>OX465098.1:54348647-54838233 GCA_949987625.1 Chalcis sispes | reverse complement strand
ATGCAATTTTTAAAATCTTTTGATAACGAGATAAAGAAACGTTTCAAAGAGAATAAACGCGCTGTTCGTATGAAAATTAAATCACATTGCCTTTGAATTGAATTTAATGCAGCTCTATGTTATTGTCAATTTTTTATATACAACTCAAGGAAATCAATAAATTGAGCTTATGACTGAATAAACCAATGCAAGTTGAAGTACAGTAACGTAAAAGTTCAAGGTTAGATTTTTAAGAATGCTTGCATTGCATTAATTATTCATTTTATTAATTGCATTACATTAATCACAAAAATGCGATTTATACTAAACGCGTCACGTAAGTTATTCTTAAAACGGCACGCGCGACACTTTTTGTAGTTTAAAATATTGTATTGTGCAAATAATCAATCTTTTTAACCTTTTGTATTTCTTAATCAACTTTTAAAAAATGTTATTCAATGCCGATTGTAAAAAAATTTTATAAAACATGTTTATAAACATCGTTGCGTAGAAAGTAAGTATTAACAACTTAAAAATGTAAAAATCGAAAGAATACAGTTTAAATTTTTTTAAAAATTTTTTTAAAAATAAATTAACGATGTATGTTGATTCACGTTTAGACAATTTTCGCATATTTATTCACCCCTGAACATACGTATGTTTTGAAATATAAAAAGTTGAAGTTTCTAAGAATTTTGCAAATATTTTTTACATTCATTTATTTTATATTTATTATCACTATTATACTTTAAATAATCATAAAATTATTAAATCTATTTACAGACATGTAGTTATAATTTAATGAGCCTGTAAATACAAAACATAAAAACATGGAATAATTATTTAATATTAACAACGAAAGCGGGATCGCTTACGATAAAAAAAAGTAAAAGGAAAAAGTCAAGAAAAAAAAGCGATATATAGGAGGGAGTAGAAAATAAAAAATTAGTATGTGACTGCGCCTGAGCGAGAACACAAGTAAGAGAGAAAGAAAAAACAGAGCGAGATCGACCACCAGGGAAAGAGAGGGAAAGAGAGTGGTTAGGAGGTCGTGATACATAATACAGCCAGTAGCGGCTCTCGGACTGTAACTATTCAACCGTGTCAGGGTTATCAACCCTCAAACGCGCCTGTGAAAGTCGAAGCCTCTTTTTTTTCTCTCTCGCTCTTTCTCTTTTTTTTTCCTTTTTTTTTTTTTTTTTGACCCAACCGTCTATCTTTCACGTCTATTTGAACTACTAGTTAACTGGTTACTTTTATTCTTTTTTTCTATTTTTATCTAGAAAATAGAAGTTTAGAATTAACACGAGACTGAATTTCACGAATACCGATGTTTTTTTTACTTTCCAACCGAACTTGTTAAATTGTTGATGATAGCTTTCTAGAGAGAGAGAGAGAGAGGCAGAGACAGAAAGAGAGAGAGAGAGAGGAGTCAAACTTTTGTCGTGTATTTCTCTCTCCCTTTCTCGTCCTGCCTGTGTTTCCGTATGTATCTCGTCAACTTTGTACCGCGTTTGCGCAAAGAAATAAACATAATATAGATGGATTTAACTGTATGAGCACAGAGTATTTAACTGAATTTATTTCTGTCATAACGTCGCATAGCGTTAAAGTGAATGCTTGCATTGAGAAAACTTTTGTGAATTCCATATTTCTAATGTCATTCAGAAGATCGCGCGTAATTATAAGTTGAGAATATGTGCATTAACGCGTTTTGTATATACATATATAATTATCTACATGGTAAACAAAGTTAGTTTAATTATGAATCAAAGTGAACGTTAAGCTCTTCACGGTTTCTGTAGTATAAGCAGGAGAAATGTTTCAAATTGAAGTTAAATATATTTATACAGCCACTTCAATTTGTATGGTTACAGCGTCAATTGTTGTATGGCTATGTTCATTCAGAATGAAATAAATAACACAAGCATTGTCAAGCTCCCAGGTTGTGATGAAAAGCGATAAATAAAAAAATTGTAATTTTCGTCAATGTTTTGTTTACGTTATTGTTGACCAAAATTTTTTGATAAAAAAAAACGATCAATCAATAATTTGTAATTAACAATTTAAGTAGTTTTACATTTAATTAGATAGAGTATATATTCGTATTATTGTTTTTAAAGTAATTTTAATTAAAGAATCTGCAATTTTTAAAACAAAGTGAATTGAAAAATAAAATAAGATTTTTATTTTACATCTTCTCACTAATTTTTTATCTACTACTAAAATTTATTAATCATATATATATATATAATGATAAAAATATCTGAAAGCATTAAATTCAGAATAATTAATAAAACAATATACACAAATAATCAAGAAAGCTCGTGTATAGATGAAGTGCACAAAATTAAGTTTTTAATCATTCCGAGGTCGTTGAAAATCAAATAACGATCACTTTTCCAGTCGATGGTCTTTCGAATCGACAATCGGATATATCTTTTCTCGGGGTTTTTGATATTATACAGGAGCAGCGGCAGCAGCAGTTGAAGCAAGAACGGTGGCATGGCAACAGCAATAGAGAGGAATTTCGATTAATTTTTCATCGGCTCTCGGGGATAGATTGAAAAGTCCGGCGCGATAAAATGAATTTCCCATGAAGGGAAAGCCAAACCGGCGCGCGTGTTACTATGTTAACAGGTCGCGACCAAGCGTGATATTAAGCGACGCACAAATGAACCGAACTCGCAGATCGTTTGTGTTAAACATTTCAAGCGACTGGAGATTCGTTGCTGGCGGTGCTTGCGTGCTGTTCACTTCCCCTCCCCTCGAACTTCCACCATGAAATGAACATTGTCGTGGTTGGCCGGTTAGATTCCCGTTCTCTCTGATTACGCGTGATTTTACGTTCGAACGAACAATGGGTTTTGTTAGACAGGGCAAGAGAAAGAGAGAGAGAGAGAGAGAGAGAGAGAGAGAGAGAGAGAGAGAGAGAGAGAGAGAGAGAGAGATAGAGAGGAGAATGTTGAAAGAAGTTATACGGTGAATTTTTGAAAAGTTACCTGTGCACCAATATTTGAACTACAAAAACTACTGTTATAATCGAAGGGGAAAAACATGATTTATTTTTCGTTTATCGATGGTAATTGTCGAGCGAAAAATTCAAATCAATTTTACCCGAATAATTTCACCATATAATAAAATTTTATTTTAAATGTTCCTGATGGAAATTTCATAAACCGAGTTTCATATTACTAACAACAAAATATATAATTTTCATTATACAATTGGAAATTATACTGTATAATGTTAACAACTAAATATCAGAAAATACAAAAATTATGATGAAGCGCTAATTGTAATTTATAAAAAATTCAAGTCATCAATTTGAAAATAGTAATCAAGAGTTGAAAAATCGCGCAAACAAAAATTTTTCCCGTATATTTTAAGAATCAAAGAAATAGTAAAAATAAAATCGAAAAAAAGAAGGAATAAATCTGAAATTTTCATTAATTTTTTTCCTCCTATCGAAATATTCGTCGCATTTGAATCGTAAAACGTAAGAAATGAAGTCGTAGGAAATTCAAAATGAGTTTCCATATCGCGCATTTGGGATTCGCGCAAGGAACGAAAGGAAGAAGTAGAAAACGGGAGCTAAAAGTGGCGACTGCGTACTTTCTTAACTTTATTTCCTCGTTACCTCCGGCGTACGATGTTACTTCAACATCCGGGACTTCTTCTCTCTACCGTTCCACGAATGAATTATCAAAACCTTCCCTCCGGGACTACCACTGCTATGCTACATTCTTACTTAGTCTTTTTGCGCTCACGAGAGTTAAAATCCTGACCTACATAAAGGGTTTCAACAAGGGTCCTTACTTTTTCGTTATAAGGAAACTGACCGCTTGTAACTGTTCGATTTCGAGTTTAATATATTTATCTCTTATTTTACCATCGGTAAATTATGATGCTTTACTTTATTTTACGCGTGTATTCATGATTGGTTCAATTTATTTTAAAATATAAATTAAAAAAAATTTTTTTAATTATCAATAAATTATATAATTTTATGTTCAAAAAGCGCATAATTTAAATTATTTTTAAAACTCTCAATACTTTTATCGTAATATCATGCATGCATAAATTTATTTTTGAACTTTATAGGTGCCTGACAATATCTTGATTTACCTAGTTGAAAATTTGATTTCAATCTGCGTAAAAACATTGTAACAAAAATAATTTCTTGGCAAATTATTAAATATACATATTGCTTTTTTAAAATAAACATGAATAATATAAGATCGTTAAATAAATTAAAAAAAATTATCAATAAATCAAATACAAAATCATAACAACTGATTATTACATAGATAATAATTCAAGCTTAACCGAAAATTAAGCTCATAGAACGTTAATTTTAAACTCCGGTCATCGAAACTTAATTAATTTATTAGGATTTCCATACAATCGAGTGGGCAATAAAGTAAACTTTCTTTAAAACAATAATAACCTCCCTCTCTCTCTCTCTCTCTCTCTCTCTCTTCTCTCTTCTCGTTCCTTCTCTG
Source organism: Chalcis sispes (assembly GCA_949987625.1). Taxonomy (NCBI): domain Eukaryota; kingdom Metazoa; phylum Arthropoda; class Insecta; order Hymenoptera; family Chalcididae; genus Chalcis; species Chalcis sispes. The sequence goes on along the minus strand of OX465098.1, from coordinate 54,833,749 downwards.
CTAACTTAAACTTTATGCACATATATATATTTATACATACGTGCATATCTATATCGAATATCGGTGCTCAACATCGTGTCCGGCGCTATTTACACGGGTTATAAGGATAAGGAGAAGCGAAGTGGCGCGGACACCATTCATGAATAGGTTAAGGATGTTTACCTCGCTTCGAGACCAAAAGAGATAGATGGATAAAAGTCAAGTACGCGCACGAGTTGCGAGGTATACCGGCGGACGGAAAAATAGCGTCGACGACGAGAAAGTAGAGTAGACGCCGCGCCGTGCGCTTTCCCTGGAAAGAGAACCCTTCAGCTACATAATTTATTCCAGTATCGTGCATTCCGACCGTCTCGACCGCGCTCGCACTACTTTGCTTTCTATCCTTTCGTTTCTATTCCCCTCTCTTTCTCCGTTTCCTATTCCTCTTTCCACGCTTGCCTACTTCCACATCGTTCTTTTCTTTCTACCCTCCTTCCTTATTTTTCATACTCGCATTTTTATTTACCCTTTTTTTTTTTTTTAATAGAATTCCGTTTTCCTTGTATTTTCTATATAACTGTACCCTTTTTTCATCTTTCCTCTCTTTCTCTGCCTTATACTTTATAATTTATTTTAATTACTTTCATGAATCGTGATAATTCTTAATTAGTACAACTTGTTGAATAATTAAGAGTTTTGTTTGCTCTTGATCTCTACAAAACCTTTTTTTAGACTAGTACAACGTATATTTTATTAAAATTTTAATAGCGTGGTTAACTTTACAAATATAGTTTATCAAAAATAAATCAACACGACATTTCCAGATGTATATTTTAATTTACAACTTTATATAAGCTTTACTTTTGATGAAAAACTTATAATTTTAATATTTATGAAGACATTTTACAGTAAAAAATAAAATAAAAACATATTGTAAAAAATAAAAGGCGAGTAAAAATTTTCTGAATCGGCAAAATACAATAAAAAATTATTCAAATGAACGCAGTAAAATATTTTTATACTTGCTGATAAGAATCTATCCGATCCTCTTTTTTTTTCTTGTTAACTTTATCTCTATTTCCGTTTCTTTTTTACTCAACACTGTCAAATGTGCTAAATACATTCGTTAATCCGAGTTCTACTGAAATCCGGACTTTTTTCATTCCAACCAACCGACGTTTCTTCCTTTCAGCATTGGTTCGAGAATCGCTTTGATTCGTCAGATTGCCCCATCTTTCTTCTTTCTTTTTTCGCTATTTTTTCTCTTTTTCCTATCTTCCTTTGCAAAAAACGCACATCAAAAATGGAACACAGTACCAACATTCGGTTTATTAACTATTTTATCAAAGGTAAAAATCATAGAACATCTTCAATTTTTATGTTAAAGTATAATGTTGTGCGTCTTTCTTCGATTCGTATTTACAATAATTGAATAATTCAATTATTTTTTAATGTTTTTAATGTTTGTTTTTGTAGAGTAATAACTCAATTTTTTTTGTCATATCATCAAATGATTTTTCTTTGATTATCATTGCTTAAAGCAAATCTGAGCTTGCGAGACATTAAAACCGTAATTCTTTACATATGTCGAAAAAGTGTTGTATATATTTGCACAAATAAAATTTTTTGATATGTTATAATATATGTAATACTCGTACTTACATAATCATAAAAAATTTGTTATAAATTGCTTTAAAATAAATGTTTTAAAATAATCGTTTGCTAATGGTTTACCAGTTTTTTGCCAATATTTTTTTAAGACTTCAATCTCTTTTGATTATTTTTTTTTTTTTTTTATTATTTTTTTCAAACACTTTATTATTAATTAATATCTTTTTGTAGATAGAATATTTTTTTGTAGATAGTATGCTTGTTAATTAATTCCTCTGTCCTTCCACTTCTCTTTCTCTTTAAAACAACGATTGTATTGCAGCCTATTTAGCAATGCCATTCTTTCACATGACACTCTCCTTTTCTCTCAAATTTTTCATATCTATCGTAACATGCATTTTGTTCATTTCTATGATACCCAATATTGCACGAATCGATGATTAGTTGATCCTGTTAAAATTGAAATTAATAGAATTTTTTACATTTTATCCTATCTATAAAATTTTAATGTAAATAGTTCAAATTTTATTTTTAATTCTTTAGCATTTGGTATCCCTGATTCCGTGTCTATTTAAACTATCTCATAAATAAATATAATGCATTTGATTAATTTTTTTATAACAAAAAGAATAGAAAAAAAATTACATTAAACGTAATTAAGTTATAAAAACGTTTTTAAACTTTTATACCACATTATTCCTTATGCACACTGTTTATATTTATCAAGTCAAGTTTGCATGAAAATGATTTTTATGCCTTTTTAAGATCCAGATAAACACATAATTTTAACAATTTTAAAATTAATTGTTCACGAATAATTAATATCTATTTTAGGAGCACGAAAGAAAATATTAATTGAATCAAAAGCTCTATTTAAAGTATAAAGTTTTTCACGAATAACACATCGTTCAATAAGTCCCGAGACTAACAACGAAAACAACATTTTTTTTCAAAAATCATTTTTATTCATCAATATAATCTCCTTTTAGAGTAATACAATCTTTCCAACGCCTTTCCAACATTTCTATACCATGTTTATAGAAGAATTTATCCTTTGCTTCAAAATAGGCTTCAGTTTCGGCAATGACCTCCTCATTCGAGCTAAATTTTTTTCCCTGGAGCATTTTTTTGAGATCAGCAAAGAGCCAGTAGTCGCTGGGGGCTATATCTGGCGAATACGGGGGGTGGGGAAGCAAATCAAAGCCTAATTCGATCAATTTTGCCATTGTTTTCATAGACTTGTGGCATGGTGCATTGGTGCAATCGCGGCACCCACTTGGAAAAAACCTTTTTCATGCTCAATTTTTCATGAAGGATTGTAAATACGCTTCCAGATGATATCTGTGTCATTTCTGCAATCTCACGGCCCTTCACTTTGCGATTTTTCATTACAATTTTTAACACTTCACTCACATTTTCCTGTGTAACGGCTTCCAGTGGCCTACCCGAACGTTCCGCATCGTTTGTGTCCGTACGAACACGTTTAAACTCAGCATACCAGCGACAAATCGTTGGTTTGGATGGAGAGGAGTCCGGGTAATGTTTTTTAAGCCATTGCTAAGCTTCTACGGTGTTTTTACCCATTAAAAAACAATGTTTTATCAACACGCGAAACTCGCTTTTTTCCATTTTTCAACCAAATTACAAAGTGACTTTACTCTAACCTCGATAACTCTGCTGTCTGTGATCCGATCGACGAGAAATTTTTACACGTTTCATGTAAAGGTTCGCACTCTATGGAAACGTGGCCAGTTTGGTACTACTAGCACCATCTCTGGGTTAGTCTCGGGACTTATTGAACTATGTGTTACATTGTAGTAGCATTTCAATATTTTTAATTTTGAATTCACCTAACGTAGATTAAATAAAATCCATAATTTATATAAACTATTTCTAAAATGTTCATTCAGAACCTATTCATTATTCCGGAATCAGTGACCCAAAAATGTAAAAAATTTTTTTTTTATAAATATTTGTAACATATTTCATTTTTAACTAGAGGACTAGTCATCATTTTGAGCATTTTCAATAATTGCATTCTCGTCATTGCATTCATATTGTGACATTTATTACGTTTATATTCATATATATTTTTAAATATTCCCAACTTGACGCAATGTAAATTAAATTTCATTTAATCGAATCATTGAATGAAAAAAAAGGAAAATTATTTAAAATATATGGATGACAGCTACGTTCAATCAAAACAACAATTGCCTCAAGCTGGAAATAAAAAACGTAAGGAGAAAGCCCACGTTTATGTTGCTTGTTGATTTTAATGCAAGGGGCAGGAGGTACCAATTTATATATGGTACGAGTCATACCCGACCCACAGTGGCGAAGGCTACGAGGGTCGCGTCTCCAAAGTCGTACCGAATTCGCCCTACGGCGCGGCGAGTCTCAATTTGACCAATATACAAGAGAGCGATCAGGGATGGTACCAGTGTAAAGTCGTCTTCCTTAACCGCTCACCGAATAACAACAAAAATGGTACCTGGTTTCATCTGGACGTACACGGTATGATCATTGTTACAAGAATTCATTTTTTCTTTTCTTTTTTTTTTTTTCGTTTAATAGTTTATTACGTTGATATTGTAGAATGAATAATAAAAAATAAATTATAGCTACAGTGATTCAAACAATGATAGAAAAAGTAGAAGTAATAAAATAATTGTCTGTTATAATTATTCGGTAAATTTTAAATTGTTTATTTTAAAAACGAACCATTTTTTAAACTTTCACGTAACAAAAGAACAATTTTGCAATAAAATGAATAATTGCTAAATTTAATCTTAACAATATACTCTTTTTCTTTTCTATTAATAGTTACCGAACTAATATTAAAAATGTGCCTTTCGTTAAATCAATAGTTTCACTTAAATAAAGAAAGTATAAATTTATTTTCATCGCGTATGTGTTGCAAAAATGATAACTAATTTAAACATAAAAATTAAAAATAAAAAATTAATATTATAAGAAGTTTTTAAAAAGTGTTTATAGAATAATTAGAAAATATTATCCATTAGTGAAAACGAATATAATAACATTTTAAACAATAGCTAACTAAAAACTATCACACATTAACCATAAACACTATCAATGTTTGCACATTTCCACTCATCCAAATAAATACACATACATCTATTAAATTCGTTTAAAAATTTTATGCAACAGCGCCGCCCAGATTTTCAATAACCCCAGAGGAGATGATCTACGTGAATTATGGTGACGCGATAATTCTCAACTGCCAGGCTGAGGGTACGCCAACGCCGGAGATACTTTGGTACAAGGACGCGTATCCGGTCGAGCCCTCTTCGACCGTACGGATAATAAACGACGGTACAGAGCTGAGGATCTCAACGATCAAGCAACAGGACATCGGCGACTACACCTGCCTCGCGCGCAACGGCGAAGGACAGATAAGCCACACGGCTCGAGTTATTCTTGCTGGTAGGTTTACCTTTTTTTTTTTATGTTTAGGATAGATGATTTAAATGATTTTCACGCCGTATTCATGAAGTTGAACGAAACATTGATTATTTATGTAACTCGGGATTGTAAAAACGTATTGATCGCGGCTATGTTGGTTTGACAATGCAATTCACCTTCGTCTAAGATAAAAATACATATAATCGTTAAACTATGATACTTTATATAACTAACTTCGATCTGAGATATTTAAATACTTGTCTATAAAGGTTAAACAGTCAATCCATTTTAATCCCAGAAAAAAATAATTTAATAAAAATAGATAAAAAAAGAATACCTTAAAACATCGATTATATAATATAGATTTATGAATGAAATTAATTTATTGTAAATTAATTGATTTTATGCCAATCAATGAATTAATAATAATTATTCCATTATTAAATTACAATTAATCGTAATTGCTATGCTTAGTACTCGGATGACTCAATTCTTTAGAGGTAGATTTTAATGCGCACACGTAAAAGTAAACTTTTAAGAACAGCGTGCAGGGATTCATAAGTTTTGTCAAACATTAAGGCAAGCTTTAAGCGAAACTTACCTGGAGTATTAGTGTAGGAGCATTAATTCTATTCAAATACTCTACAAATTATCTAAGTTTTATAATTTCTTCGTAGCTTGAACATCATTGTTATACTGAGAATCAAATTTTTTTTTAAACCACTAATGAAGTTTCTTCGTTTATTTACTTATATTTTTATTAAAAATAAAATTACTAAGTATGTTAATAATAAAAATATGGGTACAGAAGTAAAAGTTCATTTAAAAAAAATTTCAGTTAAAAAAAAAAAAAAAAAAAAATACAAATAAACTCATACCTATACGAAATGCAACTCGCTTATAATCGTATATTCGCGATCATAAACATACTTTGTAAAAAGTATTATTTACAGAAACTGAATAACGTGACCTAAAAATATGAAAAGCAATAAGTTCACACCATGAAATTTCTGGGGAGTTTAAAGAAAAAAAGAAAACAAAAAAGCCTTCATTGACACCGAGACTTATATCTATCTCGGTATATTTAGAAATAACATTGCCGTTTGGTAAAAAGTATCTCTATTGGTTTTTGAAGGAAAAACGTGAAAACTCCATTCGTTACAAGCTTTAGATCAATAAGACTTTTCATACTGTTAAATAATATTTTTCTCGTTATTAAACAATGTTTGAAATAATTAATATTATCATTTTATTGTAAAAAGGATTTGTATTCACGATTAATATTATTTTGAATTTTTAGTTAAAGCATAGTTAATAATTGTTGAGTTTAATAATGGTTAAAATGATGATATTATTTTAATTTCAAGTTTTATAATATTGTTGCTATCAAATTCTATAATTAATAAGCAAGCTTAATGCAAATAAATTAAATAGAAAATCAATAAAAGCAGTTAAATTGAACTATTATGCATTAATAAGGTTCATTATAGGTAGGAATTGATTATTCTATCAATGTTTATTAGAAGCGTCGTTACTGCTAATAGATTGAACTTGAGAAAGGATAGAATATAATATCTACAATAAACATCATATAATTATTGCTTAATATTGAACATTTCTATCTCATAGTTCATCAATTTGATATCACAATTGTCTGTAAGCAAAGCAATTTTCATTGACGTTAATGGATACCAATCTGAAATCTAACTATTTTCAAATTCAAATTCTATCTATTAAATATCAGTAAAAAATTTTATTGATAAAATTATGTTTAACATAATAATATATTATTTTTTTTATTTTTAAAATGAAAAAAATTTTAATTATTTCTTTGTCGATTTATTTTTCTCTAGATTTATAATATTAAAACCTTTAATGTTGATTTGAATGAAAAAAAAAAAAAAAAAAATTACGAAAAACAATATGTCAAGAAAAAGAATAAAATAAAAGTACAAAAGTTATATGTAGATTAGAAACAGAACTAAAGAGAGCCGATCGAAATTATCGATGGCTGCCGAAGCGTAGAGAAACGCATGGAAACGCAAGTATATTGAACTCTTAACCCCCTTGAATCCATAAATTTTATGGACACCTCTAAGAGAAGGGCAAGGCATCTTTTTCTCCGGCGCGCTCGTAAAATTTATAGATCGCGCGCGATGGGCGCGCACGGCAACGGCTACCCACGCGTTTCTAACTTCTCCTCTCTCGTATTCTCGAGCGTAAAGCGCGACGCGTGGTCCGCAATAAAATTCACTTTAGGCAAAGTGGCTCGCGCCGTCCTCGGCCAATTAACTCGAGGGCGTTATACGCACGGCTATTTGTCTTCCGCTTTCGCGCAGACGTTTTCCAATTTTTCTTTTTTCCCTCCTCTTCCTTTTTTCGCGCCCGCCCCATTTGGCCTTTAAACTCGCACGATTGAGAACGAAACGCGCTTGCGAGAAAGAAAAAAAACGAAAGAAAAACGAGTTTTACTACGCGTAAGGCTGAACGTTCTTGTTAGAACAAGTATTTTCAATCGATCGTTTGAGATTTAATTTAAAAGTGTTTTGTGAGCTCTTATAATTTTATTTGAGCAAGAAATTTTGGAAAGCTGTATTATCCGATTGATTTGTTTATTTTTAAGATTTTTCAAGGATTAATATAATTCATGACTTAATTCAGATTTAATTTTAAAAATTTTATACATATGTATATTCAATAAAATACACAATAAATAATTTTAATTGAATTTATTTAAAATGTACATTAAAATTTAACGTTTAACTTTTAACGTTTTTTCTCTTTTTTAAAAAATTAATAAAACACAACAGAATGAAAATGCACATAATTTTATATAATTTATAATTAGACCATCGTATGCATTTTTTATATAAATGCTATTATTTTTATGAAAATTAAATTGAAAAACTGTGTTTTTACCATAATAATTATAAAATATTAATCTAAAAAAAATATGATCTTCCTATGCCTAGAAAATTCGTCAAAAAAATATACGTTCGAGTCGAGCAAATCGCAATGGGAATTTGTGCATACATATTCACGGCGTCTGATTACTTCAACCTGTTACTACTGCACCAATTTCCATGCATAGGCATGTTTAATTCATTTAATTTAACAGCACTTTTCGGAGCTATTCCTAAGGGTAACAAAACTCATTTCCTTTTTAAATTAATCGCTTTTAATGTCTTTACACTGAAATACAGAAATTGTTTTCATAAATAAGTGTTTTTAATAAAAAATATTGCACTGCTCGTCGTAAGGAAAGTAAAGTTTTTTGAATATAAAAATTTAATAAAACTACAGGTCATTGCACATATTATCCTGTAATTTAGAAGAAAGTAAAAAAAAAAACTTCGAAGGTGTCGATACCGAGCAGTATTCGATTACAGCTGAACCTTGCATCATTTTATCGTATTAATATCAAAGGTAAGGAGCAAATAAAAAAAAAAATAAAAGGAGAAGATAGTCTTGCTTTTCGATTGAATCGATTAACGTGAAGTTCCGCGAGACAGATTTCTTATCGATTTCCAAGCTGCACTTCCGTGGCCAGCGATTTCCACCTGACAGACATAAAAAACTCTCGGCTGAATTTCCACTTTATCCACAGCATTGTCCTCGACGTTTTTATACATCTCCAATCGTTCTGTCTCTTTCCCTCTACACATACGCCATTTTCTCGGCTTTATTCATCTCGAGCGCGCACACACTCTGTCCGACATTTCCCCCTTTTCTTTACTGACTAGGTAGTTGACGACGACAACGACGACTGCCTATTTAAAATTCATATTTCCGCGGGGCGGCCGCGATTACGCTCGCTTCACGCACGATTCGACGTACTCGGCGTGCACGCACCACTTGAATATCATTATCTCCTCCCCCCCCCCGCCATCCTATTTCTCTCTTTCTTTCCCACCTACCCTCGTGGATCTTTAGCTCTTTCTTTTCCCTCCACTCGAGGCATGCTAGCTTCTCCCTTTCTTTCCAGCCCCGAGACGTCTTTAGGCTCGAGCGCACTCGAAAAGCGAGTCGCGCGAGTCTCGTCTTTCACGCGTGAGGAGAATCGAGCAGCAGGAGAGAAAGAAAGAAAGAGAGGGAGAGGATAGAGACAAGGTAAGATATACATGTAAGTGCCGGATGAGGGAAACGTCGGATTCCGGTTGGCTTGTGTTCGGAATCCTCGAATTGAGCAACACGCTTTACTTCTGCTTGCTTAAATGCTCGCTCATTCGTTCGTTCTTCTGCTCTTATTGCATCTGTGTGTGTGTGTGTGTGTGCGTGTGATTCCTTTCTCGCACTGCCACTGACATTTTATTTGGTGTTCAAAAGTAAATTGCCAGTTCGAGCGTAAATATTTTTGATGAATTTCAATTGAATTTTGAATTTCGTCGTGGACGCGATATTATAATAATTTTTTTCCTTTTCTCGATTTTTTTTATTTTATTATTATTATTATTATTATTATAATTTTAATTAAATTATTCAAGCATCTACTTTGGAAAATTATTCATTCGTATACTTGTTTTCATGAAGAAGAAATGTTAGATAAAGGAGTATACCGTAGCTGAAATGAAAGTTTAAATATGAGTGCGTAAGAGAAAATAGAAATTTCTAGGAAAAGTCGGGGAAATTTTTTCATACAATATTTTGTAACCCTCAAGTAAGGCTGTTTACTTTACATTTTCTAAATTCACTTTGCTAAAATGAACATATGCTTTCTTTCTCCACACTAAAATTAACAGCCATTTATTTCGAAAAAAATGGTTTTAAAGTAGAAAAGTTTTGAAAATCTTTTTTTTAATTCTTTTTTTTTTTTTTTTTTTTTTAATTAACATAATTAAACTCAGGTATCTACTGAAATTAATAGTCAAATTATAATATCCATACCATTAATTTTATGAAATAAAAAAATGCACTTAAACAATAGTAGCAAGTAAAGCATTAATCATGTAACCATAAAAGCACCGAAAATTCATCCTTGCGTCCATAAAACTGTGTCGTTACAACCGCGGTGACAAAAGCTCGGCCATGCGCGGAACAACGGGTGAAAGACGCGACAACGATGCGGCGACGATCTTGCTGACGTGGGACTTCCGTCTTTTGAATCTCTTTCTTCTCGTTGGCCCACCGCACGACCCGGCAGCCATACACACAGCGCGGAAGGCACTTTAATAAAGTGTCAGGTCGACTTGCTGCGATTACCTAGTACCGCTAAGCTTTTCTTCTTACCAAGTGAAGAAAGATGCTCCCGAGAGATTGAGCTTTTTATCGGCTTTTTTTCTCAATTTTTTTTCTTCTTTTTTTTCTTTTTTTTTTTTGCAAAATATGAGTTAGTTGTATTGTTTCGATCACGTAAAAGGTCACGCACGATAAAAAACGATGAAAATGTGCAGCATAACGATGTCATAATAGTCTATAAATTGATTTTGATTTATAATTTTCAACATAAATTTTTTTTAAATATTAAAAGTATCTGTGCAACACATTTTTATAATTAACTTTATTTATTTTTTTCTTCAGAGAAATTTAATTTTTTTTTTTTTTTCAAGAAGTTGTTTTAGACTTAACATGCTTTAATTAAATTATTTTATTAAAAAATACATAATTTACATACCATTAATTCAATAAAAATATGATATTTTATCTGAGAAAAACATCGCTTAAGTGAATATTTAAAAATATAAAAGGTAAAATCTGTATTTTATTAGAAAAAAAGTATATGTCAGTAGATAAAATCAGTGAATAGTCAGCCGAGTAAATGTTGTCTTGAACTTGAAAGTCAATGGACACATATTTATTGTAATTAATAATGTAAAAATATTTATTGTAATTTTTTTTACGATATTTATTTAAAAATAAAAATAATAAACACGATTAAAATGGTTGAAAATTGCGTAATATCTTAAATTTTTCACTGAAAAAAGAAGAAAGTTTTATTTTATCGGCATTATTCTACAATAACAAAGGAGATTGTATTTTTTTGTACATTCGTTAACAATATTCATAAATATATAATGTAACATGTAAGTTATATAAGATGTAAGTATAATAATATCTAAGTTATTATATATAAATTAATTATTAACTTTTTTTACTTTCTTAAGAGAGTAAAGATGTATTATAATTAAGTGGTACTGACCGTTGCATTATTCATAATTATTAACATATATTCCGTCTGAAAACCTATGCGATAAAAAATTGAAAGATGTAACTTAAAATTTCTCACCTAGAGTTCTAACGGTTATTTATTTAGTATAAAATAATGTCATTTTTACAGGCGGACCGATAATAACTCTAACGCCAATGAACGAAACCAAGCTGGAGGGTGACACGGTCATGTTCCAGTGCGAGGCCAAGGCGCAACCGGGTAACGTAACGGTGCGCTGGTATCGCGAAGGCGCCTTAATCTCCGAGGTATCGGAACTGAACAGTCGAGCGACCGTAAAAATGGACGGGAGCCTCGTTATTAATCCGGTAAGCGCCAACGACACGGGCATGTACCTCTGCGAGGTGACCAATGGTATCGGGGATCCACAGACCGCTAGCGCCTATCTCAACGTCGAATGTGAGTGGATTCGATTTATTTTACATCATCAGTATGTGCTTATAAATACGCAGTCGACGAGGTTCTTGATTTTATGAATAAAGATTTTGAAAAATTTTTTTTCAACATTTGCAGTAATAATTATTTACGCATAAAAGAATATTCTTATACATAATTAAAATATATAAACATTTTTATTAAATAAATATTATTTGCAAAAATTTTGATATAAATTTTGAAATTGATTGCATAATTTATATTAAAGAGTATTATGCAATTATGCATTACTATGATGTATTCTATTTAGTTAATTTGTAAATATTTATAATGACTTAAACTTTTGTAAATATTTATAATGACTAATTATCTATATTGACAATAGTAATTTACTTGTGAAATATCTGCGATAAAATTACTTTATTTTTAATAATAATTAATTTGAATAATAAATTATAAATCATTCATCGTTTACCTAATCAATTTTAGATAATATATTAATAATTACGGGAGTAAAAAGATAAAGCAATGATCTGCAGGAGAGCTCAATACAAAACTTAAATAAACTAAAACATCGTGCAGGATCAATAGCGTAACATAATTAAAAAACGATCGCGCAACTTATAAAATTTTATCCATCCAGATCCAGCGAAGGTCACGTTCAATCCAAAGATCCAGTATCTTCCGTTCCGTATGGCAGGAGTCGTTCATTGCTACATAAAAGCAAATCCACCGTTGCAATACGTAACCTGGACGAAGGACAAAAGATTGCTCGAGCCCTACCAGATGAGAGACATCGTGGTGATGACCAATGGCTCGCTGCTGTTCACCCGCGTCAACGAGAATCATCAGGGCAAGTACACCTGCACGCCGTACAACGCTCACGGTACCCAAGGCAGCTCGGATCTCATGGAGGTCTTCGTACGAAATCCCCCGGTGTTCACGGTTGAGCCCCAGCCGATATATCAGCGGAAGGTGAGCGATTCCGTCGAAATGCATTGTGACGCCCAGGAGGCCAACGGTACTCAGAAACCCAGGATCACTTGGCATAAGGTTCGTATGGATGTCATTTGGATCCATGATTGTATGTCTTTTCATTCATATTTATTTTTTGATATGTTCGAAATAATTTAATTGGTTATAGTACATTTATTAAACATATAATTAATATATATTTTATATTAAAAATTTACATTTATCAAGAAATTCTATATGTTAAAATAGTTTTTAATAATAAATTTTACAAATCGCAATAAAGCTCATCAAACATAAGTCAAAACAATTCTCGTACACAATTCTCCATCTCCCATAAATAATTCGACTAGACGTACCGCCGGTAAATAGTACACGGTTAAACCGTGCGCGACCACAATTTCATAACTCAGTCCAATCAAAGCCCATTAATTGATGCAATTTCCTCTAATGAAACATGCAGAAGAACGGGGAACTGCCGCATGAACGCGCGAAACTCGTGGGCAACAACCTGACTATCGAGAATCTGAAGCGCGAGGATTTCGGAGAGTATCAGTGCGTCGCGGCGAACGAGGTGGCCACCGTGGTAAAGTCGACCCAGCTGAGCGTCGATGGTACGCAACCGTACAACGTTACCGGCGTCGCTGACAAGTTCTCTGTCACGCTCTCGTGGATGCCTGGCTACTCCGGCGGTCCCGATTACAAGCAGGATTACACGATTTGGTGAGTTCCTGCCTTCCTATCTCTTTCCCTCTTCCTTCCTTCTCTCACCTTTCTCATTATGTCTCTTCGCTCTGTCTCTGTCTGTATATCTCTCCCTCTCCTTGTCTATTATATATATATATATATATATATATATATATATATATATATATATATATATATATATATATATATATATATATATGGTTTTCACTAAACGCTTTGTTTACTGTGCACATACGGCGGACTCTTATTTACCAGCTTTGATTTTGTCGAATTAACCAGCGAGTAATTCTAAATTTAAACTAATGAGTAAACTTTTAAACTTTTATTTGATTACAGATGAAAGTGTTTAATTCAATTGATCGCTTAAAAAATATTTATGTTTATATTGTCGTTTACTGTAAAAATATTATAATAAATTGTTTACATTCAAAATCTCTGTAATTTAAATACAATAAATTTGAATTAATTTTTATTGTTTTTTCTTAAATAAAATAATAAAATATTTTCATATTATTTTAAAATTACAATGATATAATTTTAAAAAACGCCAATGCAGGTATCGCGAGGAAGGAGTTGAAGACTGGAAGACAATATCTGTTACGCCTTCCGGTAGTACAACGGTAACCATAAGCAGGCTAAAGGCGGGAACGAATTATGAATTCCAGGTCGTTGGAAAAAATGCCCTTGGCGAAATATATAGTAAACAAATAACCGTTAGAACTCTAGGTGAGTTATTTTAAGTTACATGTTTCAATTTTTTATTACGTAGGTTTTCAGACGGAATATATGTTAATAATTATGAATAATGCAATGGTCAGTACCACTTAATTATAATACATCTTTAATTTCTTAAAAAAGTAAAAAAGAAATAACTAATTGACTTATAGTTACATTGAATATTCATGAATATTGTCAGCAAATGTACAAAAATACAATTTCCTATATTATTGCAAGAATAATGCCAATAAAACTTTTTTATACTTAACAATTATTATATTTTCATTGATTACTTTGATATTCCAGATGTGGGATTGCAAAGATCACCAACACCATCTTCGAGTTCTGGAAATCAAATTCCAGCAGCTGCAGCTGATCAAAGTGGTATGTCAAATTTTTCATAAAATTTTTTAAAAATTTTATTAAAGAGAATGGTAATTTATACTATTTATTATGCTTAATGCGTATGAATTTGCATACTTTTAAAAAGTTTTTAACTTAATATGTGCTTTGAGTTACCCAAGTATTGCATCCATTCGGAAAATTTATCCAAGATTAAAACTCCTCTTAGAAGAAATCTTTTAAGTTTTCAAAGTGTTTCCGTAAAAAGTATCAAATACATTTTCAATAAAAATTATGGCTCTTTCAAAAATGATACTTAAAAATATTGCGCTCAAACTTATCAATAAAATGGGTCAACATTAAAATGCACTTTAAATAATCGATATCATAAAATGCCAAACATATTACATTACTCTCACTCTGTATGCGTGAATTTAGTTTGCAAAATTTACAAAATAAACAACCGCCACTTTTAAAAGCATTCCGGCAGTAAAGTTCTAAAGTTCGTATAAGCTCGCCTCGGCCTTCAAACCGGAGAGAGATTTCTTCCATCCCGTCGTGACGTATCGTATCGGCAAACCCATCGAACTATTCGCTCCACTTCCGCCTTTATTTCCTCTTTCCGAATTCGCCGGTTCATTGCTCGACATTTGTACACAATGACGTTTCTTGTATCTTTTCATCCACCCTTTATTTTTTGCCCTTTTTTTTTTATTACTCTGCTATACTTTACTTTGTCGCTGGTTTTGACAATTTTCTGTCGCTTAGTTTAACTGTTTCGGTTCATTCTTTTACTATAACGCGAATAAAAAAAAACTATGATTCTATATAAAAAAAAACTTGAAGTTTTTATCATAAAATTTAAAATGATAAAAAAAATTACTTAACAAAAATTTTTTATTCATAGAATTATTTAAATTTTACAAATTCTTTCGATTCGATTAAGAATTTATTTAAAAAGAAAATTAACTTTTTTTTTTTTTTAAATTAGAATAAATTCTATTTTATTAAAAAAGAAAACATGTAAGTTGATGTAATAATTATTTATCGTCAATTGTTAATAAAATTATAGCTTTAACTAATAGTAGCAGTTGACTCAATTTAAAATTTTTAAAACGTCAATAATTTTGATTAAACGCTCGATAATCTTTGATCACTTTTACTTTATTTGAGTTTCTCAATTATTGCTTTAAAAGCATTAAAGGGCACTTTATTGCGATAGCGATTACGGAAGCTATGGGAAAAACCAAAGAATTGCTAACGAATGTGGCGCGGGTAGAAAAAAAAAAGAAAAAAAGCTTTAAAAAAATGCAAATAACTGAACAAAAAGTATCTGGTAGAGACGGTAACAAAAAAAAGCGGATATTGGAAATAGGAAGAGGTAAAAAAAAGAGAAAGAGGGAGAAAGAGATAATAGCCGTAGAAGGGGTCACGCGAAAAAAAGGAAAGAGAGAATAAACTTAATCTGCTTAACTCGAGAGGTATAGAGTCCGTCGAATACAAAAATGGGGAAGGAAATAAGAGCCGCGAGTAAAAAGTGTAAAACGCGCGACGTTGAACAAAAAAAGAAGTGCTTCATACATTTTAAATGAGTCCAAAATTACGAATACAATCCCGACGCTAATTTTGATAACCGTACCGAATCTGCACCGGCAAGCGGAAATCAGTTTATATCCCGTGTGCGCTCGCGAGCCGGAATCTCGTTATCCTCACCTTCCTCTTCTCTCTCCCTCTTTCTCGAATCTTCCCCCGTTTCCCTTTCTACACAGCGCGTTTCCAACCAATGCGAGGAAAAAAAAATAAAATAAAAAACGAAGAGCTCTATTTTTCTTTTTTATCGAAAAATTTAGAAACTCTACTGAATTTTTTCCCACATTGTGCGTTCGTTAATTGCAGTAAACAGTGTTCGTTAAAAGTGTCCAGTAATCCATGAAACTTGCGACAGTTGGCATTTTTTTTTTTTTTTTTTTTTTTTTTTTTTTTTTTTTTTTTTTTTTTTTTTTTTTTTTTTTTTTTGCGTACGAATGTACCTACTAGCAGTTCACGATTGGTGAATTCGCCGCGCACATCGAAAGTAGGGAGGAGAAAAATCAATCGCTCTCTCGTCGGCGCGCGCGTCGCGATACCGCAATGTTCTGCTGAATATGTCGATTTTGCGTGCTTTTTAATTAACAAATTTATCATTGAAAATAGAAAAAAAAAATGGAAAAATAAATTGGCCACACAGATATATATGTAGCGATCGATGTTATTTTGAGCAGCCGAAGATTAATAAAAAAAAAATAGTGGATTCGCTCGATTATAAATTTTGTTGGATTTTAATAGAATGTTAATTAAATTTAATGGAAATAGACTATTATCGTATATATTTTGTCAATAAAATGTTGAATTCTCAAAATAAGCGCGAATTAAAATAAAATTAAATTTTAAAGTTTAAATAGTTTTTTATTAAAGCTTTTGATAGATATTGATTAAAAAATTTGACCTGAAAAACATTTATTTATTCAGCGACGCTAAACCAATTGATATGTTGAAACAATAACCGCAATAATAGTACAATTACTATTTTATATTTACCCTCGCATTATAACTAAGAATAAATTAAATTCGTAATCTTGTTAATTCTGTTTGATTACTGAATAAATTAGTTTTATCGATTTAAAAAATGTAACGTTCACTTTTGGTTATCAATCGATTACGTTTAAATATTATTATATTTAAAAATTTCTCATTGATAAAAAGTTTAATTCACATCTATATACTATTTCATTATTGTAGTGGTAATAAAGACACAATGTGTAAAAATCTGATTTGCCCTTAAAAATTATTAAATTGTTGTGTACAATTGACGCAATATTTTCACATTGAGCCAAGCTGTGCAACAATATTGAGCCGAGATCTTTTTTACGATAATGCATGGTATTGGATATCCCACAGCACTTATTTTTGCATAAACCAGGTGCTTATATTCCTTTTTTTTTTCTGTTTACCTTTTTATTATATCTCCGCTTCGTAATGGCATGACATTTACGATACCCGCATGTGTTCCGCTATTTTTCTATTTTCGTTCGATTACTTTTTATAATTTCCACAAAGTGCATTTTTTCTTTTAACATTTTATTTTACTTCTTTGTCATCTTTTTTTTTTTCATTTATTATTATTTCCCTTTTTATAAAAATCGAATCAATTTTCGTGTCGATAACGTTTTGTTTATTGTTGGTTAAAATAATTTGTTAATTTTAAAATATAAAATGAAAATTGCAAATAATCAAAAATGCATTATTAAAAGAAAGAAAAAAGCATTAAAAATATTTTCTAAAGTTAAATTATTAATAATAAATTATACACTCTTAAAGTAAGCTATTATATTTTTAATAAGTTTGAACAATGATTCGATGACATATCATTTTATGTAATCGCTTTTAAAAGTATTGTAAAAAGTAAAAGTAGTTTGCATAATTTATTTTTTAATTTGAACAAAAGTACCATTGACTGGGGTACCTTTGGCTCTTAACATAGAATTACAGTGATTCTTCTGAATGTTCGATATTACATGATTTGTATTAATTTAAAATGAAATTTTTATGCTACCATTAATTTTGATATTTGATATATTAAAAAAGTGTTCAAAAATAATACAAATTTCATAAAAATTCTTTGATGATTAATTTTATTAAATATTTTATTTTGATCTTACTGTCTCTTACTAATTTAAAATCTATATGACTCTTGAAACTACTTCTCAAATAATTTTAATAAAAAAAAAATTCAATTAAAGTTAATATTGCTACTTATTTATTAAAAATTATACTTTTAACCTTATGTATGAAAAATTTCTTAAATTTAAAACTATAAATTATGATAACATCACGTAGTATATTGAGCAATTAAAAAATCAAGTAATCGTGAACTTAAAAAAAAAAAAAAAACAATTTTTTTAAATATTAAATTCAAAAAAATTCAAATATAGAAGTAATGAAATTTGTGAACACTATTTTAATATATCATTATCATAATTAGTGATACTATAAACATATCATTTTGAGTTTGAAAATTATGATTAATAAAGAACATTAAGAAAAATTACTATAACTCCGCCTTAAGAGTAACATTAGCTCAAAGTAAAAATGTGCTTGTTTACGTTATAATTGCTTAATGAAACAATAAATGCGATGATTATTCTGTAATTATTCAATTTTTTTTCGTTAAGCAAGTATAACATGAAGAAAT
Organism: Chalcis sispes; assembly: GCA_949987625.1. Classification (NCBI taxonomy): domain Eukaryota; kingdom Metazoa; phylum Arthropoda; class Insecta; order Hymenoptera; family Chalcididae; genus Chalcis; species Chalcis sispes. The sequence continues at coordinate 54,815,222 of OX465098.1, read as the reverse complement.
ATATTTTTACAGGTGGGCTAGAGTTACCTTTAAGGGAGAAAGTTACCCCTGACGACAGTAGGTATCGAACTTCGTGATAACAACGCAGTAAGATCACTCGACGTTCTAATCCGTTCTGCCGTTGATTTTTAGGATCGAGACCAGGACCACCAAGGAATGTATCCGTGGCTGAAATAAGTAATGGATTTCTAATAACATGGATGCCTCCGCTTGAGAGGAGCCATCTTGTTAAATTTTACACGATTAATTTCAAAACTGACGGAGCTTGGAAAACTCTTAACAAGGGACAAATTCGACCGGAAGATACAAGTTATCTGAGTAAGTTTTTTTATCCGCTTTCATCTCAAACATTGTAATTGTAAGAAATTTCACTATTATTAGGACATTGCAAGAGTGATTATGTATATTTTTATTTTAACCACAACAATATTTAAATCTTAAATTCTTTACAACTAATATTTATCAAAATCACCTGAATTTTCAGTGAAAAATCTGGTCGGTGGCAGAACTTACTACTTCGTAGTATTCGCCAATTCGACAGACAGCGCTGGCGTCAGCGATCAGATAAAATATTCGGTGCCGGCGCGTGTCAAGCACAAGGCCATAACTGCCGGTGTAGTTGGCGGAATCCTCTTTTTCATCGTCGCGATTATTCTCAGCATCTGCGCGGTCAAAATCTGCAATAAGAGAAAGCGACGAAAACAGGAGAAAGGTGAGTTTTATCACGTGAGCGATCATTATTTCAAAAATTTCATAACCTTTTTGACTAACAATCCAAGCGTATTTTTTTTCAAATACGTTCATTGACCTCTTTCTTTCGTAATTCAATGATCAATAGCAGAGTTAGCTTAAGATAAAATTTAAAATGTAAACAAATTTTAATGATGCTTTTGAAATTGTAAGAGGGTTTTGTTCTGCGTTTAATGAACTACTTTGTAATCGATTCTTCTACAAAAGTTAAACTAAAAGTTATTAAAATAAATATCTGTTGAAATACATAAATAAAGAAGAAAGAAAAACAAATTTGAAAGAAAGAGCAATGACGTAAGTGCATAAAAGTGACTGCTGACAACCCAAACAATCCTGAAAAACATAAAATTATTTTTTAACATACTTTCGTAATAGAACTGCTTTCAGCATACAACATGGTGGCCCGGGTAACAGACGCCCGTAACGGCGCCGGGCAAGGGCCCCAGGGAACAGTGCCTTTGAAAAAGTGAGTTTCTCAGCTTGTCATCTCTAAATCTATAAAACGAACCAACTGTAAGAAAAAAAAAAAAAAAAAAAATACAATATATATACATAGAATTTTAACACAAGTCGCGTTCTTCAATTTTTGAAGAACATTGTACAATAATTAACGATAAGTTTATTAGTTTTATAAAATCGTACTTGCATCAGTTTCACGCAAATGGATAAGTCTTCATTTGTTTAAATAAATGATTCATATAGCTGCTTATCGAATAATTATACATCAAAATATCATACCATTGCTATTGTACATATGTCTTAAATAGCTATTATATAAATACAAAATATTAATGTTAAATACATTAATAATATGCGATGAATTTTTTCATTATTAAAGATGCAATTACGTTTTTAAATTTGTAAGAGTAATAGGGTATATAGTTAAAGGTGTAGGGATTAATACCTAACAAATAGGAAAGCAAAGCACCACAGCATTCGTTTTATCTTTCACAAGCGTTTCATAGAATTAAAATTACAATAAGTCTAATTTTTAAATAAAAGAAGATAAAAGAAATTCGATTTGTATTCGTTTACTTATTAATGATGATATAAAAAGAAAATTTATTATTGCTCACAGTAACATTTTAGAATTCGGAATTTAGTGTATTTAATGTTCTTTAATCTTCTTATCTAATTACCCAAAAAAAAAAAAACAAAAAAAAAAAATTATTAGAATAGACACTATATTAATCTTAGAACAGGTGAAGATTAACCGAAAAAGCAGAGGTATTTTGGACGAAGACGAAAATTTCTGAAAATATTTATTGGAAACGTACTATTTAAACAAATTCAAGATTCGATTACCGTATATTCACAATAAGAAGTATCATAATTAGTAGTAAAAACTCAATTTCGTCATTAAAATTATAAATTTAGTGTCGTACAATGTAGCCTCTGTAAAAAAAATTATCTTGAAAATGTATTGTTTTTAAAATAAATGTGTATTACGAATGTGATTTCATTTATAATGAAAAAAAATGCCACGTAAAAATTTGTGCGCTTTATTTGATTAAAGAAGTTTTAAATTTACGAATAACTATAGTTATTTTAATTGCCTTTCTTGACGACAATTTTATGTAAGTCAGTCATCTTAAATTTGTTTACTAATAGTAATAATACTAACAACCATTGATAAAACGTTACATATTACTGACAGACGACATAACTGTCATGATTCATCTGAGTTTTCATTAATCACTAATCGAAATGATGTACCACAACTCCAGTATGTCAGGAAAAATAGCATCGTCGAAATGATTCATTAGAGAGCACAGTACATATATAGATAACGTAATTATAATTTTTAAACGGCATCCAAAAGTCCACAATACGACTGCAGCGATGCCTATTCTGGATTACGACATTTTTTTTCATTTTTTTTTTCTTTTTTTTTTTCTTTTTTTGTTTTATTATATAATTCAATGGCGTGACTTTCCTTACAGACCGGAATAAGTCTTTAGTTAATTTTGATTTAGTTTTTTATCTTCTTAAGAGCCAGTGAACTTTTAAACATGTTTATTTTAATTAAAGCGAACAACTTTTTTCTTTAACACGCTACATTCATCCTCATTATTTTATTATTTCGTTGATTTGCTTATATATAATTCTTACTTGTCATTTTTCCATATGATTAGTTTTGTGTTTTATTATTATTTTTGTATCTGGATCTTAAGAAGTATTTTTGACGTTCAAAAAATAATTTTAATCGTGCACTCGAGGTCGAAGGATTCCTTTGCACATCCTCTCATTCTTTACTTTCACTCTCCTTCGTCCTCGCGGTAGGCACGTGGGATTTTAATGTCAAGCAGTCGCGATCATCCTTGGAGATAATTAAAAGAAAGAATTCAACTTCAATTAATCGTCACGCGCAATTTGCATTTATTCTTCACATTCTTTTTATCGCACGTAAAATATCCAGAACGGGCTGTACGGTTCAGTTTAGAAATAATGTTTTGGTTGCAAAATTTGAGTTAATAATGCTTCATTTAAAAAATCGTTAAACAGTCTATGGTTATGTTGTTATTATGACTCAAAACATTAAAAAATATAAATGAATTGAACAACGGATAATTTAGACTTAAATCAAGTCTTAATACTTTATTGTATTTTCTTATTTTTTAACAAGTATTATAATAAATTTATATGATTAAATAGTAAAGATATTTATTTAGTATTAAAAAGAATAATTATTTACTAATGAAACAAAACATTACTAAATAAATAATGATCTATAACAATGTAATATAACTTGTAGCTTACTAAACGATATTTTTATTTTAATCATTTTTAACTCAAACCAAACAACCAAAATATTTTCAAAAGCAAGGTTTTAGTTTTGAAGGAACTATCAGAATAGGTTACTAGATGCAGGTTAACGTCTCTTAAGAAATCATGTGAGTATAGGGTCGAAACTAGATTTTGTATCAATTTGTCTCATGACTCCTATTTGACAATATCATAAACCTTGAAATTCGTAATGTATTGTAAACATTTTTTTATATCACTTATCTTAATTATAAAATTATAAGGAAAATAAATTTCAATTATAAAAATAATTGTTTATAATAATCGAGTGATATAGCAGATAAAAATCTGTAATAGTTTTCACAATTAAGAAATTGTTAAATTTTAATTATTTTTCGACAACCAAAAAAATCAAATTGTAAAGAAAATTTATATATACATATATATAATATTAGTTTGTAATTAAGTAATGTCAATATTCAAAACAAAGTTTATTCGTGGTTTTAAATTCACATTTCCGAGCAAATACTTTAAATTCGTAGTTTCGACTCTGTCCTCCGGTCATTAGAGACATTTAGAATAACAAAATTTTGTTTAAAAAAAAATAAATAAATAAATAAATAAAAAAAAACGAAGTAAGTAAAAATAATGAGGGCTGAGAGATCGACACTACGCGGTGTCATATTTGTCTCCTGTTTTCCATAGGTCGACAAACTTAAACGCTTGCGGCGAGTCAGTGTCGACGCTGACCCGTTGCAGCCCGTTGAATCCGCAACCACCACAACCTCTTCATCAACCACTTCCTACGCAAGTAACCCCCGCCACCACTGCCACCTCGGAGCCGGTCCACGATCAGCCGGTACCCCCGAATCGTGATCGTGATCATCATACACTCCATCTCGATAATCGAGATTACGATAGCGTGTTTATCATTGAAAGGCGGAACAGTAAGCCCAACATACGCTAAGACTCGATGCCCAGTACCACGGATATATACATTATACATATATATATATATATATATATACACATATATATATACACGAGCGAGATACACGATTATTATTATCATCATTATTATTATGATTATTATTATTGCTGCAACTACTATAACGAAATTTTAAAAAGCACAGTCAGTTACGTCTCTATTGTAAAACCAGTCCCAGATCGCAATTAACGACGATGCACGATCGACCGCCCGACTCGGATATTTATTCAGAGATATGAGTACACGTGGGGAGAGTGCGACTCTTTGTTCAGAAAACAAAATGTGAGAAAGAGAGAGAGAGAGAGAGAAAAAGAAGCAGGCCCAACGAAAATTGTTACTGTATATTATACTGCTACTACTTAATTATGATAATTTTACTACAACTGTGACCGCCTATTACCGACATTAAACGTAACAGAGAAAATATACGGAAAAGAGAACGAAAGAGAGAAAGAGAGAGAAAGGTTTATTAAAAAATGTGAAACTACCGCTCTGCAATGTTACTCCTACCTGCTAGGATTAACAAAACTTTTGTAACTACAACCATAATGCAAATCAATGAAAGAGAAACATAAGATATCAGAAAAAAAAGAAAAACCAAACTCTCAAAACTCACTACCACTATCGTCACTACCTACCGCCTAACTACTATCTGCTACTACTTAGGATGATTGTCACGAAAATATAAAAATCAAACAAAGAAATACAAAGTAGATAAGATGAGCAAAGGCAATAAACAGCCATAGGACTTTCACTAGTTCATCCAGTCAGTAAATCCCCCACCCCCTTGTCGTTTACCTGAATTCGGCGGATTAGGGAGTACATAGATTTCGTCATACGTCGCGTCACGCCGTTTCATTCACGACAGAACAGTAGTTTATCTCTTACTTTGTTTGTTAGTTATTTATTCTTTTTTTAATTCGCAACATTTTCATTATTCGCTCATGCATTTTCTCTATCGTTCACTTCACTCTATTAAATGTCTGTTATTTGCGATATTTTTTTTTTTTTTAACATTTTTTTTATTTTGAATTATACTTTACCTCGTAAAATGCTCTTTATTCTTCCTCTCACCTTCCAAGCAACAGTAATATATTGTCTTTTATTCAGAGGTCGTTTGGTAACTCATTTTTTACCCAATTTTTAAATATTGATTTTTCTAAAGTTATCACTTACTTCTTGACATAATAATTTACCTACATACATTGTTTATAGCGTCTTTTTTAATGATTGCATTTTTTTCAACTTTAAAATAACTTAAAACTATAACTGCATGTTTCAACTGATTAAATGCTTATTTGGATATAATATAATAACTCGAAAACTTAAATTTTATAGAAATAATGTAATTTGTGACCTCTGATTTAACGATAATTGTGTTATTAGTATTTCATTTAGTTTCATATCGTAAAACGTATTCATATTTTTTTTGCAATTTATAATTTACGTTAATTATAATTTTTAATGCGCTGGTGCTTAAATCGTAGGTTATTATTACCTTAAAATCTAAAACCAGTAGTTTATATTTAGTTAGACAGTGTTTTATAATTTTATTATTATAGTTAAATTGTGATTATTCCAAAGCTTATAGCGTTTATTTTTCAAACATGAATTCAAATTCTCTTCTTTCGGTTATTTTCAGTTTCTTAGTACTCGAAGATTCATATAACACATAAAGTCAGAAAAAAATAATCAAAGTAGGTGCAAGCATTTTTCTTTTGCGATAATTGTTTGCAATTTAGTTTTATAAGAATCAATACAATCTATTTTGCTAATCACATTCTTTGACACCTATAGTCACTTTTCACTACAATATAGATAAGTGTAATTTTTTTCAATAGCTTAAACAATGAGTTTTTAGTATTTCACTTAATTACACTTAGTCTAATGTAAATATCACTTTGCATATAGTTTTTATTGACACGAAATTATAAAAATAAAAATATGTTGTTTAAATTTAATAAAAAATGTTTTTAAAAGTTTAGGTTATTGAAAACTAAAAACTCATTTCTAATTTTTTATCCTTTTTTCAAATAGAAAGTTCTGTAATAAAAATTATTTTAAATTTTTTAAATTTTCAATTACATTAAATTTGAAAAATTTTTAATGTATTCTAATATTAAATGGTTTAAAATTAATATTGAAACGTGTTCTTTTTTTTTTTTTTGTCCAAATAGCTACGCTACTACCAATAATAATAATAAAAAATACAAAGAAAGAAATCCGTAACAAATGTTTTAGACGGTGTAATTTAAAATAAAATAAAAATAATATTCCGAATGACACCAAAATCGACGTAGGTTAAATTTATCTATTTGCTCCCTAAATCTACCGCCTCTAGAAGTAAAGTTATTTAGCGTTATACTTATCATTACAACCACTATTATTATTTTTGTGAATGTAATCGTTGTGTTACAACATTCTCTCTCCCCTATTTTCCTTGCTGCCGGACTCAAAGGAGAAAAAAAGGTGACGATATTTGGAGCACCTAAAATCACGATTGCTATTTGATATAATAAATATATATATATATATATATATATATATATATTTGAAAAGTGGAATGATTATTTTTATTATTATTTATTATTTTTTACTATTATTATTATTGTTATTAAAATAATAAATAACTTGTTATGAAAAGTTTTTGATTAATATGATTGGAAATGAATATTTGTTTGAAAAAATTTTTCAAAAAAGAAAAGATTGGAATAAAATTAAATCCACGTTGATTTCCACTTCACTTACCCGGCAAGAGACATCCTGTCACACACCATATTATATATTTTTTCGCACCGGAATGTGCATGTGCATGACTCCTGCATCTTAACTAATAAGTTTACTCCGTATGTATGCATGTACTTTTTTTTTAAGATTTATTTTTATTTTATTAATTCGTATATTTATTAATGTTGCATGTTAATGTTGTTTAAGCCTCAATAAGAAAGTTTACGGAATCGACAAGTTTTTCAACTTATTTAGATAACAGCTTTTTTTAATTAAATATTTTTTTTTACATACTTTTATTATCAAGAATTAATATTTAAATAGCAGTGTTTTCAATTGCATAAATTCATGTTTTGTTTTTATGTTTTGTTTTATTAAATGTTGAAGTTTGTTTTGTAAAAGTTTTGTAATTTGTTAAATTCATTAAAGTACTAAGCAATAGATACTATTTAAATAATATTATTTATTATTATTCAAAAGAAAAGGGTCAATAAACAGTTAATTTTTAACAAAGAACATTTGCAGATACAAATATTAAACTATATTTGTTAAAACTGTTATGTCAATGTTAAAATGTTAAATTTTAAAATCTAGATAAAAAAATTAACAATACTGCAGAGAGATTCGGTAAATATTCTTTGAGGCTTCTTCATAAGAGAGAATAACCTAAAACTAACGCTCATGTTTTATACCTCGAACGCAGATCTAGAAAAAGCCGAGTACCAGGTCTAAGTCTCCTGCGTGAGATCGTGAGTCCGGCAAGTCCGGATCTCACTCGGCGACCCCTGGGCAAGATCTCCCGCGCCGCGGACGGCCGGTTCGTCATCGCCGACTCGGTCATGTCTTCGGCCAACAACAGCATCCTCGACGCCTCGAGCAGCGACGACGGTGGCTTTCTCCCCAAGCACCACCAGCACCACCAGCGACTCAAATCCTCCTGGCGCCGGCCCCTCGTCGGCACCAGCCAACTCAGCCTCCGTTCCGAGGGCAGCGGGCTCTCCCTCGCCCAGCCGGCCTCGACTCACCACCATCACCACCATCTGATCTCCGGCGCGAACGCCCTCGGCTGTCCGGGCGTGCCCGCTTCCGGGCCGCCAGGCATCTGCGCCATTACCTCGCCGCGCTTCCTCGCTAGCTCACCGAGCAACGGGCCTCGATCGGCGCCTTGGTCCTCTCCGGTCTACCTGAGCGACCTGAGCTCCGTCCGCCCGCCCAATTCCTCGGTAGAGCGCAGCGGCTGCTCCGCGGGTTTCCCGACGCCTCCGAGCTACCTCCAGCTGCGCAGCGTCCACCAACGCTACAGCCAGGAGCTGCCCTCGCTCAAGGCGATTCACGCCGAGTCCCAGCGCTTCGTGCCGGTGGTACAGCCGCTCGCGACCTCCTCGCCCCCGCAGCCGGCGGGCCGGCCGAGGGCCCGACTGCCTCCCAGGCACGCGCGTCACGCCCGCTCCGCGCCGGAGCTCGCCGCATCGCCGGACCTCGAAACTTCGCCCGAGAGCCGCTCCAGCAGCTCGGGCTTTGGCAGCAAGAACACCTCCCAGCAGAATCAAAGCTCGCGCAGCGGCAGCACCGTCGCGGAGTGGCGGCCGCCCCCGTACCGACCGCCACCCCCGCCCCTCTCGGTAGGTCGATGGCTCGAGCTTCAGGATCCACACCATCAGCCGGCCCTCAAGAGCCTCAGTGCGCACAGCGTGAACGGAATCGCGATGGACGCCGGGAGCGTCGACGGGCACTACGAGTTCGATCCGGTCTCGTGCACGCCTACCCCGACCTCGGCCTCGACGCCGACGCGCGAAGAGCGCCCGCCTGTGCACCAGATGCACCATCGGATGGTTCAGATCCACCAGGTGCACACGGCCCAACAGAACCAGCAGCAGTCCGCCTCCGCGAGATATTCCCGGGATAACATCGAGGCACGGGTGCAGGCGATGAAGGCCGAGTTCCATCAATTCAGACAGAGGCAAGCCAGAAGAAGGCAGAGTGCACACCTGGAGAGCGCCTGTTGACGATGCGAGGCCGGCCCAAGGCTTACATGAGTCGAACGGTCGTTGATTATTTTCCCGAATGAAGCGAACGGAGAATGCGTGCGTGTATAAGGTGTGACGAAAAAGTAGATATGATAGAATTACGAATTTTCAAGGCAGTACACGAAATTCGTGTAAAAAGACGCCGTAGCACCATTAAATAATTGGAAGTGAATCGACGTTAAAAATAAAAAAACAAAAAAAAAAAAAAAAACAAACAAATGTCCGTCCGCGAGAACCGCGACGATGAGGATTATCGTTTCGTTTTCGGTTCGCGTATTCGCGGCTGTATACATAAACATACGTACATATAAAGCATATGTAACACAAATTAACAAAACGGGCGAGGCTGACTAGAAGAAAAATACTCCAAAGATACTGTACCACGTACGTGCTCTATACCTTATAAAAAATTAATAAATAAATAAATAAATAAATAAATAAATAAAGAAAAAAACGAAAAGTAAACCACACGTTTAACCCTAATCGTAAACTGTAAGTAATTATTAATGAAAAAAAAGTAAGTAATAAAAGTCGAGAAAAAAGGAATGCCATACATCCTTGGCGAAATTATTATAAATAAGCTAATAAAAATGATTACAAAAAAAAAAAAAAAAAAAACAAAAACAAAAAAAAAACAAAAAAAAAAACAAAAACAAAAAAAAAAAAATGATTTAAACACGCCAACAGACAGACACACACCTTAAACACACAATATACCACAATCAAGTAATTAAATAATAAAAAGAAAAAATAATAATAAATAAATAAAAGTAATGAAGAGCAATGGACTCGAAACGTGATATTAGGCCGAAGCTTGCCTCGAGATTGCTTAAGGACTCACTCGTACTGCACTGCCTGTTTAGGGTTTCGCTAGCGACCCAACATATTATCGGCACAATAATTTTTCTTAAGCAATGTAAAACAAGAGAACATTTAAGTATTAAGCGACGATAACGATTAAAATGAATTGTGTAATGGTAAAGAGTGATAAAGAGATAGCGAGAAAAAACGAGAGAGAATAAGAGTGAGGAAGATAGAAATGGAGATAGAGATAGAGAGAGAAATAAGGAAATCGCGGAGAAGTTGATAAAAAATAATTAAATAAATACGGTATTCTCACAATGATCGCGATTATGGAATAAATAGAGAGACGAACGAGGTCAATTTCTCTAAACTAAAAAAATTATATGAGGTCTTGGAGATGAGATGATTTTCGAAGATAAACGAAAAAAGCGAGAGGGAACAAAAGGGAGAGAGAGAGAGAGAGAGAGAGAGAAAGAAAGAGTAGGAGAGAAAGAGAGGAAAGAATGAGATCAATGAAAATAAATAATAAAAAAGCGTTACGGAGCTCTAACAAAGTATCGCGCGATTAACTCGCTCGCGTGACACTCTAAGATACTCGAGCCGCTCGGGGATAATTTTAATTTTCTTTTTATAGTACAAACGTCTTATTTATATATTTAAGCTAATACCTTTGATAGATCATTAGTACAAGTATAATTAGCAAAGGCTCTACTCACGATTCAACTATAAACTTCGACGATATAAACAAAGAAAAAGAAAAAAATAATAAATACAAACAAAAAAGAAAAAAAAATGAAGAACACGAGATCTGGCGACTGTGTAATATTATTGAAGAAAAAGTGACGAAGACGACAAAAACTATACGAGGATCACGACTAAGGCGAGACGTAAAAAATTACGATGAAACGAGAGAATGAAATGATGCCTGAATGAATGAAAGGACGATTAAGAGAGAGAGAAAGAGAGAATGATAACGTTTGAGAATGACGAAGAGCAATTATAGTAAATATACAAGAAAAAAAATTATTAAAATATGAGGTGACGCAAAGAGTACCAATATTCTAAAGTAATTCTAATAATTGAATTAATAATTTGATAATTAATTGATAATTGTAAATCATAACGATGTAGCGTGTAGTATAACTAATCGACATTGAAAATATGGACACATGAAATGAAAAAAAAAAAAAAAAAAAAAATTGAATAAATAAATATGAATAAATACATAAATAAATGAGAAACTGACGAAATGAACTTGTTTTTTTAATAAATAAACGAGAAAATGAAATAAGGGCCTGTGTGAAACGCAAAGAAAAAGCCGCCCGTTGCTGTTGTATTATATTAATTATTAAAAATACTGATTAAAAAATAAAACGTGAAAAATCAGTGTCATTTGTTCCGGTTAGCGTAACAAAAAAAAAAAAAAAAAAAAAAGTAAATAAATAAATAAAAAACATAAAACAAATAAAATGTTTCAATGATAAAATAAAGAAAGAGTTGAGCATCAAAGAGTTGCCGTAAACTTATATATTTTTCAAAATTCGTTATTATTTTTCAATTCTTTTATCTTATAAGAGTCAAATTTCAAGTCTCGATACTCCGCTCTTTCTTTCGCATAATCAAGCGAGAAAGCTGCACGAAAAAATCGCAACCAATGTAATAATTCGGGAGAGTGAAAACAAGAATATATATATATATATACATATACATACACTTGCGTCACTGGAATAACCAAAATTTATTGCAATCTGATCGTTCAGAAAGAAAATTGATAAAGTGTTGATTGATGATTATAGTATTTGTTTGATTGATGATTATAGTATTGTGCCCGTCAAACTTAGCTTTATCAATTGTTTCTTCTTTACAACGACGAGACAATCGCAATTCGATTCGTGAAATCTCTGATCCGAACTTGATCGAGGTTGAGGAATCGCATAGCGACGAGTCTTGCGTACAAACGTCGACGTATTCCTCTCACCTTGTAATAGATAAGCGTATATAAAATAAGAGTGTAGATATATCATAGTTAGATACAACGATCTCAAAAACGACGCACGTGTTTCGCTACAAGAAAATTAAAGGGATTATAAATGAAAAAAAAAGAATATATATATATACATAAAATGGAAAAAAAATAAATAATGACAAAAATAAAAACTTATCGGTCACAATATTAAGCGTATTATACATACTTACACAGACAGCACGTATAAAAAAAAATAAAATAAAAAAAAAAAAAAAACAAACAAAGCAAATGCATTAATATCGCGTAATAAGGAGAGAACGACTATATGGTTGAATCGTGAATATGTTGTGACGATCCTCGTTAACGACGCACACTTTTTCATCTGTATCTTATGTTGTATTCTTTTGATGTTTCCCTCCCATTTCTTAATTTTTTTAAAATCATTTTTTACGTTCTATTTTATAAGCTCGCGTTATCATAATTCATTCTGTACGCATATTTTTATGCGTATCTGCATGAAAAATTCTGTAAACGATAATGTAAAATCGATTGTGTAAGAAATTAATGATTAAAATTTTTCATGAAATTGACTATTTTATGAAATATTTTCGATAAATTTTAAAATAAATGATTATTAAATAAAATAATATTGTAAATCATTCGAAAACTTAAATAATTTTAATAAAAATTTTACATAAACGTGAATTTATTTATCTTAAAATTATTAAGCATATTTTATCGATAATGCATCGATTCATTCTAAATAAATGTTTATTAAATGAAAAACTGCAGTTAGATTTCTTTAAATTCTCTAACGATAAAGTTTACATGTGTTATGTAAAGTAAAAATTTTATGTATGCAATTAATATGAGGTAAAATTGCAGACTATTCAATGTTATTAATATCGTTACAATTTAATAACAAAATACGAAAGATATATCTCTATTGTAAATTTTATTAATTAAAAATTTATTCCAATATTTATTCAGTATTGAAATGTTTATGTGCGACAAAAAATTGAATATTTAAAATTGTTAATAAAATTCACATCAACTTTTGAATTATGTGCAATCGGTTTTTATCAGCGAGAAAAATTCGCAATTTTTACTTAAGCTTCTTAATTTCTTACACAAACGATCGTAAAAATTACGACTTCGCAAAAAATTTTTCATTCGATCGCCTCTGTATGCGCACACGTATCCTAAGCACACGCGTAAATATTTTGCCGATGAAACACGAAAGACAAGCGTTAAATATCAATGTGCGCGATGTCCATTGTAAGTAACGAGAGCGTAATCGCAGGTGCCACAACGCATCTATCGTCCAGAGTTTCATACGAATACAAAAGAGAAGCCGGCCGTTTGAATATGCACTTCCGCGTTTTTTATCGTGTTAAGTCCGTGTGATAAATAGTCGAAAAACTTTGATAAAAATAAAAACGGAAGAATTTTTTCTAAGCGATCGTTACTCGTAAATACAAAAAATAAAAAAGAAAAAAAAAATAATAAGAGCAAGTTGCGTTTACGATACGCTAACGCGAATACGTGAGAATAAAATGCGAGACAAAAAAAAAAAAAAAAAAAAAAAAAAAAAAAAAAAAAAAAATAAAGTAAAATAAAAGTAATAAATAAATAAACCTTAAAAGTATAAAATAAGACGAAGCCTTCCGTGGAAACGAGAGACTGTTACATGCGGAAGTCGAGCGAGTCGCGTCTTCTCTATATACAACAAAAAAAAGAAACCGACCAATTGCATACGATGCGTTGCGGCATCGCGATTCCGATTTACAACCGTGCGAAGAGATAACGAAAAAAAAAAAAAAAAAAAAAAAAAAAACAACAAAAACAAAAAAACAAACAAAATAATAAAAAATAATAATGACTTATGCGCAAACGACGACGCGTAACGTCACGCGCGATAATTTTATAAGATGTTTCGATGAATGTGATCGAGAACGATGCGCTTAATGGCGAATTGTCGAAAGGACATGAAATAGAAACGAAAGAACGCAAAAGATTGTGGAAGTTGTATCGTCGTGAAAATATAAAAAAATTAATGAATATGTTAAAAACCCGCTGAACTTGCCCATTGAGTACAATTTTAGTTTTAGTCGAGTTTATGTATAATTTTAAACATAGCGTTTAATATTGTAGTATTTTTTATTGAACATTTATCGTCTTCGTTTTTGCCTGATATACATGCATAAACCCATTTATATATAAATTTAAGGAAGCTGCGCGTCTTTATATATACATATACATATACTATATGTATACATAATAATGAAATGAACTTCGAATCTCATTATTTTCCTCGCTGAGACACCGACTTTTTTTGTATCGTTTTAACTATCATCGTCGTTCGAATTCATCAATAGTAAACGTAGCATTATATTGAATCATCATCGTTGTCAACGATCTTCGCAAAAAGCCTTTTGCACAACACGTCGTGTTAATAAACGTATCTTTAGTTTTTCTTTATTTATGAAAAAAATTAATTAATAAATAAATAAATAAATAATAATAATGATAAAAAAAAAAAAAAAAAAAAAAAAAGAAAATGAAATGAAAGCGAAAGAAATATGTAACGACCGTATGCGCCCCTATGTACACTTCACGCATCTGTATTTTTCACGACCTGGTAACTTTTCTTTTTACTTTTTGTTTACGTTTTTACGTCTGTCGTACGTATATTTTTCCCCGGGATAGAGATGAAGGAAAAAAAAATCGTTGCCCCGTTATTATCGACTATGCTTTCTCGCTACTCCGAGAACTCCAAGACGTACTAACTTAGGACGAATTGTAGACGATTTATTATTAAATAAAAATTAAAAGGAGAACGGTCATTTGAAATAGCGAGTTATTTCTTTATTTTATTCCCTAACCTATCCTCTTCACTTTATTCAAAATGATAATTTAATTTGAAATAATTAATTCAATAGTAGATGCATACTTTAATACTTTACAATAATATTTTATATTATTTTATTTCTTGTATGACTGATTTTCAGTAATAATGATAGTAACTGGATAAAATTATAAATTTCTTATATATTTTAACATTTTAATTTAAAAAAAATTAATTACTTATAATTTATTTATAAGCCTTGTATTATAAAAATATTAAATATTTATTTTAATATTTAAATGACAATATAAAATTACTATAAGACTATTTTTCAACGTAAATCTTTATGAACATTCGCAGAAACTTGAACGTAATATATTTTCTTTGAATGTATCAACTTTTTTATAAATGTTTAAAATCTCAGGGTTGCATTTTGAAGATTTCACAAGAATCATGATAGTCTTTAATGCATAAAGTTCAAAATCATTTGTGCAAGGCTTCTAAAACGCTAATTAATGCAAATTACTACAATTTCCCTGATTTTACTCGTCTAAAACAAGTGTTAGTTAACTAAAACTAGAGTAGAGCGACAATATCGCTTGAAATACGAGTATGTTCTATAAATCTTTTGAGGTAATTCAACTTCTACTACTTCTTATATTTCACTAGTTGCGTACTTTAAAAATAATCTATTTGATTAAAAACAATGATGAAACGAAGTTGTAATTAAAATGTTACACATATAACGCAGTGACTGATGTTCAATAGTAAATAATTTTTTTTTTTTTTAAGTAGTTTATTTGCTCATAAAAAATTACGTTTAAATTGAACTCTTAATTTAAGAAAATAAAACAAAAATTTAACATATTTATTATTGTTTCATATCTGTTTTAGTTATTTTTCTTTTTTTTTTTTTTTTTTTTTTTTCAATAAGTATAATTTTTATGCAATTTATCATTTTAATTCTTACTTATATAAATTTTGCATCAAAAATATAAGCAATGTAAACATCTTACGGCCAAAAAAATTATACGAAATTAATGCAAAAATATGTAAGTACTTACTTTTTAATTTTATCTAGTATTTTAAAGTGATGATTCAAAACCATTATCATTTATATACTAATTAGTTTTTAAATTTATTCCAAGTAAAAAATGAATCACTATAGGATGCAATTCATTATCTAACATAAAACGATGAAATTTGCATTTTGCTATTTCAAAGTTAAAATAAAATTCTATAAAGAACTCAACTAAACAAAAGGAATAAAAGGTAAGGACAGATAAATGACCAAAATAACTAAGATGATAATGAAATGATTTTATTAGGTTTGCGCTATTTAATTATTACACATCAATAAACTAAGCAAATATGTAAAAATGTTATCGAATAAAAATTTCTAAATTTTAAATTTTAAATCTAGGTACTCGATACAATTGAAATTACACGTTTGAATGCTCAACGAGCACAGGTGTATACTTTATTGTCCTGCCGAATCTATAGAACTGCGATCAAACAAAACGAAGCGTTCTTGTAATAAACGTAAGTCGCTCTCGATTGTTAGCATCGTCGTGGCACTTCCCACGTCAAATCAAGACCATCGAGCGAGATAGTCAACATTGACGACTTCGTGGAATCAATAAAAATCTCTCAGTAGGTCACAGGTAAATCGACGCTCCTCTTCCTGCCGTACAAGTGTGTACAGGACATTATCGGCGCGGTATTGATCCGCAGCGAGACGAAACGCGTTGCTGACTCCGCTGCTTCTGCTGCCTAATCCCTCATTATCTCTCAACAGCGTTGCAAGGCTGCGTGGGCAGTCTGCACACACATACGCGATGCGTCACATCGTTGACGGATGTGTGACGTAATGCCCGTCGATTTTAACACACTGTTACGCTATTCTCGATACTTTGCTCGATCGCTTTGATGCGCTCGAATTGAGAATTTGAGAATTTTTTCGGATGAATATGCATATATTGATGGACGCGTTAACATTGAAATCTTATAATGCTGAGTATGAGCGCCATTATTTTATACATTGATTAGTGATAAAGACTTATTGGATTTGTAACCTAATATAAAACGAAATTGTATATAAACTTTATTATATAAAAACAAAGGAATTTTAATAATTTGTTCTATGAATTTTTTTAATATTGTAAGGAATCAAATAATGAAATTTAATTTTTATCCATGTACATACATTTATATAATTGTTTACATTTAAATAATAAAACAATTGAAAATTAGCAAAACTTAAGTTTGATAGCATATAATTATACAATCTTTAGATTATAGTAAAAAAAGAGAATAAAGTACTATGTACATTTAAATCTCTAAAAAGTAATGTTAAATTAAAGTTTACTTATTGTATTAAATAATCAAATTCAGTTATTTTATTTACGTATTTAATTCGTTAAGATAAGTTGTATTTAAAGGTATTTGAATTAGTTACTAAATTAAGAATAAAATATAAATTCAATTTTAAAACAATAATAAATATTTCAACTTTAACATTTTTTATAAAAATTTGGAATTTAATTGATTTAACTCAGAAGCAAAACATAAACATTAAACTTTGTCACAAGTACGTTCGTCTTATAAATGAACCAATGAATTTGCTGATCTATTAATTAAAATAAATACATCAAGAAATGTGCTTATAAATATCGAACACCGGAAACAATTAACTTCGTTAAGAGTTCGTCGGACAGGCGTGAAAAGATACACATACAATTGTGTAGGAGTTATAGAAGTGATGACAATTAAAAGAATGACCTGACAGAAGAGGAAAATCCTTTTTTTATCATTATAATTTCATATATTCGCGAGTAATCGATATTATAATTTCATAAATAATTCAGAATTTTTTTTAATGATGCATATGTCTATGTTGTTAGAAATGATCATTTAGTTTTCATTCAATAGTACATTTTCTTTTATTAAAATTTCTTTTTTTTTAATTTTATTTTCCATGTTAATATAAATTCTCTAGTTGATATTATGGAATTTCATGCTAATCATTAGATATATTAATGTCTGGGAAGGTTACCACGAATGAATGTTAAATGAAGATATACGTTACGCTATTATACTTTCGCAATTGTTAAATTGTTAATAATATGATGGTTATATGTTGGTTTTGAAATTATGCTATTTGCTTAAATTAAAAATGTCGTCGTTATTCAAGTACCTTAGCTGTATAAATGATTTTTAATCAAGAAATATTTAACATTTTTAAATGTATAGATCATTAGAAATTGTAATATTTTTCTTAACTGGTTTGTCTTTTGTTAAACAAAAAAAAAAGTTATGACTTGATGTAAAACATTTTTCAAATTTAAAATCAATTAAATCTAGTTTCGTCATATTTCAAATATCTGCTATCCTAATATTTCTCTCGTGCGATAAAATTTATAAACTCAGTTCAAAGGCTGGTGTATAATGAAGTTTAACGGCCAAGTAGCGGCAGCTGTATTTTTTTTTTTTTTTTTCATTTTTTAACAGCACTCCTTGGATCCCTTTCATCAAACCAAGTACAAGTGCCTCAATTAGTATGAAAACTCGGGCATAACATACATGAGCTCGGGTCATTCGGGTAGACGTACGCGGTCGAGGAATCCGCACATTTTTGCCGCATTCACGCAGCAATTACAGCCGCAATAAGAAACTCAAACGAAATATCCCGTTCGTAACAATAATCCAATTACGAGGAGTCTCGAGAAAGATAGAGAGGAAAGAGAGATAGAAAAAGAGTCAGGCAGATGTATTGCAAGCTCTACAACGGGCGCTTGCATGCGTAACCTTGGAGCGCACAGAGATATAAATAACAATATATATATAACGATAACCAAAAATGAAAAAACTATATAAATGGAAGCGGTGTTTAAGCTGAATAAAGCTTACGGCATTAGTTTAAGGGCTACATTTATGTCCTTTTCTAACTAGTTGTTGTAAGCTCGTGCACGCACAGAGAGAGAGAGAGAGAGAAAGAAAGAGAGAGGCACGCACGAGTCAGTTGGAAAGCGAAGAGACTTTAGAAAAGAAGACGAAGGATGAGGGGTAGGAGGAGAAGGAAGAGTAACAACAAGTGTGCAGTGATTCCATAACAATGTGACGAGCGGGCTTGATAAACGCGAAATTAAATTCGATGCGTTCCCTTCCCCCTTCTCTTAGTCTTCAATGTACAGCGCAACACCCACGACGAGGCTCGTTGTATCTAACGTCGTCGACTGTCCCTTTGCCGCGTGCGGACGCTCGTGTACTGTCGTTCTTTCGCTTGACCGCTGACGGAAAAACAGAAAGAAAGAGAGAGAGAGAACGAGTAGAGCGCAATTGGTGACAGCTACTGTGCTGCGACCGTCGTTGTACTGCTACTGCTGTTCTCTGTGTTCGCTCCATCGACGAGGACTACGACGACGACTATACACGCGACGACGACACGACGTACACGCTGTACGTACGATTGCTCTACTGATACTTCTCTGCACTTACGTATACACGTTTGTATATATACATATATACATATATATATACATCTCTATTTCTCTCGTTGTCTCGTTCTCTCTTATCCTCCACTTCCTCGACGGTGCGGTTACTTTGTCGATTCGCGCTCGGATTTGCATTCGACGCTTTCGACTTTCGGATTCGCTCGCCGATCGTCGGGACCGGTGGTGCTTCAACGCGAAACGGAGTAGTTGCAAAAGTATCACGATTTACAGGATCAGATAGATAAGTTTTCATTGATTTTTTTTTTGTGTTTGGATTATAAAACAAATTGACCGACGGATAAACGGGAGGAAAGGGAGATGTTAACGAGGAAGCTTTGAGGACCCATTAACGGAAGTGAACCTACTAGTGTGCGGTGACCTTGAACGATACGCGAACGACCAAACATTGCGTTGAAAAGAAAGATACGTGAAAAAAATTAAAGAAAATTAAAAGAGAGAAACGAAACGAGTCTCCTGTTGCAGAATCGCCGAATCTACGACGTGGACGACAAAAAAAAAATGATGGCAGTTGTGGTTTACTCGCGTCGTTCGCCCCCAGTGTAACAGCTACGAGTGATATCGCTTCAAATTTTTAATAGCTTTTATATCGATATTTATAATAAGTCTCGAGAAATCGGTAGGGAGTTATTCGTATCATCGATCTTCATAATTTTTTGCATATCGGTTTTATGTGATTTTGTGATAGTTGAATTATATGTTGAGAAGATCGCAGCCGACCAAATCATGTTTACGAGCATCGTAAAGAGAACCCATTTATTCGTGTTGGTTCTGTTGTTTTACAGAGGTAAGTCGATAAAACGTGGTACAATATTTAAACTTTTCGATAATGGCTGTAAATTTAGCTAACAAATTTGATAAATTGTTTTTAACTGTATTTATTAAATTAAAATCTAACAATAAGAAAATAAAGGTTTTATAAAAATGCTAACATTTAATATCAAAATTTATGTTCAAAGTTTACTGAATTGTTAAAATTAATTTTAAATTAGTAAAGAAATCAGTAATATATATTTCATTTTAATATGTTAAATTTAAAGAAAAAATAAATGTGTATACAAAAAAAAGTTACAAAATTTAATGTCATAATAATTTTTTTATACTTAATTATAAAAAACTTAATTATAAAAAAGTAATATAAAAAAAATTAATAAATTCGTAAGATTTTTGAATTATAGATTTAAAGTTAACTATCAATTTACTATTTTCACATAAAAATTATATTTTACAAAATTTATAAAGTGTTTTTTCCGTTTTTGTTGCTATATGGAAATAAAATATTTCAAATTACAAAAATAGGACCATTTCGCTTTATTGCGTAGTTGTGTTTTGAAGTTTTTGATAAAATTACGCTAAGTGTGGTTAAATTGAATAATTTCTATTTGACTATGAGTAAGATACTTTTCTTAAAAACGTTAGAACTATATATATTTTGTACGTTTATTAAAAAAATGTTAAAATCAAATAATTAATAACGTCTTAATTTAAATACGCATTTTTATTTTACTTCTAGCGTCATTACATAATCATTCATGTTAAAAAAAATAAAAAGCTCGGAACAAGGAATATTTTTAATAATAAGCGATATCGAGGCATAAGTTGTAATAAAAATAAATTAGATCAAATTAATTATGTTAAATATCTAATACGTGTTTGCAGTTGTGGGCCTTGGTCTCCTTCTAGAAGATGAAAAGGAGCCAAGTTACCTTACCGCAGCTGTTGGCGAGTACGTCGTCTTCAATTGCGATCTTGACTTTCCACACGATATACCGATACCTTATATACTCCACTGGAATCGTGATGTAAGTCGCGCAACTTTTTAAACTCATTTAAGATTCACGCGTCTAACGTATCGATTATGATCGAAAGCGAGCTGCAATAATATTCGATGTTTTTCATTTGTAATATCTATAGACGTCTAATACCCAAATGCAACGTTTTAGTTTATTATTCGTCATTTATTTGTCTATTCGTTATTAAAAAATTATACCAATGAATATTTTTATAGCATTAAACAAAAATATATATGTATACATGAGAAAACGGTAGTTATAATCTATAAAATAAATTTCTTTTTTAATTTTAATACTACTTCATATTACGTTTATAAAATTTTCACTATATCGAATAAGTGCATGATGATTTGATTAAAATATAGCAAGTTTACTAATTTTTCATTAGTATACTTTCATTTACTCGTTATTGATTAAACGCGTAGAAAAATAGTAAAAGTAAAAAAATTTAATGGAAGCCGGTTAAACTAAGAAGTTAATTTGTATGATAAAATAATTTATTTCTTAATTGTGATATTTTTCATAGAGCTAAGACTTTATAGCTTGTATATAATAACTTTAAACAAATCGATCATTAGTAAAAATTAATCGTTAAAAATCAAAATTTGTAATAACTCAAACGCAGTCAAATCATTGACTCGAGCCGATCAATCTTTGACAACATTGTCGGTCACTTTCTTGTCTTTCTTGTACGGGCGCGCAAATATTCAACAATTGTTTCGATTCACCGTCCGATCCCATTCAATAAAGATGCAACGATCGATCTTTCTCTCCAGCTCTTTTGGATCCCGGAACCGTACTTGAAGTCTATAACGATGCCTGTGCATATATTTAGAGGGGATAATTCGTACATTTGCGACCCACTGATTGGCGATTAAGGCAATGCATTACGCGCGCTAAGCGATGCGCTCCCGAGCCTCTCCCAATTCTACCTCTTTCTCTGTCTCTCTCTCTCTCTCTCTCTCTTTCTCTCTCTTTACAGCGAGAACGTATTCGTTCATTGCTAAATTGGCATAGCGCTACTTCGCGTGCACGTCCGCGACGATGGTTTGACGACGTTGACGACGACGACGACGGCGACGGCTACGACGACGATGGTATACCATTATCGAAGCTTACGATAGAGATAGAGAGATGCAAGCATGCACGTAGATGCCTTGCAAATTTACGCGGACGGTTACTGGGCCACAAGTCGAACTAACGCAAATCGTAAGTTTAACGTCGAGGAAGTTGATAAATTGTTTGTACGGAAATCGAAAATTTGGAATCGTGTAATATTTCTAGTTTATTTTATGTTTCCTTTTTTTATATTGGAACCGCTAATTTCAATGAATTAAGCATATTTTATAATTGATTTGAGTCTATATTGACTAATCAAATTGTCAAAAATTTGTTTTTAATATTTTTGCTTACATAATAAGTATCGAATATTTATTAATTATTAAAAACTTAATAATCTACGTATCAGTTTTTAAATAAGAAAGCAAATTTTATGAGAAGCTATTATATAAACAAAATAGAAATTAAAATAAAAGAAAATTACAATATTTTATTCTAATATTTATTCATTCATGAAACAAATACATACGCTTTGCCAAGAATAGATTATCTACTTAAATTTAAACTACCTATGCAGTGAATTAAGCGTTGATTCAAAACTCAATCCAATTATTATCTTTCTAATAAAAATTAGTTTATCTTTATTTTAACCAGTTTACAATCCATAATATTCATTTTAAAAGCTAACAGTTATTTATTACATCCAGTCAGGGATTTCAACCGGTCTTTATTAATAAATTTATGTTTATCGTCAATTTATTTTTCGATTGAAGATAAACCACAATCTATTAAAGATAATTAAATAAAAACGTTGACAAAACATACCAATTTATTTTGATTCATTCAACTATCAGTTTTTGAATACAGTTGACTAATGGACAATGCCCCCATATTACATGCAAATTTACTTTTCTGAATGGCTGAACTCTTGAATCAACTGTTAACTTCTGCCGTAAAAAAATGTTGAAACTATTGAATTATACATAATGTTTAATTTTACTAATATGCAGTATTAATGTAGTAATTCTTAAGTTGCAAAATGTCATAATATTTTATCAATTGATTCATTTTCTTAACTCTCTGATAACTATACGATAACTCTACGACAACTAACTTCATATAAGCAATTTTATCAATGAAACGTAATTCAGACTCACGCTCACTCAAACATATAAATATTTGCTTAAACAATAATTTTTAAAATTATTAATAATTTGAGTAGTGTTATATACGAGCAAAAATTTTAAAAAATAGATAAAAATAATTTTTTGCAAAAATTGCAAATAGCACGCGTATAAAAATCAAAATAAATACAATAAATTTACTTAATCTTGAAAATAATTTTTAAATAATACCACGCGCTGGCTTATTATTTTATTATACACTGCGAGAGGTTTAGTTTCATAATACGTATTATTCCATGTGAGAAGTAATAATCTTATAAACATCGTGACGGTCGATAGGATTTTAGTTTGCGGATTTGATTACATTCGTTATATATGTATAAGTTTACATTTATATTCTATCGCGAGTCACTAATAAATATTTATTAAAGTTATAAAATTATTAGAGATTAACAGAAATTAAATTTTTTTCAAATTAAGTTTTAAGCTTACATTATTCGCTATTTTTAATATATATATATATATATAAAAAAAAAAAAAGAAAAAAACGATTTGAGTTATGAATTGTTCTTGACCATACTTAATTTGATAACAAATTTATTTCAACAAAATTATACCACAAATTATATAACAACAAAAATAAGTAAACACTTAACGCTAACGATTATTTTCAGTTTATACACAAAATAATGTTTTAAATGACAAAATTAAATAATTTGAATTTAAATTTTATTGAAAAATTTCATATATATTCAATTTATTAACGAAAATGTTTTGTTAAAGTAACGGATAAGAATATAATGAAATCTTTATAACTCATTATTTAACCTATACCAAACAAAATGCTGAAACGAAACGTATCACCGACACCCGCAAACGATTCAGCGATCGGTTCCCAAAGCTGTCAACAAAACTCGCCGTACAAAAATATGCGCGAAACGAATCATCGTACGACCTAAAAAAACTTTACGCACGTGTATATGCTTTGATTCTCGATCTACACACGCCGACGTCCTTGGTCTCGGTCACGTGATAAGGACGAAAGATAGGACGGACTGTAGGAATAGAGAGAGACCGAGAGAGAGAGAGAGAGAGAGAGAATAGCGGAAACCGAAGGCAAACGCGCGTGGAAGTCGAGTTGATTGGTGCCTGAAGCGCATGCAAAGCAGGTGCGTTCGCTCGCTATGTACGCTCTTCTCTCTTTCTCTCCCTCCCCCCTTCTCCTTGTGTCCCTCTCTCTGTCTCTCTCTGTCTCTCTCTCTATCTCTCTCTGTCTCTCTCTCTGTCTCTCTCTGTCTGTCTCTCTCTCTCTCTCTCTCTCTCTCTTCTATACGTGTTCGAAGTCTCCGCGCAGTAGTAATTGAAGTACGGGAGGCAAGGCTGGCATTTTATATTTAGTGGCACGGCGGCGAGTCGTTTCTATACGGTTCCCCCCCTTGAGCCGACGCACATACACGCACGCATACACTGTAGTGGGTCACTGCTAACGAATTGTCAGATGATTAGGGTCCATCATCAGCAGCCAGACCAGTGGTCATCGTGGTGGTCGTATAGTTGGCTGTACTGTACCGCCGATTGTTTCGATGAGAACGATGCGCTACCACCACGTGTACATTTATGTGTACGCACGCATATAGCATATATTTTGATGCGTGCGTGCGTGCGCGCGCGCGCGCGTGTGTGTGTGTGTGTGTGTGTGTATGTATGTGTGTATATATATATACCGATCGTCGATATAATATTGAATGTATAAATATTTTGGATGTCCAACCGAAAACAGCACACACTCGTCCTCAGCAGGAAGATGAACAGTGGGAGATGAATGAGAGGGTGTCGGCTTCCGTTTTGTCAATAAACCCGATTTCGTTAACGATTGTGCCGCGACGTTTAGCGCTTCAGTTTCCTTTTTAGCTGCCGTTCTTTTTCTCTCTCTCTCTCTCTCTCTCCCTCTCCCTCTCTCTCTTTCTTTCTTTTTCTCTCTCTTAATATCCTCACTATCTGATCGGAGCTCAAAAAAGCTTTCGCTTTCTTTTATTATGATTAATGAGTTGCACGCGTATAGTTATAGCTATATAGGGTTGACCTTTTCACATTAGATGAACAATTTTAGTATCGTGGTTGGATCAAATTAGTTTTTTGAACGATTAGGAACAATAAGTTTTGATTTTAGAAGTACTTGCTTTGAATAACATTCGTTTTTTAATTTATTACATCTAAGAAGGCCTTGTCTATTCTAGCTATATTTGTTGATTGAGTAATACAACAATATTATTAATTCATAATTAAAATATTATTATTCAATTAACAATATTTATTAATTGATTAATTAAAAAATTATCAAATTTTTGTTTTAGCTCAATAACACATTATAATAGTTATAGACAATGGTTATAGTTTATTATCGAACGAATATAGCTAAAGTCTAAATACTGCGTTTTTATTCATAATAAAAATATGTTATTAAAGTATCCATTTCACATTAATAAATCATACTAAATTTATTATTGAAACAAGTCATAGGTTCTGATTTTATTTTCATAATTTTATTTCTATCGGTTTCATAAAACGTATTCATTTCTAAATTTTAGTTTGATTTTCTAAAGCATATTGTAACTTTAATAGTATATTGCAAAGTGTTCTGTATTCAGAACAATTTGTGTTAAAATTTATTACGCAGTAAACATTTAATTCGATACATCTAGGTCATTATCAAAATACTTACACGTTTATATAAGCACCATGGCAATGATGTTCTCAAATTTTATTGTAAAGGATGAAAGTTATTATATACAATAAGCAAACAATATAAATTTTTCAAGGTATGTAAGACCTTTAAATTCAACCCTCAGCGGCCGAAAGGTTTCGCTACGGAGACATTATATATGACTCTCGATCTTTAAAGGTCATTGCATGCTTGTCTTTGATTTATAAAAATTATTTAGATTTTAGTCACTTTAAATCATCGTGATTTGCCGTAAAAGACAAACTTGGAGTAAACTAGTAGTAGTCGTAAATATAATCAAATACGTTACCGAAATAAGCAAAACCAAATCACAAATTCAAAATTTTTCAATTCTTGATGGTTTCTTAAAAAAATATATATATATATATATCATTGCATACGTAGGTTAGAATATGCGCAGCTTTACTCTTGCTAATGCAGTCCGACACCATGCATTCGCATGAAACCATTTCACATTATGCTAATGACAAATATCACAAGACGGGAATGACCTATAGCACTCATTGCCATCATCCTTCAGCCATTACCATGCGCGAGAGCCACGCATATATTCGTGCGCGCTACCGCTCGCAAAAAATTGCATCATCATCTAATTGAACCGGACGAATTCGCGCAAGCTCTCGAGAGCTTATCTCCCGAGACAAAGCGATAAAAAAGAACAGAGAAAGATGGAGATAAAGCAAGCCGAACGCATCAATATTCGCGTGTTTTCTCGCATACGTTTCCTGCGCACGGAAAACGTACGCAGTACACAGACATACACTTAGAAGGAGATACAAGCAATCGTACCTACACGTCTCGTGCTTAATTTCTTACTCTCCTTCGCTCTCTCTCTCTCTTGCGCGCGCGCGTCAATTGATACAATCGCGCACACAAAGAATAGCCGCGCACATGTACGAAGCTTCGCTCTCGCTCTTTCTACGGTTTGCCGGATGCGAGGCAGCTTCTTAACTCGCGATAATTGTGCGCTCGCGCGCGTCTAACGTTTCAGGGCCGGACGGTGTTCTCGTGGTACGACGGTACGGTCTCGGCGGACGAGGGCTACTTAGGCCGCATAAGACTCATCGAGGACTCTGACAATAAGGGATACGGCCAAGGTAGCGTCAACCTAACGAATATACGCGAAAGCGATCAGGGATGGTACGAGTGCAGAGTTATATTTCCAAACAGAACGCCGAGCTCGAGGAACAACGGTACCTGGTTTCATTTGGCCATCGACGGTGAGTATATGTTTCTACGTACTTCGTTCCTTTTTTTATTCGATTTTTTAATTTTGATTTTTTTTTTTTTTTTTTTTTTTTTCATTTGATTTTACTCTCACTATTTCTATATCTTTCTCTGTCGTGATATGACTTGCGTTTACGACGTGATTTTTTAACGGCGTTGGATTTGTTATGCGTTTTATTTAACAAATTAATATTTACTGTGGTTTTTTTACTAAAAACTTATTAATTCGATTGATTTTTATTTATTGGACTGATAAGTTTTGATAGTTCTTGTAAAACAAAATTTTAATATTAGTTATAACAAAATTAAAATTGTTTGACTAAATTTTTACTTGAGAAATTTTATTACACATAGGAACTTATACAATTCTTTATATTTTTTTGTGATTCAATTTTTAAAAGTTATAATACTTTTTAAATTATTATTGTGATAAAAAATAAGCTGCTATTTCAAAAGATAAATTTTTCAATCAATCAAGTCTTAATCAACAAGTTATAAGCATTATTCACAATTCGTTGTTTAAAACAAAATAAAAAATAAATTTTTTTTTCAAGCATTATTTATAAACTGTAAGTAAAGATTTAACCTCAGAACCTTACGAAGGTGAAATTATACTTATAAACAAACTTCCAAACTATCAAATTTATCAATTCAGCTATTCATTTTCCATATCCTGAAGCAATATAAGCAGGAGGGATAAAGATTGAGATTAATACTGCCTGTAGCAAACTAACTAGCTAAAATTTTCAAATAATGTATGGATTGACCCTTTTTTACTTTAATTACATTTAAAATTTTTTGAACTTAAGAATCGATCATGTAATACTATAAAAAAGTAAATTTTAAAATTGATCATATATTTTTGTATTCTTCTTAATTAAATCCAACATTAATACTTTCTACATTGATAAAAGTTTAAATCACAGAAATGTGTAAAAATTTCTTAGCATACTAATTTAATTTTGAATATAGAAAAGTCTGTTTTGAATATTTAAAAAGGTGTACAAATATGTGTACAAGACAATTATTTTATAATCAATTATGATTTAACGTAAATTCTTTAGTAGTGATTTCAAATATTAATAGATGATCAAAATTTTTAAATATTTTTTAAAAACTGTAAAATTTTCTTAATTTTATAAATGTGTTGCTTAATTTATATAAATATGTAACATTTAGCAGCCGCAAAAAAAAAAAATTAATTTGTCACACTTTACCTCAAGTATAACTTTGCTTATCCTATGTAAAGAAAAAAAAAAAATTGTCAATTTCCGAATAATTCAAAGAAAGTGCAAATAATTCCATATAAGAACAAAAACAGGAAATACTCGATACAGAAACGAGTGGAGTTAAGGTCGAAGAGGCTTAGCTATGCTCGCACGCGTGACGTGAATGAGTTGAACTAAAAGAGACGTTAAATTAACGAAGCACGTTGGGTATGTAACGTCCAAGCTTGAATTGCTCGTGTACATGTACTAGTATAACGTGTACGGTTAGTGTACATCTAACTCCCTGCGCATTTCTTTTACATACATAAACGCACATACGAAACTACATAACCGTATGTGCTTGCATCATCGTTTAAAGATACCAATCGAGCGATTTTATACGCCCGCAATTTTATATTTAATCTTTAACGAGGCGTGTACACAAATGCGATTAAAGCTTGAACGCGACGCGCGCGCGTGTCTCCTACGCACGCGCTCGTACTCTCCTTAAGCATACGCGTGTGTGAATGTATGCATGCCCATGTGCGACATAAGAGAAAACGAAAGGGAGAAAAGAAAGAAGGAAAAAAAGAAAGAAAGAAAGAAAGAAAGAAAAGCAGAGAGGAAATATTAATTAATACGCCAGTGCGCCGCTTTACTAACCGCTAACCGGTCAGATTCGTTAAATCGTTCAACCCAGGTGTGTTGCCGCCGTCGACCAATGTTCCAGGCGAGACACTTTTGGCAGTACCGCCCATTAACAAGACCGTCATGGAAGGCGATCCCGTGTCTTTCGACTGTGTCGCCAAGAATAATAAATCTACCATCGCTTGGTTCCGCGAGGGACTTGAGATTATGAAACAGCAGGTATGCGTCTAGAAGGCATTAGTCTAGAAGATCAATTTGATTATTCTTTCTTGTTTTAATCGAGGCATCTATATTTGATGATTTAACTTGGTTTGATTTTTGTTTATTTATATACACAAAAGTTATTAGTATAACAACAAAAAAATCGATCGCAGTGGAAATTTTGGTATAATAATGATTAAACGTTCTTCGTGTATTTAAATGATTAAAAAATAATAATTAATTGTTTAAATTAAATGATTTTTTACACTGAAAAGGTGAAAAGAATAACGATATTAATTAGTAATTTTAATCTGTCCACATAACTATTTTGAATAAAATTAATAATTTTAACGCAGGATCTACGAGAACGAATTTTCATCGGTGCCGATGGAACCTTGACCATAAATCCAACATTGATGGGTGATCTTGGCGAATACAGTTGCACAGTTACAAATGAATATGGCGACACACAAAGTGCATTTGCATATCTAAATGTTCATTGTAAGTACTAAAATTATTTATCTATTAAGACTCGATTATTTATACAATAATTTTCGAAATGTATTTTTTACGAAATAAATGATTTATAGCGACAATTAAAACTATCAGCAAGAACTCAATAAATATTTTTAATGTGATCATAGAAATTTTTCATTATCATAAATATATTTTTAAATATTACCCATATGATTTATTATCATATAAACAGCATATATATATATATATATATATATATATATATAATTTGTCACCAACATATATCAATTCACTTACGCATTATTTTTTCAACAAAGACAAAGCGAAAGTAATATATGCGCCGAAGGAAGTTTATCTACCGTACGGAAAGCAAGCACTGCTTGATTGTCATTTTCGTGCGAATCCACCGTTGACCAATTTAAGATGGGAAAAAGATGGTTTCCTCTTCGATCCTTATAATGTCCAAGGTGTATTCTACAGAAGAAACGGGTCGCTTTTTTTCAACAAAGTCGATGAGAGCCACGCCGGTAGTTACACTTGTACACCGTATAACGCACTTGGGACTGAAGGACCAAGTTCTCCGATTAAAGTTGTAAGTATGCATAGATTTGTAATCCTTGTTAATTTTTTGTGTATTTTTTCTATATAATTTGTACAAAAGAAGGTAATTTAAATGATTTAAGAAACTGAGGAAATATTTCTTATATTTTTATATTAAAATTTTAATTTTTCAATATTGACAAAAGATAAAAGTTGATTAAAATATTTGTCACTAATATATTTTCATAAGGTTATAAAATTGATAAAATTTTAAATCACTTAATTATTTTAAAAAATTACTTTTTGTCATTCAATTTTGATATTTAAGTGACATCTGTAGACTGCCACTGAAACTACGTGAATGCTTGCTTCTTGCTACAAAATTAACAATCGATAATATAAAAATTGATCAATTTATGTATCACCAAAAAGAAAAAATAATAAACGATAATTAAATTATTATGTTTAAGATCATCACGTTATTAAATTAAGTTTTAATATATTTTTCACATTACTTTTTAAAAGAAAATTAATAAAATTATAATTTTCTTAAGAAACATTATTGCAAAAATAATAATATTGTATAATAAATACTCGTTAAGTATCGACAAAAAAATATTAATTTACTGACATTTGTGGAATGTAATTATGGCAATCCTTATTGGATCTCTTTATCCCTCAATTAAGTGTTAAACTCAAGTACGTGGAGTACAAAACCACAGTATGCAATCTTCTTTACTGTTAAACTGACTTAACAATGTAACAACATTAGACTATTTGATTCTTTCTAAAAGCTTCTTCGTGTTGTTAATAACACGAAGTTGCTGTTAAGTAAATCAAAACACATCTTCTACTAAATTGCTGTATTAATTATTTAATGTATTATGTATACAGCTATTGAATGCTTACTGAATAATTCATTGTGTATTAGCAAATCCATCTTAAATTTTAAATAAATTATAAATTATTTTATATTTCATCTTTTATCAATTTTAAAGAGTATCATATTTTTAAATTATACTAGGATAAAAATGTGCCAAACTTTTTAATTTTAGAAAATACATGTTACAAGAGCTAAGCTAAACTTATCCTATGATAAAGTTATCGTTTCCGTATTGTGTTTCAGGTAGTTCAGCGACCTCCAGTATTTACTGTCACGCCCCAACATCTTTATATGCGTAAACTTGGCGATACTTTAGAAATTCCATGCGATGCTAGAGACGGCGATCATAACCATCGACCGACCATAGTTTGGTACAAAGTAAGTTTTCAATTATGACGCAATATTATGCTTTTAAGAATACTCTTTACAATAACATTGCTCCTTGTTAATCAACTGTGTTAATGATGAAACGAGTAAAGTTTTATATATTTCTAAACAAATTTTTATACAATATTATGGAACACTCAAGGATGGAACACCTCTGGCACCAGATAGAACGATGATAAGGGGCGGTAATTTAACAATCGAAAGAATCCAAGAGCAAGATCGCGGCATGTATCAATGTGCGGCGTCCAACGAAGCCGCCACCGTAGTGGCCGATGCAGAGCTAATGGTATTAAATGTACCTCCGCGAGCTCCATACAATTTAAGTGCCAACAGTACCAAAAACGCTGTCACATTAACTTGGGTTCCGGGATTCGTTCGTCCAAAAATGGAGTACTCGATATGGTGAAGATTTTTCGAGATTTACTGAAACATTTATTGTAACGTTTTTAAACTGCGAATTAAGCGCTGTTTTTTCTATGCAGGTATAAACCAACCGATACGTCGGAATGGAGAACCATGAGAGTAGTTTCGCGAAAGATAACGGAAGCGACCGTTGGAAATTTAACGCCTGGAAAAGAATACGAATTTATGATACTTAGCAAAGATAAACACGGCGACGGTATGTTCAGCAAAACTCTACGCGTATTCACACAACCAAGTGAGTATTTTGATCATTTATAACGTTTTTTTTTCTTTTCTTTTTTTTTTGTAAAATGAACATCAACAAATTTTTGATTTTACAGATTCGAGTATACGTAATATTGCATCGGAATTCAGGGATTCAAAAGGTAAACCTATTTAAGTTATTTAACCATCATTTAGATTTTTAAATTCATGTAGATTGGTTTAAAATTTTACAATTATAGAGGACGACGAAGTTGGGCCACCGCGCAATGTCCGTGTTCAGGCAACGGCAGAAGGTTATCTTGTCACTTGGGATCCTCCGTCGAGTGGAAAAGATCAAATAAAGTATTACACCGTAAGATGGTTTAGAGGATCATCGGAGCATCCGAATGGAAGAGCAGAAACTACCGATACTTATTATCTAGGTAAAATACTTAAATTCATTTTTATAAAACAATCTAACGAAAATATTATCGTCTTAAATCTTATATTCACTATTTACTGAATTTACGCGTTTATCTCTTTTTATCACACACAGTTTTTTCAAGATATTTATTAATATCTATTTTAAAAATAGTCTATTGGAAGTTTATTACAATTTGTACATAAAAATCAGCTATAAGTAAAAATCTATAGTCAAGAAACTTTTTTGAAATTTTATACAGATATTTCTAATATGTACATACCTACATTTTAAAATTAATTCATTATAAATAAATCAAAAGAATCTTTTAATCGTCGTTCGTTAAAAATTAATAAGTATTTTGCTTTTCATTGTATGTCATGCGCCGAGTTAATGTCGAGTAACTAAATATCAAGTTAATATTGAATTACCTAAAATCTCACTGATTTAAGATATTGCAATGTACATATACTTTTCAAATTACCTATATTTATGATGTATATACTCTAAAGTTGCTCTTTGGTTGCTTGAGCTAGTCGCCAAACTTGCTTATCCTACTATAAGAGTACTAGAGTATATCCAATTAGATAAGCAGGTGAATTTTCGTGGATCCAACTGTGTCAATTTTGGCTAAACTCCTTAACCCTATTTCTTTATTACGCCGAAAATTTCTCAAGTAATTTAAAAGCTCCGACTTAAAGGGGTTTACTCCTACGCCACTCATATATACAATAGATTATTAAATTCTCTAAAATTTTAATAATATGTATTTTTTGTTTTTCTTTTTTTCTTTGTAAACCCAATAGTCTTTTTAATAATCAAGCATTAAAGTTAACCATGAAGTTTATTAAGCACTCTGACAATTTTTAAAACTTAATTCATTTTTTGAATCTTAAATCTTCTTACCATTTGCTATTGCTTCTTAACAATTTTATTAATCTAACGTTTAAACATTAAAATTTCAGTAAAAACACTGGAAGAGGAAAGTTACTACACTTTCGAAGTGGTAGCAACATCCGAGTCTGACGGTATAACTGTTAGTGAACGTTTCACCTTGGAAGTTCCAGCTTACCGAAGAAATCGCGCCATATCAATGGGAATCGTCGCCGGTATTGGTTTCTTAGCCGCGGCACTTGGAGCAATTTGGTGGGCGAAAAAGCGCTTCTGTCAAAATCCACCAGGAGAAAAATAATGAATGATTTTATTTTCTTTTGATAAATCGTTGAAATACCTTTTTTTTTAGAGCGTTAAGTTTTTGACATTGCACACGATACGCACACAGTTTGTCTATTCGTTAGTAAGTTTGACTAAGTTTATTATTATTACTATTATTATTATTATTATTACTATTATTATTATGTATAAATATGACGGAATTAATTTATATATTTTATTCTGAATGTACATTCGTGAAAGATGGATTGAATGTCTTGAATTGATGAAAATTTATTGTAAGCCAAGGTTAATATATCTCATTTATAATATTTAAGATTGTCAAAAAATTTATGTTATGCAACGTTTAATAAAAAAATTTTATGGTAACAGTGTTTTATTCACAACTTACATAAATAAATTGGTTAATGTACTGTTAATAGTAAAATTTATAATTGTAATAAAAACGAAATTTCATTGGTGCAGATAAATTATTAAAATTCTTATAAAACGAAATACTATATTATTTTCTTCTAATAAAACAATGCAGGTATTGTATATACGTTTACTTTGCTTTACGTTTAAGTTCTGTTTTCAAATGTTTTTACAAAAGCAATGTACTTATGTTGCTTAAATAGTATATTAGCAAAGTAGTGATTACTTCAGCTTAAATTAGAATTGCACTTTTTTTTTTAAATGCTATTACGTACCTAAATCATAATGTAACAGCAAATTTATTATGAGGTTCATTTGAAAATATGAAAAAATAATAAATGAATTCGGATGGATAAAATATGAATTGCGACTAAATTTCCAAAGTAAAGAAAAATTAAATTTTAATAAACAAAATAATAAATAAAAATTAATCATTTTTTCAATAATTATACAATTGATATTAATTTTTAATAATTAAAAATTCGAAATTATTGTGTATAATTTCATGAAAATTATTTTTAATTCTATTTTATAAATTTAGGAATTAAATTACATTAAAATCACAGAACAAAAATGAAAAATTATTTTGTTAAGAAATAATCTATCTGTAAAAATCTGCCAGAGTTACTATAAAAAATTACAAAAAAATCTTTCCAACTAATTTAATGAAAACGTAATAAACCAATAAAATGTGTATTACTTAAAACGATCAATAATTCTTTTTCTGTATCCGATATTCGGAATATCACATTATTTAAGAATAAATGAAACCGTGTGATAATTTACTTAGAATTATTGTAAGCTGCGTTCCTTAAGATCGTATGATGAAACAGCTGCCATTTCTTGCGGGAAATAAGTGAACTTATTTTACAAAGGCTTCCTAATCGGCACATCGTCGAGCCATCCGATAAACCAACGTTCTTTTGTAGAGAATAAGTAGTAAGTACACGTGTACTGTAAAAGCACCTCACAAGATACAATAGACTGTATCTGTTGAATCATTCAAAAGAATGTTAAAAATTTTCGAAAGACAATCATTTTATTTTTGTTAATATGTACCTATATTCTCAAATGTCTTGTTTTGTTGTTATGTTTTTTTTTAATATTGTGCTGATCGATAATTAATAAGGATAAAATAATTAATTTGAAAGTTTAAAATTTGTCACAAAAAAGAATAACTTAAAAAGGTAAATTTACTATAAATATCGCAAATAACAAAAAAAAAGCTAATAATATATTTGTTCAAATTTCAATAAAGATGTGGAAAAAAAATGACGACCAAAAAAAAAATTTCTACAATTTTAAACAAGGTTGAACAATTTAGCTTTTTATAGAAAAAAAAATACTTTAGTTGAAACCGATACAATACAGTTAGTGTTTAAGTATTTCATTAGAAGGAAAAACTTCTTTTCATTTTAACTTTATACATCTTTGCAGAACATATTAAATGTATAAGTAGCAAGTCAAAATTTGTAAGCAAAATGTTCATCCATTTAAAAAAAAATAAAAATGTTCCAATTTGTTAATAAATTTTCAATATTTAGTACATTATTAGCTACTGAATATACAACAATAATTTTCATCCGCTTTTAACGATTTTTTCATTACCTTGCCTACGAGCATATTATATTTCCTCTATTCCTGAAGTTTCAAAATATCTCAAGTTCAAGATTCTAATACCTTTTTTTTGTAAGTTTTCCTCGCATATTAAATTTTCAAAACCAACAATTGAAAAAAAGAACAAGCTAAATAATCATTTATATCTTACTTTTTTTTTTAATAATTTAATATTGAAATTAAAAACTAAACCAAAAATAATAAACAAAATTAAAAAATCTTTAATATATTTTATTTTTAATAAAAATAAATGAATTAATAAATTAACTCAATCTAATAGAAATAAGTACTAAAACTTCTACCAATGTGAATGATAATGTCGGTCTCTGTTTGACCTTCAAAATTAATACGATTCAAAATTTCATGCGAACAATCAACGAATTTTAACGATATTTGGGCATATATACTATACATGTCGAAGTTAATCACTGTAATGCATAAAACATGTCGAGGAAATTGAACAAAACAACACAAATATTATCAGCGATATTTATCAGTACAGTTATAATCAGTACAGTTACACAGTGTATAAAACCTTGTTAAATAGTATAAATATTATTTGAATTTTACGCATTCAATTTTCAAATCTAAAGGCAATACTGATGATTTAATTATTTCTAAACTTGCGATTATTTATATATTGTAATTTCTTATATTGTTTTAAAATTTAATCACCTTTTACTAAACACAAATCAATTATAGATCAGTATTCATAAATATAAATTAAATTGTAAGTTTAAATATTTAAATTATTATGAGAAAAAAGACATTGAGAAGTATATTGCTTATTCGAAATGTGTTAAAAAGTAAGAATATTAATTGCCAAAAGAACCGGATGCAAAATATATAAGCATCAAGAGAAGGTCAAGAGTACGATATAATAAAAATTTTATTTCCCGATTAAGCGCATATAACGCACAATGCACGAAAGTGTATATAGATTAAATAATATATATATATTTTTTTTCAAACGAATTATATTTTCCATTAAATTAAATACGATGTCTGGATATAGAGTTGCTTAGCTTCGTTGAAAAGACGACAGGATACACGGAGCCGTTGGTATATAAAGTCACGGAACAGAAATTACTCGTCTTTTTTTAGATTAATTTATTTTGAAGCGTTGACACGTGGTACATACTGTTAAGACTTCTTAAACTCAATTGTCGCTCTATCAAACTGTGAAAATTCAACGGAACTTTATTCGATTGAAATGTTTCACAATGTTGCTCTCTCTTGTTGCTCACTCATATTTTTTTTTCTTTATTATTTTTAAATATTAAATAGACTTCATAACAGTAAAGTTTAAGGTTAAAAAAAAAGAAAATGTGAAAAAGAAAATAAAGCTTTTGATAATAAAAATTGTCTTCTTAAACAATACAAAGTTTATTGTTTAAAACAGTGCATAAAACGTTAAATTATTAATTAATTATCATGCAATATGTAAATTTATTTAATATAGTATTTAAAATTTAAGATTTCTTCGTAAATTTATTTTTAAACTTTTACAATTGGCACAATGAAGTCTGCATTTGTCGCAAGATTAAGACTTTAAAGATTTTAATAAATGCTTTTACATATATGTGAGTCACATTAAATGCCTTGAAAGAATAACTTGTTTAATTGTCTCACGCGACTTTCTTCCAATTATTTTTATTAAAATCGTTAAAGTACTTACTCTAAACTTTGTACAAGTACGTATTAATATATTTTTAATAACAAATAAGAAAGAAAATTAATGACTCTATAAATCAAAATATTTTTTTAATAATATTTACTTTAATCAAACATATTTTAATGAGTAATGCAGCATATATATCATATTTAAAATTTTACTTAACACTTTGTAAAATGTAAATCCTGATAAAAAAAAAAAGAAATATTATTTTATTTCCCGATAAAAATCCTTTGAAAAATAATCAAACGCATAAAAAAATTCATCTAACATTCAAGCCAGCAGAGCTTTAAGAGTAAGTCGAAATCCAGCACTGCCGACTCACGAAGCCTTCATTAATGAATAAGTGCCAACGACAAAAGAAAGAAAGAGAAGGCACACGCGACATGCGACAAAACGCGTATATATATATATATACAGTTGCGCAGAAAGTAGTAGAGAAAAGAGAATAGAAGAAGAGGAAGAAGAGCAAATAGCAGTCTCTTTAAAGAAGGGAGAACGAGAGACGATGGTGGAGTGAAGCACTTCTGAGGCTTACGAATGTACATATATATGCATTTACGATGCTCTCGTGTATCGCATAGCATGTCTCTCTCGCGAATGTTGTATGTGCGATACGTACATATGTAAGAAACTTACATCGAGCGTTTTAACATTCCTTTATATCTCACTTTATTTCGAAGATTCTTTAATACTGATCTTAGATAAGTGAGCAATGATAAAAATGACAAATTGATAATGCATGTGAACACCCTTACTGATTCGATGCTTCTTTTTCCAATTTAAATTTTCTTATTTGAATGCTAGCTTATTCTTAAAAGATTGTCAACATTGACTTCTAAATAAATGCAGCAAAATTACTTTTTTATTATAACCTTGTGACTATTTTTTACTAAATCATTATTTATCATCTACTAAGTCACTATTGCTTTATTACTTCATTTTAATTTTATTATTTTTTTTAGTTAAGCCTTGCGAATAAATGAACTAAACATAAGAAATCGAAACGCTGATTTGAAAAACGTTCAATTAGCTGACATATGCGCACAGTGGCGTACGTGACAAAGCGAAACTAACTCTAAGAGGCCTAAATAGACTTCGATTTACAAGAGTGCAGCCGTTAATACTCCTGGTTAATTGTCTGTTAATTCCTCAATTACAGATTTAAATTATTATTTCAGAAAAAAATCTCGGTAGCCGCTGTCGCTTACTTTAAATTTTTTCCAAATATTGTACTTTTATGAGTCTTATAAAAAAAGATATAAATAATATACATTAACTTCTAAAAAAATATAATAATAAAAGCATTTATATTAAGATGAATGCTGGTAGTATCTTCTTGTAAAATCGTAAAAATTACTTCGTCGGGATAATTTTTATATTATTTTTCGATAATTTTTAATATATATATATATATATATATATAGTGTCATTTTTATTAAGGGGGAAAATCACAGTAGCACACAAAAAAATAGGCATATTTTCGGGAATTAATTTTGGCTGAATAAAAGTATCAATCGAAAATCTGTAAAGTAGGTTTTATAGAAATACTAAAAAAGTACAAATTGTAATTTTTTCAATAAAAAATATTTAAAAATAGCGGCTGCGCAGCATATGCCCCAAGGCGCCTATTTTTGAAAGCGTGTCGATGGCCGAAGACGTAGACTCCTTAATTTTTGACCTGGAAGAAAAAACCAAAATTTTTTAGTTTTTATATAACAACAGCTAGCGAGCTACGTAGGATTTTTTCGATGTATTGATTTTTTACAAAATGGTGCATGTTTGAAAATAAAGTTAAATTTTTAACAAAAAACGCGATCAAATCTTTGATAAAAAAAACTAAGCCATATAAAATAAATCCTACGTAGCTCCGTGGAGAAAGATATTTCGAAGCTACTGTCAAAATTTCAAGTCGATCAGTAAAGATTTGCTCGAGTTATGTCTTCGGCGAGCTCAAAAAAGTGGTTTCGAGAAAAACGCGTTTAAAGTTTTAAGTACTGAGAAGCATACCTGAGTGGCGTTACCGCAGAATGAAAAATTTGGGCACTCGGACACTTTTGCCGTGTTCCATCATTTGGTATATTATTTTTAAGACCCTAAAGCACCTTTTAGGCGAAAAAAATTTTTTTCGAAAAATTGAAAATTTTACTGTGATTTCCCCCCTTAATAAACAATATTTTATATTTTAATTTTATGTTTTCTCAAGCAATAAAAAATAATATTTCTTTTTACGTACACAATTTTTTACAATTAAATATCTAGATTTTTATGGTATCTGTACACGAGCGGTATGTGTTTTCTTTCACGTGCAATCTTGTATATTGGAATGTACAGCGTCAAAAGCTCAAG
This sequence comes from Chalcis sispes, assembly GCA_949987625.1. Taxonomy (NCBI): domain Eukaryota; kingdom Metazoa; phylum Arthropoda; class Insecta; order Hymenoptera; family Chalcididae; genus Chalcis; species Chalcis sispes. The sequence continues at coordinate 54,775,311 of OX465098.1, read as the reverse complement.
GGTATACCTACGCATTTTAGGAATTACAAAAGAATAATATGTATAACATATTTTTACCTGCCCTTGGGAATTTAGTTGACAAAATCATTTTTAATCTAGCGAGTAAGCGCAAAAGACATCCGATAAATATTCTTTTGAGGATGCTTTTCTTCTTATTAGGTTTGCCAAAACAATACTTATATATTCAAGCTTCCTGAAGAGAAAGCTTTTCCTACGCATTATATATTATCCTTTTACATTTAAGAAAGTTTTTTATCAATTTTTCTCGTCGTATAGAAAAACTTTAAACTATAAACTCAATAACTCACTTACACGTTCGGAAAAATAAAACAATGTAAAAATGTTATTAAAGCAAGTTTAGTTATTCTTTTCATAAATTTTCACCGATAAATCAAAATGTTTCCTTAAAAATATCCTTCGCGTAAACTGATAAGATGTAAGATTGTCGACAAGGGTTGGAATATTCAATGTAAAGGGTGAAGCCTTTCGGTTTTCTTGTACGTATCTTGTCACGTACTTGTACCGAAGTTTCATGACAGTTCGATACTACATCATAAAAATATATTTACAAAATTAGTATATTAAGATTTTAAATCAATCTGAGAAAAAATACTTGTTTTTAACTTATTATAAATTTTAGCTCGAAGCAGTAATTTGGTTTATAGATAAATACAAATATTTGCCTTACGTACATATACAATCTTTTTTTTACCAGTTGATTATTTAAGTATACTAAAACAAGATCTAAAGATAAACTATAAAAAATATTTAGATATAATCTTATCAACTTACAAATATTTGATAAGATAAATCGAATAAATTATGTTTACCGGCTAAAGAAAAAGTTGATAATTAAAAAATATAAATTTACATATAATGTTTATCAGTAAATAAAAATATTTCGATGTGAAAGTCCAAATATTAAAAAAAATCATACACAATATTTCTCATCATAATAATAAAATTTTTCAAAAACAAACAATCAAATTTACAATAATTCGGATACGTATATTTACAATAAACGTTCTAATTTCGTAGCCTACCGGTATAAACAACGAAAACGCAGGGCACTGACCAGAAATGCAGGTCATGCCTGCATCTATCACATAAATCAACCCACATCGGGTATACCTGTTTTAAAACGAAGAAAAAAAATATTGTATCCACTCCAATAAAATAATTTACTTTGCCAACTGTGCAATCATGCGCACGCTGTACCATTTACAAGTGGTGATCGCACACTTTAAGCGCTCGAAAATATCAAAACTAGAATGGAAAGTGGGGACAAACGAAGAAGCTAACCCCACGCCGTAGGTCCCCCGAGTTTCTTTGCACACTACACGCACTAACAACCGATCTCAAGACGAAAGAGCGAAAGAGAAAGACACATCATACAGCGAGAATAAAGAAACGAGCGGCTGCTCACGCTTACTCCCTACTCTCCAACAACATACAACGACGAGCCATCCGTCCTTGCTCCTCGTTCTATCCCTCTCCTCGTTTTATAGCTCTCTTTCCACCTCTCCATCTCTCTCTTTCTCACTCTTACACCACGTACGCATGTGGAGTCGTGCGCGCGTCGCTCTATACACGCGCGTATATTGCGCTTTGTCTCCGGAGTAAGCCACTCGGTGGACTAGTATCTAGCGTCAGTCTTTTTCGCGAGCGGATCCGAGTCTGATCGCGCGAGGTTTTGCCTTGACGCAAGCGTGTGAGATACACGTGTGATCGTTGTGCTGTTGCCGGTTGTATTCGAAAAAGGGAACAAGATTAAGAAAAAGAAACATAACGGCCGATGAACAAAGTGCGCTTAAACACGCAGTGAGAGGAAAGAGAGTTTGTACGTTCGATCTTTGTTTGGTCATCGTGAAAGACGACGCTATACGGATTTATTTTCCTCTTCGTTCATTTCAAGCAACGATGTAAGTTTACACGATTGAGTTTTTTACTTGTTGTGGCAAAAAAAAAACTGACGACACATCGAGAATAATGGTATTGGTTTAGCCTTAGCTATTTTTATTAATAATAATTGTGCAACGTGAAAATATGTATAATGGTGCTAAGGTATAACACATGTTTATTTATAACACGAGTTTTATTGATGAAAAATTGAAACATCTAAAAAAAAATTTACAATAAAATAATAAGATATAAAATAAATGTTTTGCTTTATTAAATATTTTGTAAAGAAAATAAATTTTTTATTGTTGTTGTTTGATATTTGTAAATCTATTGTCGTTGAGTTGTGTAATGCATGTAGAATAATTTCTAAATTTTATTTTAAGCACATTTTCGTTTTGTAACTTATTTAGATACAAATATTCAACAATAACTCTACGACATTTTGATATACTAATAAACTTTTGTGATATATTTTATTATCGACTTGTAAATATTAACGATTTTTAAAAAAGTTTAATAAAATTTTAAAATAAATTTATATAGAATGTATTTAATTTTTCTAAAAACTATATGAAAATAACATTTATAATGCATATTAATAACTATAATAATACAAAAATAACTTAAAAAATAATTCTTTTACAATTTCATTGTCAATTCATAAATTTTAACTGATAAATAGATAAGTTTTTCAAATATTTCATTGTTTAATGTCAACTAAAACATGTTTTCCTATCTATAACTTATAATCTGATAACTTATAAATTATTCTTTTTTTTTTACATAATCGGTATAAATTAAAGTTGTTTTAATAAGAAATTCTTATGATAATGTTTTAAACAAGAATCCAGTACTTCTTAGAAAACTAGCATTAAATGTTAATATCCATGCGATATTTGTATACCATGTTGAACTCAACTGTGTAAACTCGTTGAGACTCAAATTTTAAATAATAATTGTAAAATTAAAAAGGTATTAAACATTTTTATCAATCAAAATTTTAAAACTCAACTCTCCGTTAAACTTTTGCTAGCAAAGATACACCGAACAAGCAGAAGCTTCGATAAGTTGTATTAACACGTCGGTCAGTTTGTCGGGGTTGTCGCGACAACCCTCCGATCGCTTTTCCTTTGATCGCTGTTGCGTTTCTTGCTCGATGGATAATTTTTTTTATGGACTCTTGAATATTGGAAGACGCGATCGTTGCATGCGTTAGCCGCTTCTCGTTGCGGTTCACCGACGCCAACCCAATGGTAATACGTGTACGTACGCGATGATCGAAGATCTAAAGAGATTAGTTTTCTCTTTGCATATAATAACTTCTCGTGACGATGGCGCAGTTTATTTTATGTCGGTTTGCGGTTTGTCATCAGTAAATTTTATGCTTTTTTTTTTATTCTCTTTATCGAGTCTTATAATATTTATATGAAACGTGATTATATTATTTTTTCTTTTTATTCTTAGTAGTTAAATATTTAAGTAATCATTTTTATAACTATTTAAAAAAGCTATAAAAAATTAAAATAGTTTGATATGAAATACTAATAATTAAGTAGATAATAATAATAAACATAGGTACAACACCATTAACATATTATGAAACTTTATTAATAAACAGAAAATTAATGTTGAATGTTTAAAATTTTTTGAATCTGCCTATTGAAAAATACGACCAAGTTTTTATAAAATAATTTAACTTAGGCTTTTTTGTTTTAATATTAAAATATTAAATAAATCTATTTAAAAATTGAGGAATAACTTTGATTGCATCAATCTCGGTATATTACAACAAGCAGCGAGCTTTAGAATAAAACAAGCGTTAAATTAACGGCGCAACGCGAGTCGTTTTTTTTTTTTTTTTTTTTTTAAATTACTAAGCAGCAAAAAGTTTCTTCACAGAACCATATCTATATCGCTCATAGAAAAGAGAGAGAGAGGGGGGGGGGGAAGAAAAATGAATTGGCAACATAAAGCGTGCGAAACATGCGTCAACTGTTCAACTCGTGTTCTCATAATTGATAGCAATAACTACCGTCTTCGAGAAGCAAGACCGGTTATACTGTGACCATTGACATATCGTACGCAACGATTCATCGTTTGCATTCATAGTTCATGATCTAAGGATTAACTGAAATAATATTAAGATCTGTCCCAGTGTATTGCCATTGAAAATGTTTTATCATGCAGCTATCGTTAATTTGAGCAAGAAAGAGAGATAAAAAGATTTCAACGAGTAAACAAGTAACTCCCTCTCGAATGATTAAAGATTGACGGGAAAGAGAAACGGTCGTTACGATAAGAATAACGACGATGATAACTTGATAAATTTACATTAATGTTTGCTGATGTACATTTTTTCTTACTTACAATATTTTATTATCAACAGATTAAATTATAACATTAATTATTATAACAAGATGGTTAAAAATTGTGATATTAAAATCAAATGATTGAAAATTAAAATGCTTATGATTTTAAATATCTCGAAATTTTTTTAATAGTTATTTGAATAGATTTATATCAAACTTTTTATTAATGGGTACTATTTGAATACCATATAATATTTTTTTAATTTTATTTATCGAATTTATATTGAATAAAGAAAATAGTAATAGTGAATTAAAAATTAAAAAGTTCTCATTAAAATACTACATTATGTACGTAAAATGTTAACTTTTAGTGCATTTAATTTATTCGATCTTTTTCAAGGTTATAACTTAAATATTGAATTCATTATGATATATATTTATGTATGTACTTCAACCAATTTACATATTTTGAAAATGTCTCGTGTCTTTTATTCAAGGTGAAAACATTTCACAAAGAATTATAAATAACTTTTTATAAATATAGTTACTTTCTTCCGTTAGCTATACAAAAAAAAAAAAAAAAAAAAAATTAAACGGAGTTGAATATTATAAATTATATTTTATAAAATGTTATTCTAAATGTGATAGTCTATATATATATATATAAAACTAAAATCATCGCTGCATTTCGAAGTACAATGAACTTGTCCACTTTCCCAAAACCGGTTATACACCTAGTTTTTTACCTACATAAAAAATCTTTGAGCATGAAAGGTTTCCAAATTACTATTGATTTGGAAACTATGAAACGGGCGTTGAATGAAAATAAAAAACGAAAAGCGCAATTTTTCACATTAATTATTATATTCAATTGAAATAATTTCCATTGGCATCTACGACTTTTTGCCAACGATTGGGCAAATCATATATGACTTTTTGAAAAAAATCTTTATTTTTAGAGTTAATAAACAATTCAGTCTTTTACTAAACAAAAAACGCTCGTTTCATAGTTTCCAACCTAATAAAATATAATTTACTCCCAACTGAATGCGTTTACTACGTAAGGAACATCTTGCTTTTATATTTTGAGAATGACATATTAAAAACTGTCAATATTTATGACTTGAATGAGTTAACATTAATTAAAACTAGCATATTTTTCAATCAATTCATAATAAATTAATGTTTATTTTGAATAAATATATGAATAATTATAAATATTTGTGTCTCTATGAGAACACGTAATAACGTTAAATATTAAAAACGTTTTAATATTTAAGCGTTCTTTCAGAAGACACGCATGAGATAACTAATTATTATGATAAATCCAGCTCGTTGTCAATTTATGGATAATAAATATGTTTGATGTAGGTATTTTATAAAATTATTCTGTATTCTAATTTTCTACTAACGCTTGAAAGTGAATTATGCCTTGGAAATCCCTAGGGAATTATACTTTGAAAATTGCCTGTGCAAAAATTTTTTTCTCGTATACTTTCGAAGGTCCGTCAACCTTTTGGTTGTAATTTCTCTATCTCACTCCCCTTTTTGTTTATCTCCTTCTTTCTCTCTGTATCTTTCTCGCACGCACTCTTTTCTCTTCGGCTTTACGTATACCTCTCGCCCGAAGGTTTCAATGTTTACTACCAAATTACCGAACGTTGAAGCTGTGTATTTGAAACCTTTTCTCATAAATACGCCTCATGGAATTATCTCAACAACTAAAATTCCAGTTTTGGTACATTCATCGTTAAAAATTTTTCGGCAAGATTGCGAGCTGTGACGGCCTTGATTTTTTGAAAGACTTACTTTCTTCGATAATGATTGGCATAAGTTAAAAAAAAAGATAATTATAGTTCAATGCAAATTTTTAAAAAAGTGATAACTCTAAACAAAATATAGTATATAGTAATTAAAAAAATGCTATTTTCCACGGCGTTTTTATTTTCAAATTTACTCGAGCGTATACATTTTTGTCTGTTTACCGATTCATACAAGGATACTTTCATTTATGTATATATATATGAGAGCGTCCGCTAAAAGAGAGTCATCCGTATCCAACTCGCTTAAGAACGTGCTACAAGCTCCGAATAAGCTGCTTTTTATGGACGCTCCTATATACATGTACACGACATAGTTTGGTTCAGATTTTACCGAGGGAGAGAAACATTTTATGATAGAGGGGATGAAGATGCTAAACAATGGGGTGCGTTTCGGTATATATATATATAAAAGCTGTTGAAAGAAAGAAAGAGCGAAGCGGCTGGTTTATTGATAAGTCGCATCATACTTTTTTCTCGGAGTGTTTGCTTTGTCTTGTACCCTTACGGATGCAATCTTATCTTTTGGTTATATTTTTGGTTATTTTAAATTATCAGTTATTTTAAGGTACTAAAAAATTTAGACTGGCTAAATTATATTCGTGTTGGAATTTACTTATTTCTTTGTTTTTCTCCGTGACTTAAATACTTCTGTAAATTATTTTTGTTAAAATATAAAACATTATATTTTGAAATTATATTAATAAACTTTTATAAAAAAGAAAATTAAATTTGCTAATTTAAAATAAATAAACATTTTTTTTAACCTTCTTTTTGTCATTACACTAATGAAGTATTAAACGATTCATACGAGAATAATTAAACACTATTTATTAGTTCGTAAAGATATATTCACTAATCAAGATCCCATTTCATGATATAATATGTTTGATTTATAAATTTAAACAATGAAAATAATTAATTTTAAAAATCAAAATCGCAATAATTTTTTTAAACGGTAAGATAAATTGCTTGTGTAATTTGCATTCATTACTTCTATTAAGTTTACTATTAAAAGTTGTTGTATTATGGCTAATCGTTAATTATAATAATTATATTATTATATATTTGAAATTATTATTTTTTTAATTAAAAATTTAATAAATTATTTAAATTGTTCTCAAACTTATGCATTGCAATGAAAATTATTTAACAATCTATAAAAATGAAAATTTTTTTGAAAATAATTTTATGAATACATTATTTAATATTATGAAAATTAAATTCGTAATTTTCTTGATTAGACAATAATCTTACAAGCAAATAACACTGCTTTTAAATTTTTTTACTCGATCTGTCTGATCAGCGGCCTTCTATATAATGGAAATATACACATTACATCGGCACTTAAACGTCGATTGCGTTGGGTCGCCGACCCACCGGTCTTCGTTGCTTTTAAAAGCGCGTCGCAATGCTAACTCGTGCAATGTATTTAGTTGTCATTTATTAACAATGCTTTTAGACTATAGAATAGTAGTAGAATGCTAAAGCGTACGTTATATTTTCAGAAAATATAGCTGCTGAAAGATTTTTTTTTTTTGAGATAATACCAATTTTTTTTTATTTAAATTTTTGATTACAGAATTTTTCATGATTATTCTCAAATAATTGTCTGTTAAATACGATCTTAAATGAATCATTAAAATATTAATGTTATTTTTAAAATAACTTTAATAAAAATAGTATTTTTCAAAATTAATAAGTTGTCTATTGATTTACTAAAAAAAATTTATAGATTCTGTAGATTTATATTTTTTTTTTTTATGTAACGAAGAAAATTCTTTTGATACAGCAGCTCAATGAAGTGATGCGAAAATTATACATCAACGATTATGTGAAAATCATAAAAAAAAAAAAAAAACATAATAAATAAAGTTAAAGTCATTTAATTATTCCTCTCAACTTCAACAATTTATTCACTCTATAAAATCAAATAAATTTAATCGAGCAATTCATCGCTGATGGAAGAAAATCCTTCAATTAAGTACGGTAAAATTACGAAATCATTATTGGAAAAAAAAAAAAAAAATAAGAAAACAAATGGGTCACGAAGCTAAGCTTTAATGCACGACATTTTGCGCGCAGTACGCCATGCAGAGCTGGTCTTTTGCATTGTTATGAACTTTGATCTTCCACCAAATTAGTCGCCAATAAATGAACCGTTACTCATTTCAACTTATCAGTCTACTAGTGGAAAGAGTAATTTAGTCGATTGTTTTTATCGTGATGGTCTCGGCCACTTTTAATTGTTGTATATTAGGGAACGTCAAAAGAAAAAAAAAAAAAAAAAAAAAGAAAAGAAAAAAAAAGCAAAAGAAATAATGTACCGCCGCTCATATATTTAATAAACAACCATGATAAATTATTGTTGCTACATGCAATTGCGCCTTTCATGTCTTTTTTTTCATTTTTCTTCAACGGACTATTTATGCATGAATTGTAATGTTGTGCGACAAAAATATCTGATTACGTAATTAATTAATAGTTTGAGACTTAGAACAAATTTTATTGTAACAGTTGTTTCATAGATAACTTAATTTTGTGATTTTTTAATATACTATGTCAAATGTGATGAATCACGCATAAAAGAATACTAAACCATTCAGTAAAATTATGTTACACTGTATTACGAATCGAAATGAATATTTAAATTTTCTAGTTGTAGTTTTAATTCTTAGTTCTCAAAATTTTTATATTATTATTTTACAGACTGTATAGATAAACTCAGAATGAAATGAAATTCATATATTCATACATTTACGATTAATAACTGCGAACAAATCTATAGCGTTTACGTATACGTGTGTTTCTGAAGAAGCAAATTTTTTAAAGAAAACTGCTGATTCTTCGTGAGCGTAATATGATAAGATGATAACAGTTTTAAAAACTATTTCAAATTTTCTACCGAATAGTCAAAAGCATTTGAACACTGAATGATAAATATTTTAAATTTTCAATATTATATTTCAAATTAAGATTTAAATATCATATCATTAAATATTTTGCAAATGCTTATATATTATTTTAACGATTTCTTTTTTAACAAGCATAACAAAATTTAAAGAGTAAACAAAATTGAAACACAAAATAATGTTACAATTAAAGAACGAAATAGTTTCATTTTATGTTTTTTTTTTTTTTTTTTTTTTTTTTTAATTGCTACAGAATTTTCATAGTTATAATTGTTTAAAATAAGCAGAGTATATTTTTTCATCGTTCTAACTTAATGAATCTATTTATACATCATAACAAACCTATTGTGTAAAAGTGAGCTCTGGCAAATCTGTGTATAAGTATCAACTTATACGATACGTGCTCAATATAATACGAATAAAGTAGTTACTTACGTACGCTCGGTATTTTAATTAAAGATTTAATCAAGTCGATGTTGCGAACATTCAATCGTTTATTTAAATTAAACTTTTTTTCCCGAACTGTCGTCGTAGTCTACGAAAGCCGATTTACTATAAGTATTATTGAAACTGAATATTACTTATTTACATGTTTTCATAATAATAATATATCATTTTGTTGATATTTTATTGTAAACAAAGAATTATTCACTTTACATATTTTTTATCATATGAAATAGTCGTTTTAATTAAAGTAAGTTAATCGATATAAAAATGTTTTTAAAACAATTTTATGAGTTGTTTTTATCGGTAAATAAATAAAATTGAAATATTAAAATATGTAATAACGAATCAAAAACTGAATTTGAATATGAAATCTACATGAAAAAAATATTTATTGTAAAATACGAGGAAGCCAAAGATTTCGTAATCTATAGCATAAATCGTTATAAAATATTCGTATTTATACTTTCGCGTACCATTAAAATATTTTGGATTTGCTTCAAGGTTTTAATGTTAGAATTCGATATAAAATAAGAGAAAATAAACAACATATAAATTCGATTATAAATTTGTAAACTCGTGTTATAAAAGAAAAAAGGAAAAAAAAATAGTGAAAAAGAAACGATGGCGACGTCTGCGATAAGCAACACATGTATCACCGGATGAAAATACTTCCACGACCGGCTGTATATGTATGCGTGTGTATATACTTATGGTGATCGCTAGCACGTTTTACTTACACGCGTGCGTGATTTTGTATATTGATATATTTTGGCTTACACAAAAATATAGGTCTTTTATCATACTTTTATCATACTTTTTGTTTAAAATTCGAATTCGAACTTCTGCGTTTCTTCGTATTAGATATTTGGTATTTTGTGTTATAAAATTTATGTTTTAAAATTCTATTTATATACATAAATTCTTAAGATATTAAAATATATATGTTACACAGTCCAGTTGAAATTATTGTAAGAAATTATTTTAAAAATTGAATAGCTACTATATATAAAAAACCAAATAAATGTAATGTCTTTGTATTGATTTCAATTGTAATTGAAGCTTTTTATAATATCAAATTAATATCTATTTGATTCGATATAACAAAAATGTTATTTAAAATTATAGTTATCAAAAATGTTTTCGCCATCAGTCATCTGATGATTTTTTGTAATAAAATTATAATTTAATTCGCTATCAGATAATTTTTATTTTCGTTAGTAGATACGGCAGTAATTATTACGAAACTGCAACTTATAAAACGATCAAATAGTTAATGAAAACATTTAAAATAATATTGTTGTAATAAAGTTGTTCATGATTTTACATTTTTTTTTTTTGAAAAAATGCTTTTAAAAATTTACTCCTGTTTTATTATTTTAATTATTATTTATATTACGCTTTATTTTCCAACACTCGTTTTTCCAACTCACGGAGTATAACAAATTACATAATCACGTGGTCGTTTAAATATTAAAAGAATCGTGCAATTTCATACCATTGTTAACAAAGGTTACAATATGAAGTTTTAAAATTATAGAGATGTTTTATGAGAGACATAGAAAAATTCCAGTTCAAAGAAGGCGAGAATTATTAATTAATTAATGCTTGAACTACGCGATGTAGTTTTTCTGAACGAAAAATTCCGTGTGGATAAATAAAACGAGTTATGTTAAAATTAAATAATTTTGTCATCGAATGATAATTTAATACATTTATAATGAAGTTTTAAAGTTGCTTGCATTAAATGTTGAAAAAAATAAAATTATCGATACTTTTAGTCGAAGTCATTCATGAATCATCAAATTTTTTTAACACGTGGATTTGTAAATAGATTTATATAAAAAAAAAAACGTAATCTGTGCACGCATGTGCAAATAGTCAACGTTTGATAATTAAAGAATGATCTTCGAAAAATTGTCTCAGCTATTAGCAATGAATTTTTGAAAAATATTTTATTCATTTTTTTTTTCAATTTACAATTAGTTATCACATCGTATATCAACGAATAGTTATTACATCGAATATCAATGTTAAATAACAAAATATATAAACTGAAGTATAGAACTATCAGCATGCGTATTTATTATTTTTAATAATTGTTACAAGTAATATCTAACTAAGATTATAAACATGAATGAAAATAATTATCAATATAAAGTAAAATTAAAAATATGGAAATTAAAAATTTATCAGAAGTTATGTTTTGTGTAAACTTTTTTCTATATTTTTACGATAAGTTGTTATCATATAGTAAATGCACCTTTCCGGTTTTACTTGCCATTTATACGTACTTTTGTACGTGTTACTAGAAACAATGATAAATAAAACCTGCTTTTTACATTTTTGTTTTTACGTGCACATATTAGAAAAAGAATACAAAATATTTAAATATTCATAGATTTAAAATTATATAATATTTCTTTGTCAAAAGCAAACATTAAAAATTTAATAATTATAATTTAAAATTTGATTGTTATGCTTATTAGTAAAAACTGTTTCAATATCATCTACGTCTTCTTTCTTGACGAACTGCCCGCATTCCACCAATTCTCAAATAATACCCAAGCTTACACACACGCGCACACTCATTCATACACCTACACTAACCTTACAATACCCTTAAAAGCTGCTCAAAGTACCGAACGACTGCAAGTTAAACAAACGAATATACGAAACGAAAACTTTCGTTTATAGTTTTATATACATAGACAAAAAAGAGACGGATGAGTAACGCGCGCACTCACGCGGGCAGTAGAAGAATCTAGCCAACACTGAGATTAGATACGTATTATCTGTTTAAGCTATGAGAATCCCGCAGTGAGAGAAAGAGAGAGACAGAAAGAGACAAAATAACGCTGGTCACAGAGGCATAGCAGCAGCAACGACGGCAGTAGTAGGAGGAGCACAGAAGAAGAGAGTAGAGAGAGAGTGAGAAAGAGAGAGAGAGAGGGAGGAGGAGAAGAGGGCATATTGAGACAGCGGTAACACATCACAACGACGACGACGACGAAGCGGGAAAAAGTAGCGCGGAGGCTATACCGAAGTAGAGATCGAGCTGAGCACATGCTGAGGAGACGGAGAGCAAAAATTACAAAAGCAGCGGTGGCAGTGATAGAAGCAGCAGCAACAGCAACGCTGAGGAGCCAGTAGCAGTAGAATTCCCGTAACCATGAGGCCCTTCACGAACAGAACCGTTGCTTTGGGCAGCGTGGGCCTCACCCTCATACTCGTGGGCGCGACTGTTTACTTGCTCAGACACGTTCTTCTGCACGCCATCATTCAAAACGTGAGTAATATCGATACTCGGATCTTTTGGTTAATTTTTTATTTTCTTTCATTCTCTTTTTATTTTTGAAAGATTGTAGTATTTTTTTTAAACGTACTATTTTCCGATTGCTGTGAAATGATTTAATAAACTTTTAAAATTATATTTTATGTGAATGCAGGCACAATCTAAAATTAACTTATTTTATTTATCTGATATAAGACGATTTATTTACACAATACATAAAGGATCTTGAAATAATAATATTCTTATTTGATTCTTTTTATTATAAATTTAAATCGCCAATTGAATTATTTTTGTAATAATGAATCATATTAAAAATATAACATCTCTATGGCCGATTAATAAATGAATCAATGCAATCATCGAAACAATTTCAATACGCCTGTAACCCCTCGTATAAATTAATTCGTCCATTTATTTCTTTATATTTTGTTCTTAGAAGTGATTTATTTCTTTATATTTTGTTCTTAAAAGTGATAGCATATAAAAAAATTTTAAATTAGAAAAATGTTTTGATCATAATTTAAATAATAAGTTTCACGATAAAATTTTTATTTACGAATTAAATAAAAAAATCATAATAGCTTGTCCCAACATAACAACCGATATGTTAAATTCAATGAACTTTGATAGTTATTATATTTTTTTAAAATAAAAAAATACAACATTGTAAATTATACCAGTGAATATGCATTAAGTTGGTATTGTTTTGAGCAACAATTACGTTTTCAATATCTTTACAGGCACTTTCGTTATCACCAACATCGAGAAGTTACGAGTTATGGAAGAATACAAGTGATCTTTCGACAAATTTGGATATTTACATATTTAATTGGACAAATCCTGAGGAACTCATGGACCCTACAAAAAAACCGAATTTAGTTCAGTTAGGACCGTATAGTTTTATGTAAGTACAGTTTCTATATTTAGTTTTATATTATATTATTACACTAATTTCGTATTTAAAACGATATTCCAATAAGATTTAGTTATCATAAACAATAAAAGTAATTATGAGTAAAAATAGGTATGCATGCATTTCATATTGCTTAAAATAAATACTGATAAACAATCATGAAATTGAAATTATGATTCTTCCTAACTATTATTAATTATTATTAATTGTTGTGATAAAAACCAAACAATTGATAATCTACTTATCTATAGGATTAGCCCTCAAACAGAATTTTAAATTTTGGTAATGCTATTGTTGAATAAAATCAGATTTATCTTACGATTAAGGTACTCGTGTTAAAATGGGTCAGTCTCTGATCATCACTTTCTGACTACTTCTGTCCGGTCATAGAGCAAAATGTTAGTTAGCTTTCGAATGTAAACGATTATGCTTATTTAAAGCCTCATATATTTTAATGTTTTAAAATAAAATTGTGCTATTTAACGATAAATAATAACTTTAAAATATACGATACTTTATTTTCAATAAAAAGTCGTGTAAATTTATAATTTTTTCTCAGCAAATGATTTGTTTACTTTTCGTTATATTATGAAATTAATAAAAGTTAAAAAAGGTAATTAACAATCTAAAAAAAAATCGAGTTTAAAAAAAAGCGATGATATAGAATGAAAAAGAAGCAAAACAAAAAATTAATATAATTAGATACCGATGATACGATATTAACCATTCCATAGTTGAATCCGATATCCGAAGGTCAAGACGCATACGGAACTTGGTTAAGCACGTGCACATCTGATAATGCGAAATTAGAGTCGATTCGCAATTTATATGTATAAGTTTTTGTACGACCATGAATGAAACTCTCTATGTCTCGTTTGCTGACTTCATCGTTTACCAATTAATAATCGTCAAGTTTGAATGAGATTGGAGTAAGAGTAATAAATAATGTAAGGGAATATATAGGGAATAGCCTTAATCTAAATCTGTTTTTCTTAAAGATTGAGAAACGGCAATTATTTATGATTTGATAACAACGAGGAATGGAATTAAAAAAATATTTCATAAATATAACGATTATTCAACCGCACACTGTGACCGGTGATAATTGGAATTTCTTGATTTTATAAAAATAAAGATAACAAATCAAATTATGTAACTGAAAATTTATATAGTAAAAGTATTTTAAATAAAACCATATTTACGCATAGATTTGTACTGACAAAGAAAAATTTAATATAATTAAGTGATAATGTGGCAAAAATAAAATATAATTACACCATAAAATCCGAAATTTATTTTTTATAATTAAGTCATATTTATTATTTAAAATAAATAATAGCTTATAAAAAATTTTTAAAAATCTGTGGTTTGTGATGAAGTCGTGATATATGAAACAGCAAAAAATCGCGTTATGTAAAGCACGGTAATGTCAATGAATGTGAAAATAGTATAATAAATAAAAGTTAGTAGATTTTTATGTAATTATTATGATACTAGTATCGGTAATGTAGATACAATAATTTGAGAATAAACGAACGTTACTTTAAGATTTAACACAAATTATTTTATAATAATTAATTTTTTATAGACCTGATAAATAAAAAAAGAAACTAACTTTTTAAAACAAAGAAGACAGATGCGTATAACCTTAGCTATGATGGTTTTTAATGAAATAAAAGCGATCCTACGCTTGATCATCGGTAAAGTCTAAAGCCTTTAATTACAGCAGCTATAGACTCTTTAAGCAACTAGTACATGAATATTCGTAACAATCAAGCTGATAGCTCGGTAGAATAATAATTCATATTTCCACGTGCGCGTGCACATTAATAACAACAATACGTGTAGATAAGTCGAAGCTTACGATGAGGAAAGAAACATTTAACCCCGCTATATTGACATCTTGATGAGAGGAATAAGACGACGATTCATTTCTTTGATCAAACTAGCGGCGACTGTTGCGTGCGCGCTGTATGTATGCGTGGGCAAGAGAGAGAGAGAAAGAAAGAAAAAAAGAAAGAAAGAAAGAAAGAAAGAAAGAAAGAAAGAAAGAAAGAAAGAAAGAAAGAAAGAAAGAAAGAAAGAAAGAAAGAGAGAGAGAGAAAACAAGATAGAGAGAGAGAGAGAGAGAGAAAGAGAGTGAGCGTGCGTTTGTTTAAAACTCAACATGAAATAATTGCTCCGATTAATTAGTTTTCCGCCCGTAATTTTATAAACGATCCAACACGAAGCGACATGATGGTATAGATAACTTGACCGTATTCCAGTTTCGTCGAGACACGCAAAGGAATTTCGAACTCGTTCGGCAAAATTTTTAACCAAATCAATTGGGCTTTTGATCCCTGGATGACTGACATCGGGTATTTTATTATATTATTAATAAATGTAATTAGACGACTTTCCTTGATGTTTAATAATCGTTGGTGCTTGCTAAACTCAAATATTATTGTTTAAATTGCAATGATAATGAATCGAAATTACAAACTATTTGTTTGTCTTTATTGATTTTGTATATTTTATAATGATAAAATTAACAATTTTTTTCATTATCTATATAATGTAATATTGTTAATAAATTAAAAATAAAACATAAAATCTTATATTTTAGAAAACTATAAAAATTTATTTACATGTTTCACACTTATAATCGTCACGATAGTGAATCAAATATGCGCGAAATTAAAATTATTTTTCTCATGCCTTAACTTATCTTCTTATTAAAAATTTTATACCATCTGTATACGAAGAAGTAGATAGGATTTTCTCTAAAAATTCAACACCATATCTTTATTACGATAATAATAGTTTTTTGCAATCTTGAAAAACCTGCATATTTTAAACTACACTGATAAATTTTTTTATTAATCATGTCAAAACAAGATATTGTCCAACTAACATAATTCCGAACACAATTTTTAATTTTTTTTTTTTTAGTTAAATTCTATGCTATTGTTATATATAAATAACGATTAACAGTGCTTCTATTTCTGATATAATTCTGATTCAGAAGCAGTTATTAACTTTACCTTTTTGGAGTAGTAAATTTTCTTTCAAACAAAAAATAGCCAATTAGCATAAAAATTTACAAAAAATTCTCGGAAATCTTTTTAATTACTCAGTCATTTGATATTTAATTGACTTTGCGAGATTTAAAACATGATAATTTTCATAGCATGTATTATAATTTAAGAAAGTTGAACGAATTAAATTAGTACCTTGAAGATAGCAAATGATAATAAACTTTAATAACTCTTTATTTTAAGTACATGTACTTAACGCGCAGTTGCTTTAATGCGAGCATTGCCATGATCTTAGGTGCATGCATCCTCGGCACTCCAAAGGTTTGATTAACAATTGTCACGTCAATCACAATTCACAAATATATAGGTCGAGTTATTATTTTGCCATTTATTATAAATCGTCTTTAAGATAACAAAATAATTTGACAATTGTGCGATAATAATCATTGCTTACTTTGGGTGGGGAATGGTTATTTTTATTTACATACTATTTATCTTTAAATCATACGCTTATAATATTATTTAAATCGATTGGATAAATATGCATTCATTATTTAAAAAATGAAAAAATAATTTATTTTTTTTTTTATTTATTTTTTTTTTTTCAGAGAAAGGAGAGAAAAAGTTAACATAACATTCCATCCGGAAAATAACACAGTTAGTTATTTAACAAAAAGAACGTGGTTTTTCGACAAATCAAGAAGTAACGGAACTTTACAAGATATAGTTGTACAATTGAACGTCGTAGCCGTGGTAAGTTAAATGTAATGTAAATAAAAGTGATTAAATGTTTAATGTTCCTTTCTAACTTCAAAAACAATACTTTCAAAATTATAAACATCAGAAATGACTTTTCAGTCAGCTTCACACAAAGTTCGAGTCTGGCCGTTCGTATTGCAACAAACTTTGTCATATTTGTTGAATCAATTTAATACCAAACTGTACATCGTTAAGACTGTCGATGAAATATTATTCACTGGTTTCGAGGACAAAATTATCACGATGGGAAATATGTCCGGAATGGATGAAGAGGCTCCGCCGTTTGATAGATTCGGTTGGTTTTATAAGGTATGAAAATAAATGCAAACTAATGCTTTTTAATAATTTTAATGCTACAATAATAACAATTACAAAAAAATTATAAAAAAACTCATTAGGTATAATAATTACTGATAATTCGAGTTATTACATCATCTAATTCATTTTAATAGTTTGTATTAAAATAGTAAATTCTATCTTATTTACTGTTTCTTTTTTATGTTCCAACGAATCAATTATCGTCATACTTTCAATAGAATATAATTTAATTAAAAGATTTAGTTTAATTTCTTTCGGGAAATAAATTTAAAAAACAATTACAAATGTAAATAAAGTCCTTATCATATTTGTAATTAAACGGGAAAAGAAAAAAATATTGAAGCATAGTTAAAAAGTTCATCATCAAAATTCAAAAGCTAAAAAAAACTTGGGTTCTTAAATAATTTCGATCAGTCGTTGGTCGGGCAAGAATGATTCGTAGACGTTGGCTTTAAATTGGCACTGAATAGCTTAGGTCGGATGTAGGTCATTGATTGAAGAATAAATAGCCAAGAACAGATAATGTGTACTAATTTGTTTCTGTAAGTGACTTAATGACTCCATATGACACCTGAATCTCACGCTTAATATATGGATATCTTTCTTCCTCTGCGTTGAGCTTAAATTTGACTTTGCTAAACCGATAATTTATTTTCCGAATTGTTCAATTAAAATTGAAAAAATAATTTTTACTAACAGTTTATATATTATCATTATTTTTTGACGTCCAAATTTCACAAACGTACACCGATAGAAGAATCAACTTGATTCGCGAGAAATAATTTTAATCATTCTAAAGAAAAATATTTTCTTGACTCAAGAATTTCTTAGGAATAAATTTAAAATTAGGCATTTATCCGAGATATTTATTCATAATTCATTAAATCAAAGTTATTAAATAAAAATTACATACCGTGTATACAAAACACTTAAACAATCTTATTTTATAGAGAAATGGGTCAACGGAATTTGATGGCCATAGCAACGTTGCGACCGGCGCAGATAACATAGCCGATATCGGAAAGCTGATGATGTGGAATTACAAGGATACGACAAAATATTACAAAAGTCCTTGCAATGTAATCGAGGGAAGCGCCGGAGAATTTTGGCCACCTTACAGAAACAAAGATGAAGATATTAGACTCTTTACTCCTGATATATGCAGGTGAGCGTCGATTTGAATAAGCGATACGTTTTCAATCGATCATTTACATTAATTTACACACGTGTTTCCGAAAGATTTCTTTGAAGGTAGATCGATAATCGTAATCATTATGGATGAGTTAAATATTAATCTTGCAGGTGTATGCATTAATTACTTGTAGATGCGTGGTAATAATGATAAAAATACACAAACGCACATAAGTAAAACTTCACGTGCATAATCTAATATTAAATTTGCACTAGTATTTAATATTGTGCTCGTTATGTAATGGCAATATACGTATAAGTATCAAGTTATTATCATATGAAATGTATTCCAAGCTGTCTTTGATATAAAGATTAATCACTGATAAAAGATTTAACGAAACTCTGGACCAAAAACAAAACAAAAATTTTTAGTTCCTAATTCAATAAATAATTAAAAATGCTTTATTACAATTAGTTACCTTTTTTCAAAATAATAATATCACAGACCCGTCACCTACGAATTCGAAGATAAAGTCGATTACAAGGGTATCGAGGGCTACAAGTACAGTATCGGAGGGAAGACATTGAGCAACAACACGAGGCGGCGCTATCCCCACGAGCAGGCAAAGTACTTCGAGCCGACTACCACCACGGAAGATTTCTTCGTTGTCGATCCGTTGTCCTTGGAGGGAGAAAACGACGAGGCTAACGACGATCTGGACGAGATAAACGAGGGTCAATGTTTCTGCAACGGGGAATGTTCGCCGATGGGTCTCATCAACATTACGGCTTGCCGTTACGGCGCACCGGGTTTCATAAGTCTTCCACATTTCCACAGAGGCGATCCGGTGCTGCTCGATCAATTTCACGGCTTGAAACCCGATGACGAAAAGCACAGCTTTTACATCACGCTTGAGCCGGTAGGTGTTGAGTCTATTTTTTTTGTCTGACACTTGCGCGTACACGTGTATCAGGTCCAGATGATTTTTACCCTCGGAAGCTTTCCGAAGTAGAAGATGTTGAAAAATTGTAAGCTCAATATAGAGTTTGAGAACTTAAGCATGTAAAAAGTGTTTTCTTACAGTTAATTTTCTTTTCTCGTTAAAAAAAAAAAAGAGATAATAAAATACGTTACTATAAAATTAGGTTATATTTTTTAAACGAATAAATTAACATTTTTGTCAACAGTCACGAAGAACAATACATTCTTTCAGGAAAAAACGCCTCCCATATTTGTTATTAAAAAATAAAAAGAAACGATTGTTTTCATGTTTAGTTTTTAAAACGACGTTACGTACATTGAATTTCTTAAATAAAAGAATGAGAATCTTTAGAAAAATCTACCGCATGACATAACAAATGTCAATTGTGAATCAATTGTCACCGAGTCATGCAATCTCATCGCACGAAAGCTTTATTTATAAAAAGCGTTACACAAACACGACTATTAAAATTCTTTTTTTCTCCATACAAACAATCTTTTATTTATTCTTACAGTTAACCGGTATACCAATAGATGTGGCCGCTAGACTACAAATTAACATTTTAATACAGCCATCAAATAGTGTGTCGTAAGTACGTTTCAAGAAATTTTAATTAGATTAAGTTGATTAAAATAATTCATTAGTTGAGGAAACTTAGCGCTTTAAAATATATGTGTAATTAGTTATTTAAGCATATGCTGATGAAAATTACCCTCTTCCTCCTAGTTCAATTAAAATTTATCATTTTTTCAATCGTCCTATGTCGGAATTCTATGACTATATTTCAAAAACATTTTCCTGGTCTTCTATCGATGGTGAGATAGCAAATAAAAAATATAAAGAAGCTTGAATTATATGAAATTTTCGAATTAAAATTTATTAAATCTGAACAAGATTTAAATTACTTTTGCATTTTTAAATTATTGAAATATTAAAAATTCTGAATATCATGCGAACATAAAAATTAGTATTTATAAGATCATTTATAGATCGTTTGATATAAATTGTAAAACTTAATGTTGCAACTAACGAAATTTGTTAAAAATTTATGGTTCACCTGTTCATTATAATTTTAAATCTATTTTCTGTTTGGTTTTCTTAAGTTGATCGACATTGTAAGATATAGAAAAAAGATATAAAAAAAAGTGCACTGAATAATATATATAATATTAATTAGTTTAATCATAATTTTAATTAAGTTAAGAAATTTTACAATAATCAAAAATCAACGTTAAAAATTATAATATTTTTTAGATTATTAAAAGAAGTTCCTACGCTATACTTTCCCATGTTTTGGTTTAACATGAAAGTTGGAATACCTGACGAGATGGTTGGCAATTTGAAAATACTCATATTTTTGCCAACTATTGCAATGTACACAGGATTAATTTTGATGCTTATTGGATCTTTTATTCTGTTTGGCGTTGCTATAATGTGTTATGTAAATAATCGACGCCGGTTATCGCAGGTAAATAAAAATAAAATGATTAACTATTAATTAGTTAGTAATGATTTCATTATTGAGAATAACAAGGATATTAATTTTTTTTACAACGATTAAGTTGGAGATTTCTTGTAGCTTGTTTTTGTTTCTTGCAAAATTTTTGTATACGATAATGTACAGTATATTATTTATGATGGTTCTCAAAACTTAGTTTTTTTTTGATAAACCAATGATAGTCATAACATACAGACCAATTAATTTGTTTGTAGATAAAAGTAAAAAAAACTTTTAAATATTTATTTGCTTAATAACTGTAAAATAAAATTATCATTGTTTATAATAGTATACAATCTCGAAAGTAATAATTATAAACATAATGTATAGTATTAAAAATAACATTTTATCAAAAGGGTTTTATCTATCCGAATACAATATGTATTAACGGTCGATAACATAGATCTTAAGATATTTTACACTTTATCTTAAGAAGGTAGATGTCAGTACATAATTATTTAAATAGCAATACAAATTTACAATACATAATTTTTTTTAGAAAATCATCAAAAGTTAAAAACACATTTACTTTGCATTTACAATTTAAAAAAAATTATTATATTTGATAGATTCTAAATTATTTATTTCCTCATTCAATAGTTTCATAATGTAACCCAGCAAAATAAAGCTATAAATTAAAAATTTAACCATATAATTATCATTATAAAAATCTAATTAACGTGTATTATTTGAAGCATAAATCGGACAAAACGGATTCTTCGCAAAAGAAGACGGAAATGGTGTATATGGATAAAACCGGTGCCAGTGAAGACGCACAAGCGAGAACCGATCGCCGTTTGTATCCGAAACTCTCGTGAGTGCATAACGAATGTAAAAAAAAAAAAAAAAAAAAAAGAATACGGCGTTAACTTGAAAGAAAAATATAAGCTCAAGAGCTGCAAAGAAACTCTCCTGCGTTTTATCAGTTTTCGTTTTTTTTTTTTTTTTTTTTTGTCAATCATAAAACCTCACAGTTTCGAAGGCGAGAAATCTGTGCGCAAGAATAGTATGTATTTACTCAAAGCATCGATGCTTTAACTATACATAATATGGATTGCATACAACGAAGTGAAAAAGAGAAAGAGGAGAGAGAATGGATACAAAAGTCGTGAAATCATCTTTTCTTTAATACACTTTGAAATAATGACACCATCGTCATTTCTTAATAACGTACATCTGTTGAAAGGTGTCGAAACGAAGTAAACAGCTATGTCAACGAAACATTATTGCCATGATGTAATTGATTCAACATAACCGATACGACTATTGTACGGAAAATGTGAACTATCAAGGTTGTCGATTGTGTTTTTTAATGCTTTGAACAACAACAATAATTTTTAATTTTTCGAGGAAAAATTTACATATTGTTTACTAATCAAATACTCCAATATTTTTTGTTATCTCATGCTTATGTGCGCAAAGTATATATATATATATATATATATATATATATATATATATATATATATATATATATATATATATATATATATATACATATATATATATACACATATCAGTCTGTATAGAATGAGGCTGCTATGATAACCAAAATATAAAAAGTCAATAATTGATTAACGTAAAATCAAGGCATCAAAGTGATAACGTAGAATATAGTTTCATAGGTAAAGAGAACTTGAATAAATTGCGGACCAATTGCGATTCGAGAAGCGTATTTTCTCGAAATCATATGTTACGTAAGTTGTATGTCGAAGTTGGTTTATGAGAATGATTTTTTTTTTTTTCAAATATGATATTAAGTTTAATTATTTTTATTTTGTTATAAAATTAATGAAAAAGAAAATGCGTTTGTTTATAGTTTAATAGTTGTTTATAGTGAAATTTTTCAAATTTGGAGACGATGAATTTTTGAATGATTTTATACAGGAAATAAATTTTCAATTGAAAGATGTTGTTGATTATATTACATACATAACAAAAACGTAATTTTGAATTTGATAGAATTTTATAATCAAACAAATTTGAAAAATTTTACTAGTAGCTCTTATTTCTCAATGTATAACACATTTTATAAGATGTCAATGTTTAATTATATGTATAGTTTTTATAAATTAATCACAAAAAATGCATAAACATTTATGCAGTGATAATATATATATTATGTTATGAAAAAGTAAGTATTATGCTTTACAGTTTGACACTGAATATAATTGTGTCCGGCGCAAATGTTATATCAATTTTCGGTTTTGATTCTTATACTTCATGCTCTCATGCATAAAATTCATGTTTATTTCTTTTAAATATTTTGTATAATTTAACCGTGTGACGTAAAAAATGTGTGGTCATTTTTTAGAAAAAAATTGCATAAAAATATATTTTTCTATATTCTTAACAAACTAATAAAGAATTGCATTTTCGAAAATAAGACCGTAACAAATTAAAATTGAATTTTATTGATATAAAGTTAAAAGTGAATTTTTAATATTTTTGTAAATTTATTCTGATCTTATAAAAAAAAATAAAAAAAAAAAAATAATTTGTTACGGTATTTTAATGAACATAAAAATCATTTGTAAGAAAAGAATAATTAAAATAAGAATATTTTAAAAGCTTTTTAAAGATTTTTATACGACGAAAAAATTTATTATATAAATTTTATATACACAATTATTAACTAAGGACGAATTGAACATTTTCAGAGAATTTATCAATTTCCGGTCTGAAAGTTCTTTCGAAGGACTTTCTGTGTATCGTGCCTTGCATTTTTATAAACATGAGGTCAATGTCATATATAAATTTAATATGAATGACTCGTTCATTCGTAGCAACGTGCCATGCCATTTATAATATTAAGTAACCTATAGTAAATAAAGAGAATTTAATAAGAAACTTAGAATTTATTGCTCGATACATTTAATACTCTAACTTATGGTTAGCAAAAAAAAACATAAAATCACGGATTACATAAAAAATTTTAGAATTTTTTATTATGATAATTTTGAAAAACGTCCATGAAAAATCAAAATTTTCTGTATATTTAGTATGTACGTAAGTCAGCAGCAATGTCTTCTAAAAAAAACCTTCGATAAAATAGTCTAACGTATATTTAAAGCCATCAATAGCTATGATAAATTTGTTAAATACATACTTATATACAATATAGATTTTACATCATTTATAACAAAATACCCACGCTGTGTTTTAATTATTTCTATTGCCGTGAGAAACCAAAGCACTATTATTTCAGAGAAATTTAATGAATAAGAATTAAAGTATCGTTCAATGATTTTGTTTGATTATTCATCTGTTGTTGTTTTAATATTTACCTAAACGATCATATTTTGTATAAAATCTCGACAAATGTGTACATTTTCGAAAGGAGTCAATATGCGTATGTCGTTTAAATATTGTAAGAAAATAAAATTGATTTTTGAAAAATATGATTGTATACTAAAGGATAAATTAACGAAAAAAATTGTATTTTTATTAAGAAAAAAAAAAAAAAAAAAAAAAAAAAAAATCGATAAATTTAAATAAATTGTTTACTTGCGTAAAATTTTGTATCACTTGTAATAAAAAGTCTATATAATTTTTAAAATGTATTTTGACTTATTTTCCACTATTTTAACTTCCATGAAATATTATTAAATAATAATTAAAACTTTATGCACAACTAATAATAAAAATAATAAGTTCGACAAAGTTTCCTTGAATTTCATACGTGCTCTAATTATACTTCACATAAGATATATACTGCATAACATAAGATAGCAAATTCAACTAGAGTCAGTGTACATGTATACCATAACAAATTTATCAAATGTAATAAAAATAAAGGCTCGCATCGAAAACGATCAATTTATTTGCGTGCCTATTCGGTATAAAGTAATTGAATTAAACGAACAATAAATGACCGAATGTCATCAAAATGTGATCCTATACAGGTCACGAAGCTTTACAGATATTTCATCGAGAAGCTAAACTGTTCAAGGAATCGTGCTCAATCAATCGATCACAAGAACTACAAAGGCCAAGCACAAAGTCTCATTTTCCAGTTGAGCATTAGATTTAACAATTGACTTAAGACAACCAAAAAACGCTTTTATAATCCTTGAATCCGTTGCCGATGCATTTATTCATCGTGACCATCAATTAATGTATAATAATCGACTGTGTCCTTCCCGTTAAAATAATTTCATTGCTTTTCTTTGTCCGTAATATTTTGTTTAAAATAGAAACGGGCCTTGATCTACTTTCTAGCGATGAATTTTACGTGAAATAATATTCTAATTACACGCTGGAAACGTTATTTTCCCGCTCATTCTTAAAGTATTCAATAAAAAGTGTTTCAAAAATTTGCGCAATGTGCAATTTGTCGATTCGTCTTTGGCTTCTTTTGTTGATAGTTAACAGTTTAGCTGCTGTAAAAGTGGAAGAGTTTAAGAGCTAAGAGTACGGATAACGAGGAAACCAAATATAGAAGCATCCCGTAATTGTTGTCTCTTCTTATTAAAGGGGAAGCAAATGCGAAGCGAGTATATACAACGAACGCGCACGAAAATCGTTGCCGCTGCTGCGAGAGGCAAAAGCGGAAGGAATAGCTACAGGTATATATTATACGAATACTTAGTTATGTACAACGAGTAGAAGAGAGTGAGAGGGAGAGAGAGGGAGAGAGAGAGAAAGAGAGAGAGAGAGAGAGAAATAGCGAAAAAAAATGAATCTGTCGAAACTATTTTCACAGTCTGCTAAATCTCATACTGATGGGCTGTGTTAAAGCAAAAACAAAAAAAAAAAAAAAAAGAAAAAACAAGTTCCGGGAACATGTAAACAAAAATAAATACAACACTAAAATGTGAACATGATTTTAAAGTAACACAACCGTGAAAAAATGATGTTAAGCGCTTAATACTAAAATTTATTAAATATTGAAATTTGAAATAATAAATTATGTATGGCATTAACTAATTCAGTATGCAAGCTTGAGTAAAGTAAATCTTAATCCATAAGCACTAACAGTATTAATAGTTGATTTTGATTACTATGGATTATTGGGTGGATTAAATATCAAATAACGTGGATTGCAAATGGCAATATTCATGTCAATCAAAAGATTTAATACGATATTCGAATATACTTGCATTGAAATTTTATAACCGTATTAATGGAAAATTTATTTTTCTATTCAAAATCGATGTAAGTAACTTAAAATATTCTAGAGTGTGACATATGTCTAAAATTACTTTAGTAAAATTACTAAAGAAAATTTTATGTTATAAAAATGAAAATGAACACGTTGACAATTTTATGATTTTTATATAAACCGTAATTATATGAATCTTATTATTATTATTATTTTAATACCGAAATAAAATTATTTTGGCAATTAAAAATAGAAACTATGTCATTTAAATATACTTTGCTTGAATTTTCCTAAACATCACATTTAATTTCTAATTTAGTCAGAATCATTAAGAAATTCCATTATGATAATGTCATTTCGTATCAATTTTGCAGGCTCGATTTCAGTAACTCGAAACGTGTCTATTTAAAAGTAATAGGAATCACAGGGAATTATTCGATGATCTTGTATTCGACCTTGATGGTCATTTAAAGATCAACTTGCATTTTTTCATTTGGAATTCATATTCTTAATACAAGATTCAGAATAATGAACTTCTGGGACAAATTCAAAATTACTGCAGCAATGTAAGCTCTTGATGTGATGTGTTGAACAAACAAAATATTCTGGAATTATTCTGATAATAACCGTATCAAATCAATGATAGACCAATTATTTTACCTCCAAATGGCCACTGATGATCATTTTTGATTTAGGTAAATGTTAGGTAGTTCGTTTTGAAGTCAAATAACTAGCATATCGATTTTACATTATATTTACCAAAATGACCCATACAAGATTTGTAAGGAAAAATCGCATATCCATTATTCAACATTTATTATTTTTTCTTCTAAAAAAAGAAAGCTATAATTTATAGTACAAGATATCGTACATCAAAAATCATATCAAATCAAAAACTTACGTAGAAGATATACCCTACATTATAATTCCACGTGAAGTGATCGAAATTGTATACAGACCAAAACGAAAGATAATAATGACGTTAATTCAAGCCGAGAGGAACACGGTATCCGTACAACCTTCCAATGTGGCATTAAGCTCGATAGGCGTGAAAAACACATACGCGAAATACTACAAAATCGATACAGTCCATACAAGCTCGCTTGGCGCGCAGCGCCGAAGCACTCGCTTACGTACGTGTATACGTATAATCATGCATCTACTACATATCTAGTACATACCGGTATATGTATGCATATATACAAATATATATATATATATATATATAAATATGTGCAGACGTATAGGAAATGCTTCGAATTTATTTTCGGGCTATTTCTGTATAAATATGCATGTACACGCGCCTATGACGACTTTTATTTAAATTATAAGGGAATGTTGATCATTTTTCAAGCCAATTGAGTGAATTTTTCTTTTGATACTCGTAAAGTTTATTTAAGTATTCAATTTATATTTTACTAAACCCTAAAAGCAGGGATAATTATAAATAAATTGCTGAATATTTTTATTATCAAACATATTCTAAATACTATCAGTTAAATTAGCGTTAAATATAAAAAGAAAAGTAAGAATGGCTTTTATAAATTTTAATGAACGTTTCAAATTTTTTTTTCTCGAAAAATTATTAGACCGTGAAGATATTTTTGTAAACGATATACCACAGAAGTGTAGTTTAGGAACCGTGGTCATGCTCGTTAACTGTAATGTTCAAAAATTTTATTAAAGTTAATTAAATCTTTTACGGCGAAAACTGCTGTTGGAATAATTTGATTTGATTTTTAATCAAGTAAATTTTGCAGTTGCAAGTGTTTGTTCAAAAAATATTTTTTATTAAAAGTTCGATAAAAAGATTTTTATTTCGAGTATGTTGTACCTTTACATATTATTTTTATATATACCTTTACATATTATTTTTATATATACCTTTACATATTATTTTTATATATACCTTTACATATTATTTTTAACGATTTCAGTATGCGTATAAAATAATTTTATATAATTTTACCTTTATTATATTCAATTAATTTTGTTAAAAATTATCTTTAATAATATTATTTTATTTATCAACATCTTGTACTGCATTGTAAAAATCTTGCAACATAAAAAAAATTAAAGAGAAGTAAAAACTTTTCTTTCTTTTTACATAAGAAGGTAATAAGTACAATTAAAATCATTTTTTTTTTTTTTTTCTTAATGAAATTCAATAAACTAACCGAAAACTCATTACAAGCCCACATAATTTTAAAACAACTGCGCTATATAATCTTAGAAAATTCGTTTGCACACATAGTTCAGCCAACCCTATTCTCCACATACACATGCATATGTTACTTACACATATCGTGTGCACTCAAAATGTCGCATTCATATAGACGTATACACATAAGCACATTCATAAACACATATGCACCTATACATAAACGGACATAGATTAAACACATAGTAATACTTATACATAGACGGTGAAAGCAGCAAGTATAGAACACTCGGTATAACGGTGCTCAATCGAGCAATCTACCCTGATTTATTTTATAGCAGCGCATATTTAACAGCAACACATGCTCATTGAACAATTGACTCTATTAGGTATAGAAAATAGAGTGAGAGAGAGAGAGAGAGAGAGAAAGTGAGGAAGACTGCTGCATCGACATGATTATATTATACTATACCGCCGACCTTTTAAACGCTTGGCATCGTTGATTTTATGCGTTTTTGTGCCGTTTTTTCTTCAGCTCTAATTTACCTGCTTCGTTCAACCGCATTTTGTCATTGAGATTAGTTTTTTGTCTTTCTTATTTTTTTACATTTATTTTTTTCTTTTTCAGCTCGATCGCGAAGGCGAATCGAATAATAGTTTTGTTTTTCTTCCTCTTTGTACTTACTATTTTGGCACGTTACAATGATTATTTTTCACGAGGATTGAAAAAAAAAACTTATAACTCGATTAGATTCTTTACAAATGAAAACTTATAATTTTTTACATCTTGCATCATGGTGTCGCACTTTTATTTAATTTACCTGGCGGTTTGATGATAACTTGGAAAAATATTGGTTTTAGATCAAGCGCCTTGATGGTAGAAGGCGCTTCGTATGTTTGGAGATATTATTATTTTGAATAGATATTCTATAGAAAGTTATATCGAACAAAAGATTAGGAACGTGTTAAATTTTTGGATGGAAACATGGAAATAATTTTATCTTAAACAAATTTAACGAATAAATGAGATTATTACAGTTATTTCATTTATCCAGATATCTATCCTTTTATTATACTAACGAACGAAGGCATTATAACTATTTAAGATATTCACATTTATAAATAATACAGTTATTTTATGCGGTTAATATTTTTACTTAATCTGTTTTAAATTTTATTCATGGCTTTCGTACTATATTAAAAATTCGAGATGCAAAATTTAGAGAATTTTAAAACTTTGTTCCAAAGCTTGAAGATTGTTTAGATAACAATTAACAGTAATATTAAATATGATGCATTAATTTAAAGCAACGCCATTTACATGATAAAGGCAAACCAATTGATATCCAGTTAATGAAAATTAAAAACCAAACACATACGAACGTTTGTTACGAATTAAAATTTTAATCTTTCATTACTAAATCATTCATAAATTCATAACACAAATTTATTAAACGCGCAAATTTATTTTAAAAAATAATAAATATAAGAATCGGGACTACGACGTGCCGTGTCCCGCATGTCTAACCGCCATGTGGAAAATAATCCAAGCAACTAATTATCTTCGCACGTAAACTTTCATGCGCCCATTAAGGTAATGAGCATACCGCTTATAAAATTAAATTGATAAAGATTGCTGAAAATGAAGTAAACGTTGTTTAACACAGCGTATCATTGTAACGTTTCTCGAATAAACCATTTTCACGCGTACACGCGTTTAGAAACGTTGTGAAAAACTACACAGAGCTTCATCAAAGATGTACAGATGTTTTATTCTAATTCAACGGCAGCGCGACCGTCGTCAATTATTTTAATTGTAAACGAAACGTCGTCCTACGGTTACCGCATTCAAACTCCGTACGGAAAGAAAATTAAAGCACAGGTAAGTAACAAGCGCAAAGAAAAAGGAAAAAAATCACTCGATAAGAGAGAGGGAAGTACGTTTGAGGTGACGCGAGTACCGTTTAGAAAAAAGATGGGACCAAGACGAAAGAAGACTTCATAGCAAAAAAGAAAATTCTTTGCACCATTTTTTTTCTGGCGCGAGAGATTTGCCCACGCTGCTCTTTTCACGAGATGGTACTGATGCACACATACATACACATGCAAGTAGTATAGTAGAATCCACTTATTTAACGAACGGGACGAAAACTGCTCTGTGAAGGAGAAGGGGACAGAAAAAGGCTCAAATGTCACCTCCGCTAATTGTTCTCTGCTCTATTTAACGAACGTCCGACGAAGCATTTCACGTTCTAAGTTAAAGCCGATGTTTCGATATTTCATTTTTTTGTTTTCCATTGTGTATACATGTATACATTTCATCGACGTAAGCTGATTGCTCCTTCCATGTGTTTGTGTAGATATGTGTGTGGTTTTTTTTTTTTATTCTCTGTGTTTTAGGAATTTCGATATTACGGTGAATTCCATAACCTGCGCTGTACTCGTATATAGTATTTTTATGCATATGTATATAGACAGCGTATACCTTGAGGCACTTGAAATATTCATAACGCCGGATGGAGGGAGAAATTTTATAAGTAAAAAACCTTGTTACGTTAAAATCGGTGAATTAATTACTATTTAATTAACAATAAATTAACAACCAATCGAATTTCTTTGCGATCGCGTAGGCAAGCCATGAAAAAAAATCAAAAATGGGCGGGGCTTACGATTTTCGAATATACATCTATATGCGGCCATGTGTGCGTCGCACTGCTACGCTTGTTGCTCCCCACTCCGCCGCGAATTTTAATTCTGCTCTTCTTATGTTAACTCATTCGTAACATCTACGAATTTATTAAAACAATAAATGATTGTATTAATGTAAAAACAATAATTAAAATTTAAATGACATCTTATATGTCTTCTACTAATAATAACTTTGATAAAAGTGCTTTTTGAGTGAATTATAAAAATATTTCAAATTTGGTAAAACAAAAACGGATAAGCGAATAAATGTTTTTAGTTTGACACCGTGAATTCCGATATTGTTCATGTATTGTTGATGATTACGATTTTTCTTTTCAAACTGTAAATAAACTCGTATAAAAATAAAAAATCTGCAATCTATTAAAGGGGATTAAACATTTAAAAAAATATTTTATTTTAATAAAGTTTTCAGTTACAATCTTTTACAAACTGTAAAATTGATGTTTATCATATCTCCATTTTTTACGATTTCAAAACGCAAGAGTCCTAACATTTTCATTCAAATCAAAATATGATATTCCACGTGTAAGTATATTTTATTGCATTTTAATCTTAAACGTTTTAAAAAAACTCACGTTTTAAATATACACATATATTTTGTCACGCAACTTTGTCTATAAAAAAATTATTCGAAAATGTTAGGTTTCTTGTGTGTTGAAATCGTAAAAAATGGAGATGTGATTTTCTATGTGTAAGTATATTTTATATTGTATTTTAATCTAAAACGTATTAAAAAAATCCACGTCTTAAACCTATTTTGTTACGCCACTATATGTATAATTTTTAATAATCTAGCTTTTTGTGAATTTATACATTATAATGGCATTATAAATATAGTCAACAATTGAAATTTTCCCAAAATATAGAGATATAAAATTAATTAATTTCAATAAATTTAATAAATATTCCAAAGCTTGAAAAAAATGTTTATATTTTTCATTACATTTGAATATTAAATGAAATTTAAATATAGAATAATTTTTATGCAATAAAAAAAAAAAATAACATAAACATATAGATACGGTAAACACTGCCAAGAAAAAATGAAGCGTTTATTGCTAGCGGCGAAATTATTTTTCTTCGATTTCAAACTATATCGATTGAGCTTGGGCACGGTTGTATGCTTTTTCTTTAAAGGTCTAGCTTTTGTAGAAAGGAAGCATTTGATTTCTTGTACTTATAACAACGACGTGAATCGAGTGTGGCTATTCCGTAATATGTTTTCTTTTTCATCAGATTTTATTTCTTTTTATTTTACTTTCGCTCTTTGTATATTGCTCAACTTTTCCCGTCACGCATCAGATACTTTTCGTTATTTACGAGAATACGTGTCTCAGATTTTAAAATAAAGTGATTTAAATTTTCTTTTATAATTTTATTTTCAGATATAGAATAATTTTTATAATATTTATCACAAATAGAAACGGAATAGGAAAATATGCAGTATATAAAAATTAATTTGCAAAATATGTACAATCATATCTTTATTTAACATCACAAATACTATGAGATGATTATAATAAAAAATTTTTATTATGGTATTGATAATTAAACAGTCTGTAATCAATATAAATATTTATAAAAATTGAAATTTTTTTTTTGTTTACATTGTTTCAAGATGTATTGCAAAATATTGCACAATCTTTGTAAACTCTATATACGTTTCGAATTTTTCACGCAAAATTTTGTGTGTACAAAATTCAATTCAACACGTACCAATAAAAAATTCAAGAATTAAAAAAATACTTTACATATTTTAAATAATCAGAATTTTTTAGAATAAAAGCAATACTCTCGTCATATTTTTTTGCAATAATAATAAATTTTTCGATTCTGCGATTTTAAAATTATTGCCTAAACCGATCAGCTATAAAATAATGCTTATTAAAATCTTTTATATTTTTATTAAATTTAAACTATAATACCGCGAAAAATTTACGTATTTTAAAAATTTTTATTTTTTTAATATTGGTTCAATATTATTTCTATAATAAATAAAGACAAAATATTTCTATTTTTTCAACAAAAATATAATATTAATGAAGAAAAAGGGCATTTCGTTTTTATAACTATTCTTGTAACTACTAAGACTATTTTTGTAAAAAAATACCAAAAAAAAAAAAAAATCAAAAGCTTTAGTTCTTTAAACAGATTTATAAGTGATTTTTCTTTATTTTAATGTACTTAAATTATTTTTTTTTTATCGAAATTCAATCTTTATTTAATAATTTATACCTTTATTTATTTTTAAAAATAAATTTATAAATTTTCTCTACATTTACATTTTTTAAAATATATTTATTACTATACTTTTCATCAGTCACAAGCAAATCAAACTCTTCAAAGTAAGCTCGATAATTTTCGAATCATTAAACATGTTTTCAACAACTTTATTTGGAAAAATATTGAACTTTTTTTAAATTCTCTCGTCATGATGTCATCGAGTAATTAAAATAGTATTCACAGCCACGTGTTTAAATAAGCTTATTGAACCTATAGTGCTGTAACATTTAAAGAATTCAAAACTGTAGATATTAATGTGCTGATCAAAATTTTTGGAATACGCAATATCAATTTAATTGATATTTTTTAAATATCTGAAAAATTTACGTGTTGTTTTTAATTTTATATTTTTTTTTAACTATATTTTAAATAGTTATTATAAATTCTTACGTTAAACGAAATATTTTTATCGATTTATTTATTTAATAAAAACTAAAAATACAATAAACAGGAAATAAATATTTTTTCATAACCCTCAAAAATATAATAAATAATCATGAAAATAAAATTACAATCCAAACATTACAATTTTACAATAAGAAATTTAAATCATTACACCTAAAATGCTTACACAGCCTTTGAAAAAAAAGAAAACAAAAAAATTGAAATGAATGTAAACGTAGGATATAAAATTCATTGATGCAGCATCATTTCAATTCCTCATTGATACGCCTGCGGGATTTTTTTCGAGGCAGTAAAGCAAGTCCCTCGATCCGTCAAAAACCGTTACTTCCACTTCAACTGTACCAAACTAGACGCTGCAGAGGGGGAGAGGAAGAGAGAGAGAAAGAGCAATTCTTCCTCTCGTTTTCGTTCTATTCTATGAATCGAGGCATTCGAGAGAGAGAAAATCTTCTACGACTATAGGTATGTATACGAAATATGCATATATATATCTGTACACAATTTCGCGTCATATTGCGCACACATGTGCGAGTACATACGTACAAGAGTTAACTCAACGTTGACGTGCCGACGCACACAAAAGGGCTTCTACGCTGATGTACTCTCCCCGCGAGTTATTGTCTCGACTCGAAAACTCTGACTTCTCTTTCTCCCTCTCTCTCTCTCTCTCTCTCTCTCTCTCGCTCTCTCTATCTATCTCTCTCTCTCTCTCTTTCCCTCGTTCTCTTCTTCTCTAACGCGTCACCGGTTTGTGGATGCAAGTGTATATGTAGGTGTGCGAACGTACCGGATACGCGGAGCGAAGCTTACACGTGGGTTATGTATGTGAGATGACGCGTGGGGAAAAGCTCCGACCCTGACCGACGATGACGACGACGATAGACATCGAACGAAAATCTCCGGGGTATCCTTACCCATTTCCATATTTTCCGGCGCGGCGCGCGCCGGTGTTACCTGGCGCGCCCTTGCTCTCCTCGTCTATACATATATATCTACTCTGTATCAGAAGTATATGTGTGTACACAGGTACCGTTGTATATCTATCAACGATTGTTCTCTCTCTCTCTCTCTCTCTCTCTGGGCTTGAAAACAATTCGTTGGAAAACGGCCGAATTCACGATTCTCCAAATGAAGATTCTCTTCTCTTGAGCCCTTAAAAATGTTGATTTATAATTTTGGAGGGTAAAAAATTTTGTGAGTTGTTTTGGGAAATGAAGAATTCTCTTTCTTTAGTTTTTCTTTCTTTTTTTTGTCCTCCTTTGTTCCATTTCTTTAAGGAGATTCTGGAAAATATACTCGGTGAGAATTTTAAACGAGAAAATTTAAATAGTGTTGAGGAATTCTTATTACGTGAGAAAAGCTGTTATTATGAAATGGAAATTTTTTTAATCTTTACACATAATATTATGTATAATTTTGTTTGAAGAGTAAAAACTTGCATAATAAAATATTACTATTCATTATTAATAGATAAACATGAAACAAATTCAATTTTTTTAATTTGTGTTTGATAGATTATTAATTTATTTTTTGCCATCAAAATATTTATTTGTTTATAATTATTATTCTTTATTAGTTAATCAATTGAAAAGCTAACAAATAGTATATCAGTCAACATAAATCTAAGCATAAAAACTCTGATAAAGTTATTTAATGAACTAATTTATAAAGGACACCAGAAGATATTAATTTTTTTAACATTAGTTTATGATAATTAAATATATTTTATGCTAAAATCACACGCACTTTTGCTGCTACACCACAATAAACTAAGCTTTTATTCAACCATATCTTTATCTCGCCTTTGAGCTACGCCACAGAAAAATTATGGTAAAAAATAATGGAACTTGAGAAATTAAAAACATTTGTTTGATTAAATTTTTGAAAACCATCAAATACTAGTGACTTTAAAGAAGCTTCATAAAGTTTAAATTTGAAAAAAAAAATTATTACAACGACTTGAAAATAATTTAAATCTATAGGATATAAAAGTTTAATTTTTTGATTATTATTACATAGACTCGCCATTAAATTAGATATATAACTTTACCTAAATATCATATTAATTTTCAGACTATTTATGCTTTTATATTAGTGACATTATTCTTGTTATATAAAATGAAAAAAATATTGTGAAAGTGTAGCTGTTTTAACATGCGTCTGCGACTGGACTTTCTGGATTAGTACGTAGCGCATGTTGAAGTCCTTCGTTAGAGTATTACACTAGCAAATGTTTAATTATCCAATGTTTATACAATCATAAAATTGCGTGCGTAAGTCACGTCCGTTTAATTAAGATAATTTTAAAACGAATGAAAACTTTTTTTGATTATAATATTCTATTCTGTTTACTTTTTGTGATTCGAAATTTTATATTTGTACTAATGATTCTCCAATACGTCATTGGATAATTTCAACAATTTTAATTTCAAATTGAACAACATTTTCGTACCAATAATTAAGGCATAATATATTAATAATTTCGTCGAAAATTTATCAAATTTGCATACAAGTTAAATTATAATTTCAAATTATGCTGTCTATAAATAAAAATACAGAATCAGAAATAACTGCAGAAATAACAATGTAAAGTACTGTAGAAATGACAATGCAAAAATCACTTTCATATTTTCGTTTTACTTTACTTTTAAAAAAAAATTATGAATTTTTAAATCGTGCCCATTTAATCGTGCTTATTAATTTTGCCGAATCTTTATTAAAAGATATAATCTTTGATAAATATTTATGCGAAAGTTTTAAAACGTCATTATATATATTTATTTACATAAACTAGGCATGCAAGATATATAATCTCAAGTATAATATATTCTAAAGACGTATTTTATTATATTTTAAAAATAAAAAAAGTTCAATTATTTCATCTAAAGAGAAGACTTGCTTACTCAATTTAAGTTTACGTGCTCGCTTTACTTAATGATTAATCGCGCACGAGTTTGCGCGGTGAGCTTAAGAATGCGTAATATGTTGTACAAAAAAAAAAAAGTCCCCTACAAACATTATCATGCGATTAGTGACAACATCGTTGATGAGATACGGCAAAAAAATGCATTTGCCATAAGGAAGCTTTTGTTTTCTTAGAATCTATTCGTAGAAAAATATTCGAAATTCTTTTTAAGACGTAACTATTCGAGAGAAATTAAACAGTTTTTGTTAATTCGATTTTGTTCGTAATGAAAAATTCTTTGTTTCTGAAATATTTATTAAAAATAATTATTTAATAACGTAATTTTTTATTTGTATTAAATGTATAGTTTAAAATTTTTAATCACATAAATAACATAGTACTTACTTGACAAATTTGAATACTTTTTTATTATTTTATAATTTTAATTGGTGATTCTATTTTAAATTAATTAAAATAATATGTATTATTTTAAAATTAAAAGTTTATTTGCAAAAAAAAATTTATTACTTTATTTCAAACTCAACCTATTTATTAATTTAATTTTAATATTTTTTCTTCTTAAATTTTATTATATATAGGAGCCTGAAAGTAATTTTTAATTTTATATTGATATAGTAAAACGAAATAAATTTCGATTTTTTTATATTATATTGTTTTTATCTTGCCTATCGACAATTTATGTTGAATATTTTTCAGTTTATATATAGTATAAATCCCCTGTTTGAACGAAGGATTTATATTTTGTGCGATGAATATTTTTTTTTTTTTATAGCCGAAAACGTGAGCAAAATTTTAGTTAAAAACAAAATTTTGACTTTAAACATCCGCCATTTTGTGAAAAATGAAAATTTTTCAAAACCATTCGTTCAACCAAAGTCTTATACAATTATCTAATAACCCCTTCTTTTTTTTTATTTTCAGATGATTCAGTCATGAGCAGCGGTGATCACCGCAAAACGGTTTTTTTTTGTGGACCCTCTGTAAATGTACTATATCTTGCACATTTTTTAATATATTATCATAAAAGAATTATGAGACACAGTTAAAATATATATCTTTTATATGAAGAAAAGTTTGTTTTAATTTATGTGAATACTTCGCCAAAAAAAATTCCCGAAAAAACGCTTTTTTTTGACGCTCCAAGTGTATCTCCCTCCTTAAGAATCTATGACGATGCAGTAGCACATATCATTCAGGGTTCAATGGAAATTTCACGAAAGCCTTAGCGAAGCTCGTCTCTTCGGGAATCGGCGGAAATAAGTCCACGACTCGCGCGCGTTCGCCTTTGGAATTTTCCTTTTTCTTCCTCTGGCATATAATCGAGTCTTAAAGTGACTTTTAAGAATATGTATTGAGCGGAGGGAGTAAAATGAAATTGCTTTTACAAAAGAGAGTCGCTTTTTTCTTACCACTTTTTTTTTCTCTCTCTCTCTCTTTTTTTTTTTTATTTCAACACCATTTCTGACGCTTGCTGCGTCTTGCACGTGGAAAAAGTGAAAAAATTCGAGGCAAAAGAGGCCCGATATAATGTTGAATTTTATGAGGAT
The DNA here is from genome assembly GCA_949987625.1 of Chalcis sispes. Lineage (NCBI taxonomy): Eukaryota > Metazoa > Arthropoda > Insecta > Hymenoptera > Chalcididae > Chalcis > Chalcis sispes. The sequence continues at coordinate 54,736,872 of OX465098.1, read as the reverse complement.
TCAATTTTCTTTTTTTTTTTTTTTTTTTTTCTTGTTTTGCAACGATATTTTTCCTCGGTGAGAATTTTTAATTGAATGCGAAGATCAAGAAAAAAATTATAACTGTTAAAAACGAAAACTTGAATAATAATGACTTTTATGGTGAAATGTTATTCATATACCGTGAGTGTCATTTTAATAATAAAATAACATTTTTCAATTTTTGATTATACTCATGTTTAAATTAATACTTAAGATTAAACAAAAATTACTTTTCAAATTGTATAACCTTATAATATTTTTATTTTTAGAGAAAAAGCAACTTACTGTATGGAAATAAAATGAAAAATAAAAAATTAAACTAAGTGATAAAATTATATAGGCTTATTAAATTAAAAAACAAGATTAAGTTAAATAATTTGATATATAGAATTGAAGCATAGTAAAGTTGACAACGAACGTGTCACCTATTACGTTGATGCGAGTGAACAAGATTCAATCGGTAATAACAAGGAATTTTAATCTACTGCACACATTAACGATGATAGAAGAAATGAAGTATGTATATGTGTATGTAACTACTGCCACATTAATAACAGAATATCCTTCAGAGTTAAAATACATACAAGAAATATAATTTATTTTTTACAATTTCATATTGAAAATATCGAATAAAAAATTTAAAATATTTAAACGTCAAAACGATTTTCTAAATCTTTTGAAATAAATAATAACAAATGTCAATAGTAATCTTAAAGGAATAAATGATCGATCACTTTTACACATTTATTTTTATTACTATGATCACAATAGTTGAACTAAATACAACCATTTCAAATAGTTTTTATATTTATTTTTGCTTATACTATATTTTTAATGATTGTCTAGTAAAAATAAACATTAAAATATTAATAAAAGTAACATGTGATTCATATGAATGTTTAGAAGAGTAAAAAAATAAGTTTCCATTTTATCATGATATAATTTAAAAAAGTAGAATATAACTCATAAGTAATTTCGGTTATCGTCATATTATATTTCCTCTTGCTTTATTATTTAAAATAGATAATGCCTTGTATGAAGTATTCTAATGACTTTACAATAAAAATTTTATGATAAACAATAGTATCTCAAGGGCTTATTTCGAAACCTAAGAACGATTTTATATTTTAGGTTTTTTTACGATAACGTTTATAAACAGAGCCACAATTATACTGTTCTGACGTTACTACTGTACTTTATTATTTATTCGTTATAAGTCGTAAAAGCTGTATGTTTTACAATTTTTATTATTTGTTCGTTCGCAAAAGTATTAAAAAAATTTACAAAATTATCAATTTGAATCAACCTAATTTCATTGTTAAACATTTATTTAAAATAAATATAAAATTTCACGTAATATTTTCAGCAGTAAGATTAGAGGTTTATTTACTTACGTTGTGAAAAATATATTTTTTTTCTTCAAGGCTACCGCATATCCGAGCCAAGAACTTGTTGCCGAAGTGCTTACATCAAGATGTGATACTAGTTGGCTCAAAAAGATCTCGAAACAGTTATCTAGTTTTCAAACACCTTACTTGTTGTTAAACTAATTTTAAACTTACTCCGAAATTATCAGATGTTTAACCCATTAAGTCCCAAAATTACGAAATTTCTTACTTACGTTTGAGCTTCAAAATTTTTATGAAAAAGCCATGGAATGTTTTGGAAAATACTTTTTCTTACTATTTTTAGGTATGCTGAATACGATGCAATAGCTTAAACTCAAAAATTAGATTTTCAGTTAATAATTCACAAATTAAAAAACAAATGCGTTTTTTTGAAGCAAATTTTTTTTTCAACCGAAAAATAAAGTAGGAAGGAATTTTTTTTTTATCGTCGCAAATATGTAAAAAGGGCACAAAATGTTTGAACTTTCCAAATCTGATTGTGTTTTTCGTCTACGATTTTTTTAAAACAAGTTCCAAAAAGATGATATTCTATTTATTTCATTGATATTTTACGATAAAAAGACGTAAAATCTCAAAATAAAATGATTCTTCTTAACCTTAGAATTAACATTTTATATTTTTCACACTAATTATTCCTTGTTTAATTGAAAATTAACTATCCAAATTTATTTTCACTGAAATAATTAACTATTTATGTAATTTAATTGAAAAAAAGTATTAAAAAGTCTATAAATCGAAAACTACAATTTTTAGCTTTCGCTTTTTGACCGCCATCTTGTTTTAAAAAAATCGTAGACGAAAAACACAAACAGATTTGGAAAGTTCAAACATTTTGTGCCCTTTGTACATATTTGTGACGGTAAAAAAAAATTCCTTCCTACTTTATTTTTTGGTTGAAAAAAAAATTTGTTTCAAAAAAACGCATTTTTTTTTTAATTTGTGAATTATTAACTGAAAATCAAATTTTTGAGTTTTTTAAGCTATTGCATCGTATTAAGCATACCTGAAAATAGTAGGAAAGGGTATTTTCCAAAATATTCCATGGCTTTTTCATAAAAATTTTTAAACTCAAACGTAAGTAAAAAATTTCGTCATTTTGGGACTTAATGGGTTAACATAAAAATCAAAGCCTTAATTTGAAAAATCTTTATAAAAATAGAATCAATGAAATCGAAATCGTATAGTATACAAAAATATAATGTTCAGCGATCTGGAAATATGTATAAAAACATTTTTATTCGTTATTCTCGTTGCGATTCATTCCGGCTTGTTGAGAAGTTAAAAAACTGGAAGTATCTGGAAATAACAAGTTATTTTCATAAAATAATGAAAATTTAAATTTATTACGATGCATAATTAATCTAAAAATGTAAATAGGAAATATCGATGAATTTTAATATTAATAACTTTACTGAAAGAACTAGTATGCATACATAAGTACGTACTAAACAAAGAAATATTATTGTTACGTCGTAAAATACAACACATTTAGAAAAATTGTAATTTATAGTAAATCACAAAAGGTATTCTTTTATATGAGTTATACTATTGTACTTTCAATTCGTACGTGACTCAAAACGTTTTTATTCTTTACAACTTCAAAACATAAGACTACGACAATATGTATATATATATACACACAACAGCTTCGTTAAATAAGACAAAACACATTTTATATAGGCGTATTTTCCAAATTTTTCCTTTCTATAAGTTTATTGAGAATAACTTGCCGTATAACGCGCAAGGACAGACATCGGTAAAGACTTTTATCTTGTCCTAAAACAATCAGACATGTAAAAATACACCTGCAGTCTAACCGTTCAATCTTTTTTTATGACATTACCTTTGTTCTAACTGTTTTGAAAAACTTCTCAAAAACACATCACGCTCAGATACCCATTTTAGGTACATCTCCCATAGATCAAATGCATAAAAAAGGCAACCAATAAGAATTTTACTTTCCTTTGCCACACTTACACAGCCTTTCCTTTGCAAAACCGAACTAATGAGTAACCTTATAATCGAACAACAAGAGAGATACATTCTTACACTCGTGGCATTAGATTCATCCGCGACGAACACACAAATATTCATTTTTTACTGTGACGAGAATAACACAATATTCAAATAATCGGTGAACTTAAAAACATTCAATTTAATCCATTCACTAAAAAGACAATTATACAAATGACAGTAACCAGTCACTATTAAGTTGGCGAATGACATAAGAGTGAAAAATAATAATAATAATAATAATAATAATAATAATAATAATAATAATAATTTGTTCGAAAAAGTTTTTAAATTATTAAAGTTATTAATAAAATCTTTTCATTCTCAACAATTATTAAGAATAAAAAAAGTTCGAGTTAATCCTATATACCAATATATATCTATATTAGCTTAATTTTATTCCAATAAAAAAAATTGAACTCCATAATAAGCATTCCTTCCTTGTTTACAAATTTCGAATACTTTTGACGTGTTTCTTATTAATGTCCTTGACCTAGAAAGATATTTTCGGAATAGAGCTTCATAAAGTATAGAAGTCGGCTAATCTAAAAAAATCAGTCAAGAGACAAACAATATAAGATTGACTTATTAATTCAATTGACCCACGGTTAATACAAAGTTCACGCTTACTTTAGCGACCAGATTTGCCTTAGAGGTTCGCTGATGCATACAGAAATGTTATGTGCGAACGCGAGGCAAAGTTTTCTCGTTTAAACGAGTTGTCGAACTCGACTTTTGGTGATTAATGCTGTTTTAATTAAATGCAGATATTGTGAAAACGAAAATTGTCTGTTATTAAACTGAATTTCAGTTTATAATATTCTTCTAACTTTTCTTGGCATACGTTTGTGTGACTTAAATCGATGAAGAATTAATTTTTCAAAATTCAATATTTATATTATTGAATAAAATTTCAAATTACTTCCATTACAACATCAAATGAAATGGTTAAGAAACTTTGCTAAATTGAAAATTTCCAGAATATTAAATTATCGATTATTAAAAATTAAGTTATCAAAAATCAATTAAAAATATCGACTGATTAACAATTTTCTTTCAAAAAATTTTTCCTCTAATCTAATCTGTAAGTGTTTTAGCAAACACACGGATGCAATTAAAATATAGTCGCACTCGAATGCCGACCGCAATAATCTGATTTATCCGCTTTGTGGCAACGCCTGTAGAAATTGCACTTCCTCGTAGCGAATTTTCTAGGCGAGTTTATTGTATAAAAGTATAAAATATTCTTTGATAAAAATTATTCTTTATAATTTTTATAACAGTTTAAAACATTAGGTACTTTTTTTGTCAGCTTTAAAATTATATTCGTTATTTATGAGAAGTATTTCGTACATTTTTAACATTGTTTATCGCGTCGTAATAAAGTTTGCAATTCGTTTTTCTAATTACATAATAAATTTTCTTTAACACATGTAAAATATTTGAAAGGTTTGTTGAATGAAAAATTATACTAAAAATGCATGTAAGCTAGAATAATTATTTTACTGTTAATTTTTTTATATCTATTACTCAATTTTAGATATTTAAATGCTTATGAACGTTTGATTACCGCATCAGGGTAGCAAAAAAATCAGTTTTACATGGCACATTGCAAACAAATTTACGAGTCTGTACCATAAAAAATCGTAATTTCGTATAAAAAAAAAAGTTAAAAGAAAAGGACAGAAACCGTCACGAAAATGTAATCGGGATAATATAAACGTTACGTCTTATAAAAGGCAAATGGAGAATTCGCAATTAAAAAAAAGGAAGAAGACTACATGAAATTTTCATTTTTTCAATAAAATATTCAATTTATTTATTCAACCGATAATCCCTTACGCATGGATGGAAATTCAACGTATGAGCTAGATCTTTGTTCGTCTGCAATACCAAGGGCCGTGTAAATTAGAATTTATCAATTTTCCAACGACTGGTTCCACATGATATAATTTTGGAGATCGGTAATAACGAGAGGAGCCTCGAACGATATAGATTGAATTTGTCGTTGAAAAAAAAAAAAAAATCTTCCCGTGTATTTTCATTTAAAAGTAAGTAAATAATAAGGTTAGATACTGAATAAAAGAAAAAATCAATATTTCTACGTTCTCATAAGAAGGCGTTCGCTTGTTAAAGAAACGTGAAGAGAAAGAATACGCGTTTTTTTCCACCGCGTGTACGAATACTTTGTGCAAGTGTATAATACGCGCTTAAAAAGCTAGAAATATAATACTGTCCAATTTATCCGCGATAATATGCGCACATTTTCATCGATATATGTATATACAAAAGCACGTTTACGAATCTCCTTCTACAACCTTCGTCCTTCTGAACGAAGACAACACGAGAGAAAATCCAAATCTTGGTAACACGCCCTATTTTCCCTTTTTTTATGTCTCTTTCTCCTTTCTCTCATCCTTGTTCTTTCTTAATCCTCGTTTACTTGGGATCCTGCTGAATGTCTAAAAACAGTGCGGTACCTTAATGGTGTATATATATATATATATATACTTCTCCACCTTCTTAGATACATATATAGTAATATTATACGTATTACTTCATAAAATAAAGAGCTAAGAAAAATTGTACGTTTCAGCAACATTTTCAGAGAATGACAAAAAGAGAAAACTACGAGAGAGAGAGAATAGGGTGTCGGATGGGACACGGTCCACACTGTGAGGAGAGAGAAATACAGAGGAATAGGAGAGGGCAGGTCGACAGAAAGAGAAAGATGTAGACCTATGTACACGTACCTACAGACACGAAACATCACTGTAAGCGTACTGCACGGGTTAAAAAAACGTAGCGAGAGAGAAAGAGATGAATAAATGTAGGTATATAGGTAGAAGGGCTGTATCGAAATAGAGAGAAAGAGAGAAAGAGAGAGAGAGCGCAAGAGAAAGAGGGGAGAGAGAGAGAGATAGAGCGCAAGAGAGAGAGGGGAGAGAGAAAGAGCGTTGCTAAGGGGGAGATGATAAGCTGGAGGGGGGAAGAAGGGGAAGAGGAAGAGAGATAGTGAGAGTGAGAAAGAGAGAGAGAGAAGCTCTCGAGGACGGATGGATTTTTGCCGGTCTGCCGGCCGGCGGAGAAGTCAGTCGCTTCCAGTCTCTCGAGTCAAACGGATCGTTTCGGTGCAAAAGGAGCGCACAGAGAGTTGCATATATATATAGACTTATATATCTATATATACATCAGTATACCTATACAGACATATACGTAGATTGTGCTACAGCTTGCTATAGTTATATCTAATAACCCCGAAGGCAATGGCGCGAGTCGCAACCGTTACGGGCGTATTACTTTTCGCCGTCATCCGTAAGTGTTAACTTCTTCTTCCTTTTTTTTTTTTTTTTTATACACACAATCGCGATCACAGCTTATACGTCCACACATTATTGTGAAAGAAATATTTAAGCTTGATTTTTCCTTTTTTTTTTCTTTGATCGAAAATTCTCCAGGATATATTTTTATCAATCGATCGACGAGATGTTTCAAATTCAAATATTGCGTTTACGACTTATTTCACGATGTGAATGGATTTTATGTTAAAAAGAATACATTTATGGATTTTTATCAAAGAATATTTTATATGTGACATAAATTCGTCAATAATTCAAGATATTATCTTTGTTCATTTTTCTTCAGTTTAATCGTTGGAATAATGTAAATATCGTTCCGAATGTCGACCAAAATTGATTTCGAGTAACCGTGAAATAGTTACATAATTATATGAAAATATTTTGGTTTCCATTCAATTAAGTATTATACTAATTTTAAATGAACCATAATAATAAATTATTATCTATTATTGTTTAAAAATACCATAAAAAGTTGTTAAAACGTATATTTGTGAAATGTTAAATGTTGCTCTCTGTGGTTATACGTCGTTCGGAAAAATCAATACAATTCTTAGACGATATAGAAAAAAAAATTTATAGATACTTTTTAACGATTACCAATACTGCCTGCTCCATCGTTTTCTTTTTAAAATTTTTTTCTATACAGCCTTCACAATACACAACTTTTTATACAACACTTTTTGAAAAGATACAACACTTTCAAAAAAGATACTTTGTCGATATTAATGGCTTGTGCCGTTCAATTAGGAACAATTGTTTTTACGTTTATTATGAAGTCAAAAGATTATAATTTTATTTTATTATAAATATCGTATTGAGCGTCAAGATCAATGTTGTTATAAAATCTTTTTTTATTTCTGAAATTGATCAATTCTAACACGCGAATTCAATAAAACACTTAGTCCAGAACGACGCATTAATCTTGCATAATTAAAGAAAAATTAAATTCTAAAGTTAATTAATGATAATTTTAATCAATTTTCTTAATACACAAAATATGTTACTCCTATTTATAATTATATTGAAAAAACTTATTCAAAGCTCTTTGATAATCTACCGTATTTATTTAATTTTAATCTCGCTTTTCTAATAAATAAGGTCGATTAACTATTTATAAGGAACAATCATAATACAAATATTTAATATTCGTGATTATATTGAATGAGATCCAAACTTATGTTAATAAATAAATCGATCAAACAACAAATAATAATTGACATTTAATATTCAATTTTTCAGAGTAATAGAAAGTTCTATTTAAAAGTTCTATAAGCGGTGAAAAACTTTTAAATATTAACAACGAGATTTCACTGTTGAAAATACGAGTTGTAAAGAAGCTGCTTATAAATAAAGTTCGAAAGCTTTGTTATTTATTGTAAACGCGTGTAAAATTTATTTATTAAAATTCATTAAAAAAGAAAGGAAAAAGCTACGGACAAAAATCCCTGTAACACAATTAGGCATTATTTAATTCAATGAGACAATTTTCATTTTCTATTTGTTGCTACGAAGAAACAAAAGAGAGAGAGAGAGAGAGAGAAAGAGAGAGAGAGAGAGAGTTAGAGAGTGAGAACGGAAAAAATAAAAATTCTCGTCGGATGCTAAATTCAAAACGCCCGTGATAAACCTGCCGTCGTCGCCGTGTCCGCTTACGTAATCGGAGCAAAAATTCCATTTACGGCTCGTCAATGATAACTCGGTACACATACACACACACGCGCGCGCTTACGTACAGGGATAAACGCATATTTACCAATATTTTTCAATAATCCAAAACAAAATCAGCTCAAACGTGCTGAATATTATTGGTATATGGATGTACGACCCGTATTGTGCGAAACGCGAGCAGAAAAGGTCACTTTACTCTATGTGTACATGGCTCGTCGGTATTTTCTCGTAAACTCGTAACGAGATGAAGTTTTAACCTGAAGTGGGTCTATCGTTATATGACTTTAAGTGTCAGTTTGAGAACAATTTCCGAAACGTGCGACGATTGTATCGATTCATTTTCCGAGAAAACCTTGAGAGCGAAGAAAAATCATTTTATTTTCTACAAATTTTTAGTTTGTAAATTTTTGTTGTTCTTTTGCAAATAAAAAGTTTTCCTGCTTACGACCGATATGACATTTTCTTGTGTGGGAATTTAATTATTCGCGGCTATAAAATTCAACGGTACTTCAAGACTTGCGTTTTATTTTCTTTTTAATAATTCTATGAAATAAACGCTTTCGCTCGATGTGCCGTGTAAAACTGTATGATCCTTGTGCAAGCTTTAAGTTAATGGAAAGTCACAATTTATGTATAAACAAATTCTTAATCGTTATAATTTTCTTAATATTCCTTGTTTTATATGAAATTTTTCAATTAAATTTAAAATTTGCTGTAAATTTAATTATTTTATAATATTTATATTACAATCTGTTTTTTCTTTTTATTTACTTACCCATTATTAAAGGCCGTTGTTATCGTAATAAATACCGATCGATATTTGAATTTTTTATAATTTTTAATACTGCTTTATTTAATTTTAAACATTATGCATTTATTTTATTATTATAATAATAAGGTTATCACAAAATTTTTGAGTTTGGTAAAAAATTTAATTTATTATCCGATGAAATATGAAATTACCGTAAAATATAAAAACGCACAATTGAAAAAAAAAAGGAAGAAAAAGTAAGTCGATTATTTGTGAGTTTTTATTTCAACCATAAACACTAATAATCACGTAAATTTTCTTTGAAGCTCCTTACGAGCAGTTGCGCGATACCAGTATCTGCGAACACAACTTTCGTAACGTCGCGCATTTCCGATAAGAAAAAAAAAAAAAAAAGAGGAAGAAGAAGAAAACAAAACTGCCTCGCAAATCCGTCTATTCAAGCAACTTTCCTCCACAGAAGGAAACTAACTCCACCTTCCATTTCTGAGAACGCGGAAGAATGAAAAAAGGAAAAAGAGAGAAAGCAAACTCTCTTCATCTCCAATCAGCTTACAAAGCAGACAGTCATAAAAAAATTCGGAGATATTTTTACGACTTTCTCATTGTCTCTTTCTCTTTCTCTCTCTCTTTCTTTCTTTTCTCTGCAAAAAAATCATATCAAATCGTTTAAGAATAATGCAAAATAAAAGGAAGAAGCGCACGATCAACGCACATGAAGAGAGATGGAGAGAATATGCGCAAGGAAGGAAACGTTTAATTTCGTCGTGTTTAACGTACGCTGGCGCGCAGTGCGCTCCTAGCACAACAATAAAAAAACATAACGTGATCATAAAAGCCCACGGTTACGATCATCGCTTCTTGCTCCTCCAGTCCAGTCCTCTCTCTCTCTCTCTCTTTCTCTATCTCTCTCTCTCTCTCTCTCTCTCTCTCTCTCTCTCTCTCTCTTTTTCCCTATCTCTCTCCCCTTTTGTAATTTTAGTAAAGGAAGGTCGCGGTTCATATAACGTATATATATATATATATGTATATCCAACAAATGTGCGTTTACTCGAAGAAGACGTTGCGCGATTTTTCACGGATCATACGCACTTGGCTAGTGGTAACATCGATACGGCGCCAAAAATACGTCGAATCGCACATATGCGCGCTTATAGATAAGCCGCGCGTCGGCGTAAAATCAGGATATAAAATAAAAAAATATGTGAAAACGAGGACGCTTGAACCGTGTATAATCTTGCATTACTCTACTTTGCGCCCTTTCATATTTGGACATATGTTGCCGTGACGCGCATACGTTTATGTGTATATATATGGTGTATGTTATATCCGTCGTTGGCATAACGAACTTATCTACTATATACGTAAAATACCGTCGTTGCCGTGGAGGGAATTTGATCTTTACTTCCATTGGCATATTATCGAATGCGTCTCTTGGCTTTTTGATATTTTAATCGATTTGTCTCTCTCCTTTTCCTCATATTTTTTTTGTATTGAATGAAATTTTCATGATTATATTTGAAAAAATGTATGAATTATTATTATTTTTTTCTAACAACGTTTAATATGTTTTTAAAATCATCAACGCAACTTGAAATTATGTTGTTTCTTTACTTAATTTTATTGTTGTTTTAAAAATTTATCGGAAAATTATTATTATTATTATTATTATTTTTTCATGTTTCTGAAGTCTTTGTGCTTCTGAATAAATAAATGCAAAATAAAAGGCGTATGTTTATCGAAGCGCTCAATGCGTCTAAAGTCAGTATTTAAAAATAAATTTAACCTATTTCTCTCATTTTTTTTATATACATTTTAAACGTGCATAAAATAATAAGTTTTAATAAAAACAAATAATTGGTCTTATTCAAAAAGAAAGTTAGTTAAACAAAACAAAAAAAAATCTGTTCAAATTTATCGGTCATTAAAATATACTTGTTTTTGTTTGTTTTTTTTTTTTTTTTTTTTTTTTTTTTAATTAAAAAAAATAGATATATATTTAAGCAACAAAATATATTTTTAAATCTTTAAAAATCCACGGTATTTGTGAAACTTGTTTTTCTGTAACTTTATGTTTTTTAACTATAAAAAAATAACAAAATTTAATAATTTTTTTTTTATTCAATATATATTTTTTTTTTAATTTTTTTCAAACACGAGTTCTTACTTTAACATTTATTTTTATCAAGTTAATGTTTTCAGAAAGTAAAAAACATCATATACTTCAATTTTAAAATAAATTAAATTTTCATCTTGTATTCCACATTCTACCTACATAAAGTTACGACGCATTACACGAATTTTTATTAAGATTATCCTTTTTACATAAGATATTAAAAAAATGTTAAGAAAATCTACATTCAAAGAACGAGCTTAAATTTTTGCGCGCTATAGTAAAAATTCCTCTTGGAAATAATGTAAAGAAGAAAAGAAAAGAAGACTCGGTATTAATAAAAAAACAAAAGAAGGAAAGAAAAAGAAAAATTTATAGTGCAATCGTTTTATTTTCATACGCTCGTTTCATATGCTCTTGAAGCTTTTCCTCGCTTCGTGACCGAGACTCGCCTCTTTTTCAATGAAAAAAAAAAAAAAAAAAAAAAAAAAATAACAAAAGAATTGCGTATGTGTTTATTGTCGCGTCAAAATGATTACACGTATGTGTGCGCCCGCGTAAGTTATTCGAACAAAAAGCATTTTCTTCCATACCTCGTACACAAGCTAATTACAAGCTTATGCATATGGGAGTATTTAGTATACAGAGCGATAATCTGACTCATACCAGATTGCCAACAGACTCATATGAATCATGCTAACGATTCCTCACCGAAACGCTCCTGTACGACGATAAAAATTTCACGCAGGTATGAAAAACATCGAGAACGATGAGGAAACGTTGCTATCGTCGTCGCCTATAGGTATGCGTTATCTACTATATATGCTTAAGTTGCGCGTTTTGTTTTATCGAAAAGGATGGCAGATTTTAGCTTTATCGAACAGTAAACAGATAATTGTATATATGTACCTCGCGCATATACGACATTCGTATTCGTACATGTGTACCTATACGAGGCTTATACTATACGTATAATTTAACGCGGAACGTTTAACACGTAGATGTAATTTTATCTGTAAGAGTCTTCGGTGAAAAAGTGGGTTAAAACAATACGAGCGCGCGCATGCGGCTATGAAAACTTACGCGCGGCTCTGCTTTCTATTGTTGACTTTTTTCCGAATGTCAATAAGCGTAAAAGGCGCGAGTGGGTTTAAAAATTTGCGTACGCGAGGTGCGTGAAAGACGATTCTTTCTCTTCTTTTTTTTTTCGCTTGATGCTACTGAGAAAACAAATACCGGAGCTTTTTTTTCTCGAATCGTTGGATAATATGGAATTTTTGATTATAACTAAAGTTACGCTTTTACGTTGTACAAGAGTGTGACTAAATATTATTAAATTTCAAGGTGCTGTTAATATTTGGTTAATGTTCACTTTGATAATCAATAAATTGTGTAAAGGTCACTTTTTATACAACCTTTAGCGTTTTTTAATTACGTTTAATATTTCATTTTGATTAAAGATTAAAATTTGTTTGTTTTTTATTCACGATAAAAACCAAAAGTAGTGTTATTAACATCATAAAATTTTAATAACATATTATCAATACAAATTATTGTTTTGATATCAAAAGCCGTTATTAAGAAACACTTAAAAACAGTAGATTAAGATAACCTTTTTCTGAAAAACGGTTATCGCCGCAATATTTTTCATTATTTTAAGCGTTGACGAAAGTAATAAAAGCGTAAAAGAATTAACGCACGTACACGATAGCTCCGGAAAATTTTGTCTCTTAATCCAATGATTCACGAGGTAAGAATTAAAATTAAAAAACATCTCGATTAATCTAGACAATCATTGATGTAAGCCGAATTCTTCACACGCTCGGGAAAATGAAAACTGATTCATCTCATGATCTCCGGTCATTAATAACTTATAATATTATAAATTGTAAACTTATCAAGTTTTATAATTTATTAAACAATTCCTTTAAATCAATGAATTCTAGTTTTTAATCCACTAAGTGCAAGGTCATAGATAAATATTTGAGGATCCTCCAACGGTACAGACTTAAATGTGACAATTGATTGATTTATTTACGCATCGTAAAGAGTATTATCGATTTATAAAAATATACAAATATCCTTTTATTTATTTCTTCTAACAATCGCATCAATAACGAAAATTTATTGTAAACGGAGTTTTCCTTTTATCGGAATACGGAAAAAATAGAAGAAAAAAAAAACAATTATACGAATCCGATGAATAATAATCACGAGTACAAGATTTGTAAAAATACGTTTTAGCTAGCGTTGAAGTAAACGGCAAGCAGCCGGATCTAAAAAAAAAATTCTTTTATATACATACACACATACGATATCGAGCTCGGTATTTCTGTAGAGGCGTGGTTTGCTAATGGTAATTGCTCATTGCGAATGACATGAATGTATCGCGTGCTTGCTTTCTTTCTTTCTCTCTAGAAATAAGAAGAAAAAAGAGAGAAATAAGGAAAAAGAAAAAAATTTCATTAGCAGAATTTCGCTGGTGTTCATTTAGAATAAAGTAAAAAGTGAATGATTATGTACGAGAATTGGCATAATTACCTGTTTTTCTGTATAATTTTTACAACATTAGCGTATTATCTAAGCTTTAAATATGCCATAGAACTAAAATTCGTTGATAAAATTTATCTTTGTTATAGATTAAAAATTTTTTTTCTTAATTTAAATAAATAAATATACATGTGAACTTTAATAACTTTAGGCTACATTAACAGAACTTCATTTTGACTGTGCGATATACACAAAGTTTTAATTAATAAATTCTTTTAATAACGCGAATGCACTTCTAAGTATTTGCGAAAACTTTAAACGTAAAAGATATTTATACATTATCGTTATTGAATTTCTATAAAATTTAAAATGCAAATATTTTGCAAGCATATAAAGTAATGAATACTTCTAAGACTTTTTAAGGCTTGCTTTAACTGTCAAACCAACTAGTTAAATATTAATGAACAAACATTCATTGTAAAAGTAAACAGCAATTTTATATATTTACAAGTACGTCACTTCGATTGAATATTCATTAAGGGGTTATACGCAGTTAGAATTTTCAAAAAATCAATTTTTTTTTTTTTTTGCATTTTCGGAATTCACATATATTTAAGTATATTTTCTGAAAATTTTAAGCCAATCCGATAAATATTTTCGAAGATATACCTGAATTTGTAAGGCCACGTCAGAGTGTTAGAAAGCAGGTAGAGTAAGAACCGGAGTAGCAGCTGCACTCACTGCACGCGCTACCTGAGGTTCCTTTTTCTATTGTGTTTTTTCGTAGAAGGCGAGTATAATAAGTCCACTAACTACTTCAAGGTCAAATTTGGCTATTATAACCTAAAATATAAGTATTTCGTCAGTCTAAAGAGTTCTGCCACGTGGTAAAGTCGTGCGTTCAGTTCAAACTTGTTTTTCGTGATTTTTTGTTTTATATTGGAGTAAATTTTATTTAAAAGTTATAAAAATGCCCCGTAAATGTTTAAGATTACGTAGAAGTACCGAAAAAATACAAATTTCTAAAGTTAAAAAGAGAACACAGGCTTTTAATCCAAAGACTGCTGAGACGGATAAGAGTAGTTTTAGTGCATCCGCTAAAAAATTCAAAATGCAGGAAGAGATATTAGTTTCACGTGATCATTCGATTGAATATAGAATTTTAAATTTCATTACTGTATTTGCTGCGATAAGTGATTATGTGAAATGTAACTCTTATGACGGAAAAATAAAATTTGAAACTGCTTCTCCCCGTGGACTTGGTTTTAAAATCGTTGTAGTGTGTGATAAGTGTAAAAATCGTGTTATAAACTCCAGTCCTTTTGTGAAGCATTCTTACGAAATAAACAGACGATTTATATTTGTGATGAAAATTCTGGGACTAGGATTAAAAGGCGCAGCTAAATTTTGTGGCTTGATGGACATGCCAGCTTTTTTAACGCAAAACACTTATGACTTGATTGTTGACAACATTCACTCTTGTGTGAAAGTAGCAACTGAAAAACTGTTTGAAAAAGCCTGTACCGAGGAAAAAGAAGCGACTGCTGAAAACCAAGGTGATGAAAATAATGTTGGTGAATTTACACAGAACAACAATGAGAGTTATAATCAGTTAATATGAAAAATAACTCCAAAAATTGTTCCATGTGGCGGTAAAGTTGTTGAAATAGCGGCTTACATTGCAGCTGGAATGTTTAATGAAGGTACAAAATCATTATTGTACTTTATGAGTGCATTAGGAGTTTCATTAGGCACCGCAGCTCATGCTTATGTCGACAAAGAGGACGCAGAGCGTGTGATGATCTCCGACGCATGAGCGCATGGGAGCACGCGAGAAGGAAGAATGGCTCGACGACAACACCAGCTGGACTTATTAGAAGCTAACGATACTGCGGAAGGTCCCTCTTATGGCCCTGGAATAGATGACACCATGTAAGTCGAAGAAAAAAAATGTTAAGTATGTGTAAACTACTTCTAAAACTTTAAACGCGTTTTTCTTTTTAATCTTCTTAGATATATTCCTCAGGTATTGAACGAAGGAATAAGATTTAAAAAAATTATTACTATTTTTTAACAATTTGGAGCGAAAATTTCAGTCAAAAACGAAAAATTTTTTTTAAATAGACGCCATTTAGTCAAAAATCAAAATTTTTATCATTCCTTCGTTCAATACCTGTATTAATCTATCCTCTAAAAGAATCCACCATATTTTTTGATTTCAGATAATCCAAACCGCCGAAATGGAGATCACCGCCAAGCGCCTTTTTATGGAGGTCGTTCGGGACATCATCTACAGGAGCGGTGTACATCAATATTTGTACATGATCGACGCGCTATTGTATTCTTAAAAGTTAAAAGGCTCTATTTGAATTACCATCATTTGTAATTGATAAATAAAAATTGATTCTATAAAAAATTCATAAAAAAACGTCTTTTTTGAGCCTCGCAACCGCGTATAACCCCTTAACGGCAACAACAGCAAATACGAATATTTTACTCGTTTAGTTACAAAAAAAAAAAAGAAGAAAGTAAAATGCATCTCTTTCCTTTAAAATAAAAAAGGTAAAAGAGGAGATCAACGCTTACTCCATTACTGTGTAATATGATTTTCTCTCGCATAGGTGCCATTTAAAATATTCCTCGTTCTCTACATCAATGACCAATTAAAACCAAAAAAAAAAAAAAAAAATATGCGAGTTTCACGTAACAATGGCATCAGCGAAGAAGAAATACGATAAAAAAAAAAATGAACGAGAAAAAGAATCGAGAATCGGCCGCGCAAAAAAGTCGTAGTTTAAAAAAGAAAAAGAGTTAAAGAGACAGAGAGAGAGATGCTGTACCAAAGGGTACAATCGATGTCGCTCGCGCAGATCGATTCCCGCACACGCTAGATGTATATAACCCTGAAAAGCTCTCACCGTCGTTCTCTGAAACCTTCCCCTTTTGCTCCCTCGCATCCCCGCGATATCTATATATCCCACATGGACGATATATGCACGAGAGCGAACGTTAAAGGCGCGTGTAGTGCTACGACGACGGCGACAACGACGAGGATTTTCCTAAACGTCTACGGCTACCTTGCAACCTATATAAATAGAACGATGGCAGAACCAATATAATATATATCCTTATTTATATATATATATATATAAATATATGTACACACGTGTGCGTTAACTCGCCTTTTTTCTCTTTTAGTTTAGTACGATGCATCGTTATATGCTCTCGTTTTCTCGGATAATAGATAGTTAGTTGATGTCGTTGCAAGGAAATATCGATGCACGTGTGCACGCGAGCGTCACAAGATGCACAAGCACTGAAAGAGAGATGGAGAGTGAGAGAGATGGAGAGAGAGAGAGAGAGATGAGAGAGGGAGAGGAAGAGAGAGTTGAAGCCGAAGAGTGGCAGCCTTGCCTTGTCAGTTATATATGTATTTCGCATATGCATGAATATATATATATTTATATTTATTTATAAAAACGAGGAAAGCGAATTTCTTTCATTTTAGCGCATTGCGCCGGGAGAAAAATTTTATAGCTGAATTCACCGCTTTGCACCGTGAAATCGCTTTCGGAGCTATTCTTTATACCTTCGAATTTCGTTTGTTTTGTTATAACGAACGTCATATGCGCGGGTGCGCCTTTATTTCCTTTTTTTTTTTTTTACTTTTTTCTTTTGTTTCTTTTTGATGTTTTTTGAAAGCACGCGTAGTTTGAAAATAGTTTGCTTACTTCTTTTTCTTTTTTTTTTTTCAAATTCAACAGATTTATTTATTTTACTCTGTATCATTTGAAGCAACTCGTTTTAGTTTTAACAAAAAAGTTTTAGCATCAATATGACTAAGCAATTGATTTAGGAAATATTTAAATATCAAAGAAACTGTATACGAAAGTGTGCCGTGTCATATTTTGTTGGCGATCAGAAAAAAAAAATAATAAATAACTTGTAACATTAGATGATTGTGCAATAAAAGTTTATATAGAAACTAGAAACTCAATATGAAGAGAAACTTTGTTGATTCGATTTTTACATGCAAGTTTTTGCTATTGAATTCTTTACGGTTGTCTGCACAATTCTGTTAAAATGATACACGTTGCAAAAATTTTAACTTTACAACGTTCAAATAATTTTACAAAACTATTTTCACTTTTTCAAAAAATTATTAACAATTTATTAAACTTTAAATCATACAATATATAACGAAACAAAGAGAATACGGCTGTGTAACAATAAAAAAGGATCAATTATTAATTTATCGCTTAATTAATAATGAAATAAACAAATGGGACAAGTTCAAAGCAAATCAATTATTTAATATCTCTTGCAAATTTCATCAATCAAACCTCAGACAAACTCTCTCAGTGCATACGCGTGTAATGTATACAAATCCAGAAACGTTACCGAAGGCACTTCCGCGAAGCCGTTCGCTTTAAAATTTTTCATCCGTTTACTTTATCTTGTTTGAACATCAAGGGGATCGCGCAAATATTAAAGCTCATCTACCAGATCTGGGCTACGTGAACGGAACATTTTTTTCCGATCTAATTTATATTTACCGATATGTTATCTCATAAATGTGTAATTTAATATATATATATATATGCGTGTAGAGAACGGAATCTCAATAAATGTAGTAGTTTCTTTTACATTTTTATTGGAGGCGTATTTATCTGCTACTTTATCAGTTTGATTTTCTTTGAAAAATTAAAATATATCATAGAAAATTAATTTTAGCGCGAAAAAAAAAGAACTTTAAAGATTGTTTAATTGAGGCAATTTTTAAATCACTAATACAACGTTTCCCTTCATACTTAATTTTTTTTCTATTCACCAACAAAACTTGAAGTACACATAATTTTTACAATCTGATTGAAGCGCAGGTTGCAAATTTTATCTCCTCTTCTATCTTTAAGTTGATAAAGGTTTAAATCGCATGCGCACAAATAAGACAATTCTCGTTAATGCATCCAAGATGAAAAAAATTTACCTCTCGCGCGAAATTCTGCCGCCTTTGGAAGAAAATCTAGGTTAAAAACTTAAATTAATGTACAAATGCACGCCGTTTCCACGCAACGTACCTCCAACGTTGCAAGTCTGACAAGGCTACAAACTTTTAACCGGATTTGTCGGTGTAGTTGTTGGGAATATGGTAAGGCAAAAAAAAAAAAAAAAAAATACACGTACCCTCGTAATAAAACAGTTAATTTAAAAGTTTCACTGGTCTGTTAACCGTCAACGAGTAAAAGCTCTCCAATTTAATTGGCATTATGCTTCGATATTATTAAAAAAAATGGTGTGGATAAAAAGTTTTACGCAACTTAAATTTTTTCGTGAAGATTTAAACTATTTCTTATGTATTTGTATTTTTTTGAATGTGATGTAAAAGAGTATTAAATAGCATATAGAAGTGGAAAATACGATTTTTTAAATTCAAATGATAAAATAATGTTTGCCCATAACAGTAACTAGAAATTCTATTTAATGAAAAATTTAATCTTTTTTCATATACAAAGTTAATTATTTTAGCTGAAATTTAATATTACCAAATAAATATAATTTTAAAAACTTGTAACATCTTCTATTAAACATAAAAAAGTTAGAACAAATATAATTTATTTTAGTATTAAAACAATATTACCGATGTTACAGTCAGAATTAACTTTTGTTAATAAATTTACATATTGTATTGTCTTGAAAATAAAAAATTTAATTAAATTACAACGTGCTTATTCTGTCTCGTTACATAATAAATTCTTGAAAAAAAGAAAAAAAAGATAATGACCAAGCAATTTTCTACCGTATTTTTTAAAGCACATCATTTATTTCCGCATTAAAAAAAAATTGTCGCTATACACACATTCACGAACGATTTTACTTCAATGAAATGTGAACAAAGCACTTGAATTAAATTTTTTTTCCATTAAACGTAAATTCCGTCGATAAACGACCGACATTCAAACAATGAATATTTTAAAAATAAAAAAATATTTTATATAGTTGTAGTATTGCAATATAATTAAAAAAAACTTTCCATCTTGCGCTACTAAAATATGTGACTACGAGTGATGACCAAAAATAACATTTTTTTGTAGTTTCACAAATGCAAACATACGCGGATCCGGCAAATGTTTACAATATCGATCGAATTATTTTTTCCTCGCAAAAATCCGAAATAAATAATAGAGACGCATCGCTTAAATCAATCCCTTCAACCTAAAAGTAAGCGAGTTCAATCAATCTTCGCGCGTTACAAGTTGAGACAAAACACGCAATATCATTTTTTATTATGTTCTCGTTTGTCTAATTCTTCATTTTTAAAAATTAATAACGTATCGATGCAGTAGTATAATTGCACTTTTAATTCTGGCAAAGGAAAATTTTATCGACGTTTTATCAAGATACACTTATTTTCGCAGACAATACTTTGTTTCATTCAAGAAAGGGTAAAGAAAAATGTTTGACTTTGACGAAATAAAAGAATACTTTGTTTAACTTGTATTACTGTTAATCTTTGATAAAAATAAAGTTCGTTTTACTTAGAAAAATTAATTAAAACTACATAAAAAACAGATATTTTAGTAAGAACTTAAATAAAAGTACTGATTGAAAATACCTTATATAATGTATAAAAATTATTTAAAAATTCAAATAATTTTAAAATAACGATCGACGAGTCCAAGATCGTGCATACAACATACGAATCACGACTTCCACTATAGTCTCCAATTATTGGAAAATCTTACATTGAAACAAAAAATGAGCAAGAAAACACAAACAAAATCTTAATAAAAACTAAAACCAATTCGATTTCCAAGGTAATCCGCCGAATCGTTCCAACTTGATCTGCACAAGCTCAAGATCAGCATTTAGCGAGCGAAATCGAGTCTCGCGTGATTTTCTTCCGCTTAGGAAAAAAGGAAATAGAAACTAAGAATAGTATATTGCGTTACAATGAATCGAGCACGAGTGTGCGTTACACATGCACATACGTGTACATAGAAAATTACAACCGATCGATTATACGAGTCAATTAAGGCTTCCCTCTAACGCGGATGTGTGCACCGAGAGACTTTCTCTCTATCTCTCTACATCTGTCTCGCTTCGCTTTCCAGTCGCGTTTACCGTAGCCGCGTGTGTCGTTGACTCTTGGAAAGAGTTCCGAGAGAACGGGTAACAGAGAAAGAGAGAAAAAGAGAGAGATGGAAAGAGAGAGAGAGAGAGAGAGAGAGAGAGAGAGAGAGAGAGAGAGAGGAAGGGAGAGATAGATATATAAGTCAATGTACACGGCTTTAGACTCGATTTTATGTAAGGTCCGTTTATTTTAGGTTCGCGAATGATGAATCATTGATAAGGACTAAAATCAATGGAGTGCTGTGATGTCGAGAGATGGCTAATTATTATTGAATGGACTATTTTATACTAGATTGAGTTGAATGCACCGAATAAAAGATTAAACTTCATTGTGACATTTAAGAACAGTTTGAATCTCTTACTATATCGGTGAACATGAAAATTTATCGCCTGCGCTTTCTTTTCATTTTGTTTTCATCAATTTCAAATTAGTTTATTTTCGGTGAGACTTTTTTTTTAACAATGTATCAATAGAGTAATTGTGTAAATTGAATATATCTTTATATAAAAAAGCGGAAGTCGTTCCAATTAATTTTTTATAAATATTTGATAAATCTTAATTTCAAGACTGTCAATTAAATGAATACTATTTAACTCGTACACGACAGACGTAGTGGAACAAAAAATCGATTGTGGAATAGTAAAGTGTCTTAGAATCATATTTACTTTGTTGTTATTTACTTATATTACTTTAAAATATATATTACAGTCTAATACATAGTCTTCATAACTTAAACGGCATCTTATTTCAACTTTATCTCATCCTTTATCAGTAACAAAATAAAACAATCATTTCAATGTCAGCTCGATCGACACCGTAGAGTTCTTGTTTCGAATAACTATTTTTAAATTCAAGTGTGTATTTAAATGAATAATGTTTACGAATAAAAGACGCCACACTATGAAACGGATATAACGATACAGAGCTCCATTCTTGAGCTTTTCTCTTTATCCCTTTCGCTATGTAGATTATTTACTATATAACTGAATAAGAAATCTAGTAAGTATCAAAACTTGGCGACGTATACGAGTACGTAAACACTCGGACCACTGAATGTACATCTAAAGTTTAAAAATAACCAATAAGATTCGAGTGATTTTATTATTGCGTTATAACGCGAGAGTAAAAATAAAAGATAAGTATACAATGTCAAGCTGAGAAAGAAAAATTGCACGACATTATAGAGTATAAAGAATTATTGTCTTGTAGGTTAATTTCAAATAATGACGTTGTCTCGTCCTCAAAAGTTAAAAAGAATAAGAAAATTAACAGAGTTGTAAAAGAAGGATAATTAGTTTATAAAAAAATAAATAGTATTAATAATTACGTAAAGATTTTTACGATAAATCGGGCGTAAAAAATATAAGTTTTAGTATAATCTTTCATTTAATGACTATATTATGAAGGTTACATAACTTTATTGAAATACAAAAAAAAAAAAAATAAAAAAAAAAAAAAAAAAATAAACAATGACAGTATTTTCATACGTTAAAAAGTTCTTTAACTAGCAATGAATATTTAAAAAAAATTTTATTAGGCAATTAAAAAATAAAATAACTTTTTCATTTTCTTAATAACAATGGATGCTTAATAATAAGTGTCCCAAAAAGAAACAAATTTTATAATATTTTTCTTCTCAAATTTCAAAAAGCTTCAATTCACTTTTATTCAATACATCTTTTTCAAGAAAAGACATTTTAAAGCAAAGCAAAGATTCAAAGTAAACAATCGAACGGCACTCCAGAACGTTATGCTCTTCCTTTTTTTTTTTTTAAACCTGAAAAAAAAAACATTGCTTTCAAAGCAATGGTTTTAGCTTACTCATTCTCGTTCTCTGGCATCGATGCACGATTAGGTAAACTTTATATACGCGAATACTTCGATACTCGAGTATTCATTTACCATCGCGTGCTCACGTCCATCATCGCCATCAACGTTAAGTATCGAGCTTGCCTGCCGAGAAAAAATTATTGTTGATTAATCGATTACTAATTTATTATGTACGTATGTGATGCAGCTTTCAACATTTATGAAAAATGAAAATAAGCAAACATACATACATGCACATGTACGGTTATATAGAAAGAGTATAAAGAAAAGAAACATACTTCGTTGTAAATTAGAGATCGTGTTGATGTTGGGAAAAAAAATGTATAGCCAAGATAAAAATGTAATGAAAATATGTACAACGTGGATTATTAATTTAATAACAAATGTATCAGATGATAACAGAGAAACAATTTTTTTTTCTTTTTTTATTATTATGCTTAATGTCTTGTACATACATTTTATCGCTTAATTTAACAATGATTAAATTTAACGAGGAATCATTGTTGATTTTTCATTCATGTGTACTTATTTAATCATTCATTATCATAAATTATGATAATAACAAGAATAAAACAATAGCATTTATTATTGTAAATAAATTAATACACAAATAAGAGTAAATACGTCATTAAAAGAAATAACTTATGGTTCAATACGAACCCATTTAGTTTAATGAATGATAAGTTGATAATGATTTTTCCAACTGATTTTGAAGGGTGTATTAATTCTTATAAAATTAAGATAAAGTTAAATACTTACACCGTGACTGATTACGCAAAGAATCGTAATTTATGACGAGCCCCGGCCATATTACCTATCATTGATCAACCTCCGAAGTATACATAAAACGTTATCACAGAGCTTTCAATATGTAAATGTTCGTACGCTTACACTAATCCTTAACAAACAGAGTATGAATAAAGACTTAACCTGTCGTGAAAACTTCAACCGTGTGAAAACAAGCGAAGAAAGTTAAGCCGAGAGAATTGGCTACATAGACGGGTAAAGGCTACGACTACAATTAAATGCGTGCAGGTAAAGAAAGCCGAGGGCTTGAGAGACGCAAGGCTCTATTCCCTCCCTTGGTATATACCAAGCGCGTTGTCCCTGACCAGCAGACCGGAAATAGCTCTCGGTCAGAGCCATTGTGCACGAACGAACGACTCTAGTCGAGGACGAGGCACACGTAGACACGAGATAGAAGGGATGCTAAGCCAGTACACACGCATACTCTCCTTCTTTCTCTTTCTTTCTCTCTTTTACTTTTTCTTTTTATTTCTAGCTCTGCATGCGTGCAGGAATTTTTAGTGGGAATACGATATAGAAAGACGACGTGTACCGGAAGATAATTTCGCCCTTTCGATTCTTTTGACGAAGTTCGTTGTTTTTTATTTTTCTCTTGCTACCGGCGATTAAGATCGTCTTACTCGTGGTTTGGAAACAGTTTCAAAAAGCGTAGGAGGAACGTTTTTACTTGTGGATTCTTTGTCCAGTGATTTTTTATTTAATTTTTGAATGGATTATCGCTGTCGCGATCTAAATGTAAATGGTTTTTTTTCTGTTCGTTTTTTTTTTTTTTGTTTTAATAAGGATAGTGAAAGCTGGTATTGCATACTAAGTTTAATAAAAAAGTGATGAAATTGTTTAAGTTTTGTTTTTCATCCGTGTACTAATGATTGTAATACAATAACTATTTATTTTTCATTACGTATATTATTTTCTAATACTAATATTATTTCTTTAATTAAATTAATGCGTTTAGAATACTTTATTTATTTACTGTAAACTATTTTTCAAACAACTTACTTGC
This sequence comes from Chalcis sispes, assembly GCA_949987625.1. NCBI lineage: Eukaryota > Metazoa > Arthropoda > Insecta > Hymenoptera > Chalcididae > Chalcis > Chalcis sispes. The sequence continues at coordinate 54,712,258 of OX465098.1, read as the reverse complement.
TGCGGCACGCAATTCTTTTCGATCGTTAAACATGAAAGACTATCTTGATTCCTTCATACTTGTTTGTACTTACTTGATTAAATGGTATTCATACCTAACTCTTTAATAAAGGCAATGATATAGGTGGTACACCCAATAAATACAGCTATGAGATGTTTTGAGATTAATATTGTGTACAAGATTTTAAATATTAATTAACTTTATTCTAGAATATATATAATTAAATCCCAATATAATAAATTCAATATCTATTATTTAGAATGTTTTAATAAAAATTATGAATGGCAAATTATTAATTTTACTCTTGAATAAATATTATGCTTGTGTAATAATTCAATTTAAAAAATTTTAATTATTCTAATAATTAGATTATTTAATTTTCTTTACTCTAATTAAAACATTTATAAATCTTTAACGTTGATAATATGTTAATTAAAATAAAAAGAAATTATTTTTTCATTGCTATTTTAATTTTAAAAATATTTTCGAATTTCGCCGACTTCCGCTGATTAAGAAATTTAAACTCCTATTTTATCAAGACTTTAATCTTCAAGACGATTAATTCGACGGTAAACATTTAAATTAAGACAAGAATAATTAAAATAGAAGTGGATGGCGTAGCGATCGTTTTATTTATGCAAAACGTAACACTTGACTCAGCATTTCAGTTTTCCTAACCTAAAATCGTTTATAATCGCTATTATAGAATGACCGATGAAGGCTTGAAATTTTCATCAGATCATAGAAGCCAGTGAACCGTATGTAAGCACGCATAAATCGTTTTAATCCAATTAAAGATTTTAATATGAAATATTAATATACAAGGCAAGCGTTAAACAACGCGCTGAAAGAAAAAAAAAACAAATTATTTTAACATTTTACAGTGAAAATACGCGAGATAAAAGCGCTTCTCCTTATCTTTCTAATTTATAAAATTGCTTTGTGGTGAACGCACTTAATGAAAGGAATTCTCAGCAGATCGTGCGTTTTAACAAATTATGTGTAAGCACATTCGTTTTAAGCCACTTAAGTTTATTAACATCATGCATATTGTACTTTCGCACATACTTCATACTAAGATTAATTCGCTTTTAAGGTACCAAATTGATTGATTAAAATGTATAAGCAACAGAATATTATGTAATTAGATAATGAACATGTCGAAATTTATAGTCTTTAAAAAAGTAAATTTTAATATAATATTACCATAAAAATTGTAAATATAAATACATTTCTTGATAATAAAATATGGATTATAATTTTACAAATTTATTATTGCATTATTTTATTTACAATTTTTTTTGCTGTTAATACACATTTTAAATTAAATATAATTTCTCAAAATTGAATTAAGCAAGTTAAATTATAGAATTAAATTGATAATTTCTATATCAGTTCGACAAGCTTAATAGAATAAATCGTTCATCTAAGACGCATAACCTCTTATTATACATATACACGAATAGAAGAATTAATTTGATTGAAGTAAAATAATTTTAATTATTCTAAAGAAAAATATTTTCTTGATTCGAGAATTTCTGCTCATACTTTAGAATGATTTTTTTTGCTTCAAAATTATTTGTCTTGAATCAAGTTAATTCTTTTATCTTCGTACTCATTGTATATAACAATAAAAATAAATAAAAACAAAAAAACTATAACTCAGATTTTTTACAATACATTATTTACCTTATTTAAAATTTGTAAAACTTTTATAATTGACAATATTTATATAATCGTATATATCATATTCTTTTAATTTATAGACGAGAAAATGATGTTTAATTTATGCTTCAATTGCCATCCTTTTTTGCCCGTTACCATACAATATAAAAATCAGGCGCAATTTTCACAGTCGATCCGATTAAAAGCGCATTACGCAACACGTTAAACTTCAGCTCGCTAAAAATATATACATATATATATATATATATGTGTGTGTGTGTGTGTGTTTATACGTATATACAAGCATGCATCTCTCGTTATCTCGCGACGTACAACGAGGGTTTTAGCAATACAGATATACACACGTTACTAGGCTGCAAGTTTATCGTCGCGCCAGATATCGCGATAGAACCCACCTCGCAAATGTTAGTAGAAAGGACGAGTGTTTAATCAGCCGATCCACTTTCCACCTCTCTTCTTCACTCCCGTTATCTCTCTCTCTCTCTCTCTCTCTCTATCTCTCTTCTTTTCTCGTGATACGAGCACATCTGACCGATTAAACTTTGTAAAATTTCAGGCTAAATTCTTCAATTTCGAGGAATTGTATATTTTTTACTAATCGAGATACGTTAATAAAGATTTCGATTTATCATGGTCTTAATTTCTTTATTAAACAAAGACTACGATAAAATTTCGGTATTCTCGTTGACTTTTGATAATAAACTAGATAGTATATCTAAAAGTCATGTTTTTCGATGGAACCAAAGTTTATATCTTGATTTTATACGTTGATAAATTTTATACGTTGTTATAAGATTGCTGTTATAAAAGAATTCTTTATTCTTTATTAATTTTTTATGAATATCATTAAAAAATGTTGAATAAAATATCTTACATAAAAATAGTCCAATATAAGGTAAACTTACTGTTTTAAAAATATTTTGTACAATAATAAAGTTGGAAAAATCTTTATTAATACTTGCAACAACCTTGAAATTGAATATTAATATCAAACAAATTAATGTATACCTATTTTAAAAATTTTATTATTCCTTAAATATACAGAGTTATCAGATTAAAATTCAAATTTTTTCATCGGATATTTGAATATTCAATATGTTATAGATGATATTTTCCTTGAAATTAAACATCCAATTGAATATTTTTTCTTCTAACAAAAGCAATCATAATTTTATGATTAAAAGTAAATTTGCAAATTAAGTGATAATTTTACATATTACAAAAATTGTCTTTTTTTTTATTCATATTGATTCTAATAATGAAAGAAATTTTTTTTTTATATTCGCAGTGCAAATTAAATTTAACATAAATTCAATTATTTTTCTATTAATTTAGTTTGCAGTAATTTTGTACATTCTTGCCGTCAACTTTTTTCTGTTATACTTTTTCTACAAGAAAGGTCAAAATATCTGGAAATAAAACGACCAAGCCTTTTTATTTTAAAAATGTTTTTGTGTCATGAATGCACGTGCAAACTCTCGTAAAAATATAATAACATCGATCCCATCTTTAACAACATTTATTCGCAGAAAACACGCAATCTGTGTCCCTCCCAGACACATTAGTCATAACATTTCGTTTATTATTTTGCCAACGAAAAATTTTCAAAGTCCAAATAAAAAGATTTATTCTAATTTATGATCAGTACATTGTATTGTTTTTTTTTTCGGCATTTCATACGGCAAAATAATTCTATATTTTTCAAAAATAGCTCTTATTTCATATCGGGTTAATTTAATAAATATCGGCTTCAATCTATTTATTTCTGTTTACCAACAATAACTTACATCCTTTATTTTCATTCATTTTGCCATAGAATCCAGGAGACTCAATCAATCGATGAATTCCTTATAGACCCATTACACGGCAAAAATTTTCCTCCGCGTCATCGTCGTGTGAAAATTGCGATCATTAAATCAGCGTAGCACACGTGTGTACAATATGTGCGAGTAAGCCGTCGCGTATACGGCAAAACCCATCCGTTCTAATTCGAGTCGAAGCCATTTGTACCATAATTCACGCACGCACGCTGTCTCTTCCACATCGCACTGGAAAATGGGTTGGCCCAACGTTTAATATCCTAAGTCGCGTCGTGGCGCCTCGTCTAAGTATACCTCTATATATATATAAAAGATCGCGCGAAATTTTTGACCTATTTCGATGAGTGTCATGTGTAATCACAATTCGACCGAGTCGCAATTGCCAGCTCGAAGGGTGTGAGAAAACGAACGAGGAATATAGACATCTGTCGTCTGCACGCGTATACATATATGTTTCACGCGTGTATACGTCGACGAACGAGAAGATGGTTTTATTGTAGCGTCGTCCATATACATATGTACATATTCACGATGATTTAATAGTTTGTCGAGGATACATATACGATAACGAACGATTTATTCGACTTGTCGAAAGTATTATGAAGCTCTGACTTGGTTTATCTTTTAAATTAAATATTTGCCGTGCAATAATAATTCTTCACATTGTCAATCTTTACTCATACGCAATAAATTTTTTTTTAAATAAATTTTTTCTTTAGCCACAAATAAATATCGCGATATGGCGAATGAAAAAATTTTAAAACAAATATGTTTTTTGTTTTTGTCAAAGTATTACAACCTTGAAAAAAACTTTGAAAAAAAAAAAAAAGAAATACACGTAAATAGATGGTTTACTAATCTATAGCACTTACAATCCTCGACGTTCGTCTTATCAAACTAGGTGTAAAAGTATATCTTAGTCCATTCCGGTATACGCGGTTAAACTTATGGTCGACCCAAATATGTTCCATGTTTACAGACATACACACACATATATACACACACACACACATGTACGTAGACGGCAAGGGGAGGAAGACACGGCGCAAGAGACAGCGCGGACGTGAATTTAAGGAGCGAGTACATATGCCGTCAACGCGTGTATTATATACCGGGTCAAAGTTCAGGGAGATTCCATCGCGCGCACATTGGCTGTGTGTATTTTTACTTCCAAGGCCAAGGCTTCTGTATAACGCGTATAATACACCGAGCTCGCCTTGAATATACGGTTTATAAGTGTGCACGTTGATCTATGTGTGTGTATGTGTGGGATAATATCGGAGAACTGAGCAGGCGCGAGAGAGGCGCGCTGCACTCTTTGTAAGTGTGGCTTTTTTTTTTTTTTTTTTTTTTTTTTTTCATTCGTGCGCGCGCGTGTTGGTCTACAATGTCGCCCATCTCGGTTTACTTTATTTTTTTCGCCGCGCTTGATTCCCGTGTCGAGGTTTACTTGCACTTTAGGGTGCGCTCGCATGAAACGTGTAGACTCGCTCGAAGGTGATGGATGGACCGTACGACGGAGTTGTTTTTACTCGAATGTGTTTTTTAATTAAATATTTTGACATATTGCATCCTTATTTGTTATCGATTATTTAATGCAAGGTTACAAGGTGGTAAATTTTTTTTGTAATTTTTAAGAATCATCAATGAATATTTTTGAAAAAATGTCATTTTAAATTTTATTTAAAATTTGAGTGACAATAATTATTATCACAAAATTTAATTTTACAATCAGTTCGTATGATTTAATTTTACTTCGGACAAATTCTTTACGTCAAGAGAAACGTGTAAATGAAATTAACGATTTTTGTTCTTTGCGAAATGGATATGCTTGTCCGAAATCTATCTACTAAGTAGTCTTGGTTAAAAGTAAAACACACCTTTACTGCAAGTAACGAACCTTTATAACCATTACGCGAAAATAATTATTGTATTTATATTTAGAAACGTTAAATATTATAACTCGATGATTAATTTTTTTTTTTAAAGAACCTGTTTTATTAAAAGTTTTCTTTTATTTTTAATTTAAAGAAATTTTATTGAATATTTTTTACTTTATGAAGTCATTAGTTCTACAATTAGACTATTACTATTATACGATTTTTTAATTTTTTCAAGAAAACTATATCTAATGTATAAAATATAAAAAAATTTTAGTTCTTAATTCATATTCTGTGTAACAAAATCTATAATCAATCATAATTCCGCGTTTTAAAAATATCTTTACTAAAACACTTATTAATATAGTAAGTGTGCAAAAATAATTCATTATTATCGTTATTGTTGTACAAAAGTTTGTATTTATATGCAGTCGCATCTTAAGAACCGTCTTCGTTTTCGTATTTAATGAGCGGAAAGTTCGAGCTTCACTTTAAATTTCAACTGAAACTTCGAAATGGAGAGATTACACATCTTAGGAAGCTCTGGGTTAATTAACAATTAACGTTCGATTATAATTTATAATGAATCGCGTTATTTGATAATCATCGTTAAAAAATTAAATTTATCGATTTAATATTGTTTTATTTTAATACTTTCAACGAGTAAATTTTAAAAATTAATACACTGTACATCCTTTGTATCCAAGTTATTCTTTATTTAAATTAACTTTATTTAAATATGAAATAAAATAAAAAACGAAAAGATTTATTATTGAACAATGGTTTTATAAAAAAATATGTTGATTTAATTTTGGTCTCGTTTACTTTCAGACGCCGCGATGTCGGTCACCATACAGGAATTTTATCCCGATACGAAGACTAATCTAACGAAGGTCAAATGGTCGCATGCAACCAACACTATGGATCTGTTAGAAAAAGCCCTCAATTCAAGTGAGTATTTTTATTAAATATAACCATGTAGGTACAATGTTTGAGAAATAATACAACCTCGAAACATTATTTATTCAAAAACTTACTGGAATAAAATTTTCATTTCACAAATTCTATTTTATGAATTTTTGTAACAAATAACTCGTTACGTTCAATTACAAAAAGATTATTTATTTTCAAACTAAAAATTTTATTATTTAGCTAGTGTATTTTATAGTCTAATAGTCATAAATTTCTTTGTGATACTATAAATTATTTAATTATATAAATTAATTATTTTTAACCGACTATATAATCCATTAATTACATTAAAAAAATTAGCTTGCTTCTGAATCCAAAACCATTCCCAATGACTAACATCATCGTTGGAAATTAAATTTTCAAAGTAAAAAACATCAAATCATTCACTTCCTTTGGGTGCATTCCTTCCTGATCAAGACCCAAGAGTAACGAAGAAAGAATATAAAACAAAATAAAATAAAACGAAAAAAAAAAAAGATTCGAATCGACAATACCACTCACGTAGTCGTTCGAGTGTGAGTCTATATAGACTCGACAAAAGATCAACGGGCTCGTCGCTCTTCGTCCTCGAGTTCGCTGCACGTACGCGTTTCACGGTACTCGGCGACTTCGGTATATACCACCTGATTATGACCTTGTTTACGCGACTCAATGGTCACTGCACCCTTTCTACGCATACGTGTGTTATTGGCCCGAGAGAATTTTAATGAACATGTTTTTATTAATAGTCTTTCTATCTCTGTTACTTACCGCTTATTTTTGCTTGTCAGTTATGGATTTTTTATGATCAATTTTGTGATAATAAGAAATTTAGTGTATATTGTTTAATAAGTACGTATCAATGTACAAAATATAAATTTTTAAACGGTATTTTCTTATATTTCAACGAATCTAAAAAATAAATCAAATTTTAATTGTATGTAAAAAGTTGTAAGATATGAGTCATAAGATAATAGTATGATAATTCTATCGAATATTGATTACGTGTAAGAGTTTGATCGCATGAAAGACGAACATTTTCCCGAAACATTCATTGTAACGTACCAACAGCAATTTCTGAAGTACTATAAACTAAAAGTAGTACATCTATTCAATAAGAAACTACGATTTGCGAAATATGCGAGCGGAATTTTTCTTTTATTTTCTTTTTTTTCTTTTTATTTGGTATTATATCGAAAGCACAGTAGACAACTCATTAAGAATTCAAAGAATATTCGTTCGCTCAAGAATTTTGTGAAAAACTTTTACATAAATTGGTCCGTGAGCGCGACCTATCTTACCTGTAAATCTTTTAATTCGCCATTTGTTATGTGCAGACGCGTACAAAAAGTTTATATAGGTCAACTCGTTAAACTTGATCATTTATTTTTATTGATCGAAACTTCTTTTTTTTTTCTTTGATAATACAACAATTATTAGCGAGGGCTGATGGAACTTAACAAATTGCAATTGCCGTAATTCGATAAGATCCTTTAATGCTTAACAAGAATTTCAAAACTCGTATTTCGTAATTAAGAATTTAGATTGAATTATTTTTTTACAATATAACATATATTTTATATTTATAAAAATTTAGTAGACCTCTTTTCTATATTAAAAAAAAATATATATATATATAATAATTGCAATATTGTTTTAATCAAAGAATGTCATTTATTTATTTCCTCTTAATTTGAATTTAAATTAGCAAGAATACAAATTGTATGAATAAAAATTTCAATAAAAATACTCATGAATATTTTTCACATTTACATTCAAGTTTCAATTCATTTAATATACTAATTTGTTACCTCATTATGTATAATAAATAGTAAATATGAATTGTATGTTACCATTTTTATTGAAAATAATTCTTTTTATAATAGTTTTCTGCTTATATTCGTGTTTTTAATCTTATAATTTAGTAATAATTATAAATAATTTATCAGAACTTACTTCATACGTAAAAATAAAACAATAAAACTGAGGGAAACAATGGATGAACATTTTTTCCATTTTCCACTTCTCTTCCTCCCAACCTCCCTCCTTGTTCCCCTCTCTTTCTCTTTCACTCTTTTTCTTTTTTCCTCCCTTTTTAAGTTATTTGGCTGACTAAAAATAGGTCAAAAGAGTATTCAAAGTGAGGGCCTAGCTTTTCGACGAAGAACCACCTCAAATGCTCAATTCAGGGTTAATGTCGTGCTTCTCGACGAGAAAACGAGAAAGAGAAAGAGAAAGAGGAATGGATACGTATAAAGAAGGAAAATGCAAAACAAAAATATAGTGCTAGTCCATCTGTTTAAGGCATGAGTTCAAGATCGATACGACCATGACGGTTTATTTCTTCTTAAAGGTGACGTTATGATGATCGAGGCCGACGTTATCGCAGTAAAGAAGGAAAGCCCTGAAGGTGGATATGTAGCCATGATGGGTCATTCCCTTGCGAATACCAGCACTTTGAGCCTCGCGGACTTCATCAAGAAAGTGACACCCGATAAGAAGAAGGGCATAAAGCTTGACTTTAAAACTATCGAAGCATTCAACGCGGGAGTTTCGGATATTGCGCAAAATGTGAGTATATGTAATACATATAATCTATACAATAACGTGTAAGAATAAACAAAGAGAAACAATAATATTAAGAAATATTGTCTGATTTAAAAAAAATTTCAGAAACGAATCAACGTAAAATATGTATCGGAATGTTTGAAAAATTTCTGCATATTTTTGCAATAATTTTACAAATTTTAATCTATTCATCATGACACACGTAAAAATAAATCGGTAATTTCGTATATAAATTTAAAAAACTTATTCTAAAAAAAAAAAAAAAAATTAAATAAGAAGTATTTATTTGAATTTTAAAATTATAACCGATGAATTATTTTTTAGAAAGTAAATATTAGTTTCTTCCAGCTTTTAATTATGAAAAATAATCCGTAATTGCATAGGCCGAGATGTTACACCTGCGCATAATAAGTTTAAAGAAAAAAACTTTATTCCACAGCTGTCGGTGCCGATATGGTTGAACGCGGACATTCTCAAGGGACCAACGAACAGTTCGAACGAGCCACCCGCGGTTGACGCAAAGAGCTTCATTGAAGGCGCAAACAAACTCCCGCAAACTCTCTTATCGCTCGGCTGGACTACCAGGTAAATAAGAAACGTGAATGAGATAACTATTCGGTCAGTTGAGTTGAAATAGATAAAATAGATAGCTTGGTTAGAATGTAGAGAGGAATACGTAACTATATAGGACGAGCTGTATCTTGAAATTGACGTTAGTTCAATAAAATGAAAGATCCGTCGTTCCAAGTCGGCTCGGATGGGAAGAAAAACGCCAGAAATTTCAGTTGAGTTTTCAGAGAAAATTGCTTGGTTGAGACGAAGAAGAGACAGAGGCAGAGAAAGAGAAATAGAGAGCTAAGAAGATAGATTAAAAGAGAGAGAGAGAGAGAGAAATTCTGTTTCGTCTTTCGAGAAACCAAGTATAACCTTATTGACGTCGTTAAGGTCGCGCCGCGATGTTAGCGCTATATCATTACCACTAGAAACATGCTAATTAAGCTCAGTACAAGACGTCACGAGTTCGTTATATATAGCAAATAAGCGTGTTAAATCCTCTTTTATCTCTCTCACTCTCTTTCCTTTTTTTTAATTTTTTTTTTTATTATTTATTTTTAAGCAATAGTGTCTTTTCTAGAAATATTATTTTGAAACTAAGAATTGTCATTTGTTCACGAGAGATAAAAAATAATTTTGAAGATTATCCCTTGGAGCAGAAACTTCGTTTTATTTTACATTCATTACAAATACGTTGTTTTACTAGTCCATTTTAATCTATACAAACGATGTGTAATCAATTTATAAAGGATTAAGTTAGCTACGGAAATAAAAGTCTGAATTCAAAAGATTTGGTTAAAAAATATAATTTTGATGAATTAATCAAAGTGAAAAACATTTCAATATGTCAATAATGCGTTTTTGGTCATTTTACAAATTATTTTTAAGAATTAGTGAAAAATTTTCAATTAAATATAAAGCTTTAATTGAAATAAACTTTTATTCAATAATTACATTTTTTTTTCTTAAATTAATAATTTTTATGAAGAAAACCAATTTATTTATTTTATAAGTATTTGTAATGAAAAACGACAAGGTTAAGGCTTAAGGGTTAAGTGATAAATTAGGCTACAGCAACTTAAATTTCAGAAATTGCTTTAATCGCAAATTTATTTTAAATTTTACAATTAGTATATATAAATGTAACCTTTGAAAATTTCATGTATTTAAATTACAAAAATTTATTTTGTTCAATCTATCCAACTTTGCAAAAATATTATGTCAATCGGTTTAAAGTTAACTTTTAATAATAGTAATGTAATTTTCGGAAACCATAATAACTTTAATTAATAAGAAAAAATTCTAATGAAATTTCGAAACTTAAGTATATAAATTAAAACTGCAAGAAAAAAATTTCCATTCTTTGCATTTAACAAAGCACTTATTTCAGGAAAATAATGAAGCTTTTAGCAGAATTTAAATAATAGTAGTGCATAGTTCAGCATACATTCAGTAAGTCGAATAATCCAAATTGAGTTCGGAGTGGCTGAAGTGTCACAGATTTATTCTACTTAAGAAAATTTTTACTTTTGATAAATTTTTTTGGGACGAAAATTTTTATCGAATATAATTATGATTATTATCTTTCAAAATTTGCAATGTTAAAATGAAATATTTCAAATTTCGAAAAATTATTTTAAAAATAAGATTTTTCTTGAAATATTTTATAAAATTTATTGATAAAAATTTTATAAAACATATTTTTACATAGCATGTTAAAAATTTTACAATATGCTTTTTTAAAATTATTTTACTACAATACCAATTGTATAATCTTAAATTAAAGCTGACGTTCTATAAACGTTGGAGTTAATGAATCCTCAACTTTACTAAGGGTGTGAAATATTATTTGAAATTTTTGCTTTATTGGTTAAAATATTTTTACATTTTTTTTGTTAACTTAAAAATGGTTTTTACAGCATTGAAAAATTATAAAAGTTTTGATTCTGTGGGATATTATACGCAGTAAATACATAGTAAAATTATAAATTTTTCGTCAATAATATTCTTTTAGTCTAATACGTTTGTTGAAGGTTCAATTTAAATATTAAAAATTTCTTAAAGATTGAATTTTTATAATTTATCAAGTATATAAAATTTTGTAGTAATTTTTCTTAACTACTTTAGAATTTCATAAATCTTTAATTACTCAAATAAAAATACACATTATTTTGAACAATATGCAAAAGTAAAAATCTTTTGAATCAATAATCAAGTGCCCTTAGTTTATCGACGCAATCAAAAGCCACACAGGTACCATCAAGCACAATCAATAAAATACCATTTTCCATCTTCGTTTCCAGCTACGACAAGAGCAACCAGAACGGGCCGAACGACACCTACAGCAAAGAGCACGTGGAGAAGATGGTGGACTACGTCAACAAGATGACAACGAATCAGTCGGTAACTTATCCGGTGCGCGCCTGTTACGCTGTCAACGACGCAGAGGGACTAAAGAACCTGTTGACCAAAACTATCTCTAAAAATCCAACGCTCACTATCTGGTCCGCGAAAGACGACAATGTCGATGCCGTGAAGCTCGACCAGCTCATCAAGACTATCGGCGTGGATAAGGTTTACGTCGACGTACCTGCGACGCTCTGGGAGCAGCTTAATCTCGGCAACGGTGCGTTCACGGTCAAAAGCTCGCTGACCGTTTTGTTTGCCTCGCTTGTCACTGGTCTTTGGGCCGTCAAACTTCTGTGAATGCCTTATTTTCCAATATTGTCGAGTAATAACGGCGAGTAGAAATGTACGCAAGACGAAGAAAGCGCGCGTGCGCCTGCTTGCGATATATTACGAGAATTTAACAGGAAAATAAGGGATAATACGACGACGACGAGAGAGCAAGCGTGAACGTGGTGTTGCGTAATCGATGTACGAATTGATTGTATGTTTGTTTGTATGCACAGGGAGAAAGAGCTGATTAATTTTATTTATTTATTTATTTTTTTTCTTTATCTTCCTCCCTCCTCTCTATCCTTCCCTTTTTAAAAATTGCCATCTAAATGCGAGATTATCGTTGCTTTATGTTGCACGCCGGCAGTGGTCGAACAATGCCGTTTATTTCTCGGTGGCAATTTTTTCTAAAATAACGTCGTGTCCGAAAACAAAACTAAAAAAGATTAAAATAGAAAAAAAATAAATAAATAAATAAATGAAAAGAAAACGACGAGATAATTTCGTTCCCCGTGGGAAATGAAAGCAGGATTTGGAAGTATATCGCTGAAAATCAATGACGACAGTCGAATTTGCGAGATCTCACCTCTCTTTTTCCCTTAGTTAAATATCTTGTGTCATGTAATGAATGCTCTCGTTGTTGCTCTTGCGAATTCGACTGCCAATCAACAGTTAAAAAAAATTAGCAAAAAAAACAATATATATATATATATATTCACTTAGAGTGTTCAAACGTTACTGCGTTGTTCCATTCGCTGTAAGATCAATTTTTTTAAATCACTTATTATACGTAATTATATACACATATGCAACACAAATTTACATAAGCGCAATTAAAATTCTTAAACAAACAAAAATAACAATAAAAACAAAGAAAAAAATGATGATACAACCAAAAAGAAAAGTATGAAGAAGTATGGGAGAAGGGTTAAAATTAACGATATAATTTTAACGATATTAAGTTTGTATTTCAAAAAGCTCCAGCTTTCAGGTTCCTTATTATCCTCCTTTCATATTCGCGACGTGAATTTTCATCGCATTTAGAAGTTATGAATTTAACGGTAATCTTATTCAGAATAAAATGTGTGCTTATAATATGTCAAAGAATCAATGTTAAATATCAAATATCGTTTAGCTTCGATTCGTGTAAAAAAAAAAGTGAAAAAAAAAAAAAAAGAAATTATGAGATTCGTAATTTCGTCGAGATAATTTTGTCTGCTTTGATAAAAGTTTATTCGCCATGTCTATCTATTTCATTGAGTTGCATTTGATGAATTTTCAATATAGCTGTAATGTGTCATTTAAAAATGTCACCCATTATAAATGAGAAAACTGTAACAAATTATTTAAAAAAATAAATAAATAAATAAAAATAAAATAAAAAAAAAAAATAAATAAATAAATAAACAAAATACAAAGAAAATGAAGACGTATCAGTAGTAATGTAATGTAAGATATTAATGTTTAGAATGTTCAACAGCGAAAAAACAATTACATGAAAGTATAAACGACTTTTATTATTCCAAAAAAATTATTCAGATGTGTATAATGAATACATGTTATTTTCATCCCTTAGACACGCATTAAAATAGCTTTCTTTGATAAAATAGTGTTCGACATTTTTTAGATAAGTGCGTATAATTCATAAGTAAAGAATAAATAGATCCGTTGATATGCGCCCGGCTTATAGGCCAATTTGTTGAGAATATACTGTCCATACCTTTGATAATGACATGAGAATAAAGCCATTATTACATATTAGTAACGTTTTTGCCATTGTCGTTTATTTTTTATGCAAGACAATTAAAATTTTTTCAGAAATAAAGAAAATTTTAAAAACGCAAAGCACTGCACGTACACTTATATATTTGAATAAAAAAAAAAAAAAAAAAAAAACAAAAAAAACAAATCAATTACTATAATTTATTCCATATGATACGAAATAATTTTTTTCATTCCGTTTTAATATTAGCGATGAAGAATTCTGTTTTATTGTAATGCAACAATTTTAATGGTTCAACGAATAAACATAAATAAAATATTCTAGTTTTATTCTTATTCCAAAAAAGGTAGAAAATAATAAAAAACATTTTAAAACTAAACGATTCTATTTATTTATAGATTTATTTACTGATTCAAACGTAGGCTTATTTTTATCTAATTATAAAATTAACCATAGTTTAATCACGTTTTTTTTGTTCTCATACTAAAAATTTCAGTAAAAGTGTTGATAAGGCAGAAGTCTTTATTGAAAATAATTTTTTTTTAAACGTCTCATTCGCAGTTATTTTTTATTGATTTAAAACGATTAAACAAAATTCTTGTATAAATGTATACGTTTTTATGATAACATTTAATAAATTATTAATATTGACTTGCGCAGACGTTTCTATTTTAATTATATTATTAACACTACAAGACAATTTTTTTAACATGTAAAATAGATGTGAAGGTGACTTGATTGACGTTAAACAATAGATTTATATTAATTGTTTTTATTTAATGAAATCAATAATCAGAATTAAGATAAAGAATCATAAATGTTGATTTACAATTAAAACCTAAATTATATGATTTAATGGTGTTATAAAAACTAGCAAAAGTTTAAGGTAAAAAATATTAACAAGAAGAATATAGAATAATAACAACAATTAATTAACAACAATTATTTTTACAAATTTTTTACTCGTATTTGACAATAACTACAATATCAACTGAGTTGTTAACTGCAGTACTTATAATTAGAGGGAGCTAAGATATCAATATTTTAAAGTAACGATTTTATAAATACTTTTGTTTACATTTATACGAGGTATCTTGAAAAATTAATTGTATAGATAGTAAAAAAATTATAAATTACTAAAATAATTATAATATTATAATAATTATAATAAGTATAATTAGTATTAATTACTAATATAATTAGTAATTAATACTAATATATAAATTACTTAAATAAAAATTCAATAAAATCAAATTTAACAAAAAGAAAAAAAACAAAGTAAAAAACAATGGAATATGTTATTAAAAATATTTATTTGTAAATTTTATCCTTTCAAAGTTTTACAATAAGAGTTTTAACTACAAATAATGTAAATAATGAGTGATGTTATATTGATAGTTTTTTAATTTATAAATTATTGAAATTTTACTTTTTATTTAATATCTACCCATAATTGTTCATGTTCGATTTCAATCTACATTATATATATGTATGCTTCATTATTAAATTAGTTTTTGTTAAGTTGTAATCAAGCAATTTGAAATATAATCTTAGTGATATTACAGTTATCTCTAAATCTAATAATAAACATCTAATTTTCATAATTACGATTATTAAATGAACGGATTTTTTAAAAATATAGGTTTGAAGTTTCCAACGTTGGAGTCCAACGAAATTTTTTAAGAACTATTTTTATTTAAAATTTATATTTATATTTTTTTAGTCTTAGTTTTTTATAGCATAACCAAATATTCAGATACGGATTTAAATATAATTTATACATTTTTAGCAGTTTTATTTAAATGTGAAAAATTGTTTCGTTGTACTCTAACGTTGCAAACTTCAGACCCATTTGAAAATAAATCATTCAATTTAAAAAAAAAATAAAAATTAACAATAGTCGATTTTAATTTTATGCTAAAATTCAAAATTTCAAAGTCAAAATACATATTTGAAAAAAGATTTTCCAACCTCATTGCAACGTCATTGTTATTTAACGCATTTTAAAGTTAAACGCTAACCAAACAAGTCAAAATTTATGCATCCCTTTAAGAACGACCACTGTCTAAGCATAACGAGGCGATCTGTAAAAGGTGAAACACGTCTAACACGAAATCCGGACGTCGACGAGGGTGGCTTCTTTCTTTTTTTTTCGGTAATCCGATAAAGAAATGGCCAAACATGTGACACGTTGCGCGTGCTTTTGAATAAATAACGGCTTTGCTAGACAAATTTTTTGGGTGACGTTGATTTTTCCAACGCGAACCTTTAACCGAGAGAAAAAAAAAAGAAAGAGATTTTTTTTTAAGCTTATTGTGGTAATATTCGTTTGAACATTCGAATGAATTCGTTTAACATTAAGTAATAGTATATTAATAATTTTGAAATAAATTAGAACTATTATGCAGTACCAAAAATTAAACGAATATGCGACATTTTTTTTATGTAAGATTATTTGTCAACTTGGAAAAAATAATCACATTTAATTTAACGACTTAAAATTTTAGACTTAGAGATTAAAATTTTAATGCTGTTAATTTTAGCGATTATGTCGACGTCTTAAAAGTAATTTATTGTTTTAGTTGTAAATAATCTATGTTTTGAAAGAGATATTTTAATTTATTCCATCTTTGAATTTGGTCGCACCACATTAAAAATTTGCCTCATAAATAATATGCATAAGATTTATATAATTTACTATTAAGGAATTTCCTGTTTATTAATATAAATTTTCATAGATTTCTTAAATACGGCCACTGGTTACTTTATACGTTATTAAAGATGAATACTTAATCTTGCTAAAGGTTTAATCAATTTTTTAAATAGAAAACAGTAAATTAACTATCAGAGCAACTAAATATGTTACTCTGCTAATGAAAAGATTATAAGGTTTTAAAAAAATGTTTTGAAAACAAGATAAGAATCTTAATCGGTCGTTTGTCAATATTCAATTATAATTATAAAATCGATACAAGTAGCTTATAAAAGATAGCCGCGTAATGTGCTATGAAACTATGGAAAATAAACAATACCAATTAAAATTGAAATTACAGCGATAATAACACGGAATTCAATAAAACTGTCATAATCGACGTACCAAAGTACAATACGAGCATTCTCCACTTGCAAAGGAGAAATCGAGGGCGATAAAACTGCCCCATTGATGAAAGCACCAGCGAATAAGAAGTCTTGCACTCGATCGAGAATTCGATTTTAATATTTTTCCTTCTCTTTCTCCGTTTTTTAATGTAAGTATAGACAGAGAGTAAGAGAGAGAAAGAGAAAATATTTTAAAGAATTATCCTGTAAACGGCCGATTACGCATACGTATGTACACATAGCGGGAACAGTGTAATTACGCGGGTGCTACAATGGCGGCCGTAAATCAACGGCAAATGCAACGGCCGGCTATAAGGTTAAATTGTTATTTAAATGGTAGATCGTTTCGCTCCCGTTTCGTTTACTCGAAATTATGATCGGTCGGCCTTTATACAGCGAGAGAGTGAGAGAGAGAGAGAAAGAGCGCTTCGCTTTCGATATCTCTTGCGTCATTCGTATAATAAGCTTCGTATATACGGCTTACTGCACGGAAGCTTAAAGACTCGTTGATCGATGTGTCTACGTTTAATGTCGTTTACCAAAAATTTTTATTTGTTATTTTATATTTTTTATATTACGATTAAATTTTAAAATGATGGCTTGATTGAAATATTAAATGTAATCTAAATTCAATCAAATAAATATACTCTAAAGTAATTTTAAATTATTTCTTATTTTCTGAATTAACTTAAGTTCTATAAATAATTCATTTAGAAGACGTTAATATTTATGTAAAAATAAAAAATCAACTGGAAAATTAATTTTGTAAGCTTTGCTGTTCTTAAAGAAAATTCAACAAACATTAACAGTTAAATAAAATTTTAACATTAATTTTATATATGGAATCGCCTACAATATGCAAGAAATTTACCTAAATTTTTATAGCTTATGACCTTGTGTAATTTAAATACCATAAAAGTAATTCTTTGTCTTAATTTATCAATATTTTTCCATTATAATAATCTATCACTGTTTCATTTGAAACCACAATTACAACTTATTAATTAAAAAACAAGTAGCCCATATCTTAAATACGCCATGTATTTAGAAAGACCAAGCAGAAGAAGCATTCGCTAAACAAACAAAAATCAAAGTACGTGCGGGCATTAGTTCGTCCAGCTCTAACTTTCCGATAAAAAGCAGCTAATCCTTAAACAAACTCTCCCTTTCTCGTATTCGCCCGCTCATCTTCGCACGAGGCTTGTTTGCTTTAGCAAGCCATCAAGATGTCTCTCATGTCTCCTGTAAGATCTCTCTTTTAGTCCGTTTCTGTCTACGCATCTCTCTCTCTCTCTCTCTCTCTCTCTCTCTCTCTCTCTCTCTCTCTCTTTCTCACTATTTCTAATCATCGCATCTCATACAGAAATATGAAGCCTGATGAGTCAATTTTTCGAATGGTTATACGAGAAATATTTCATATGTCATTTTAACGGAGCGAATTTAGCGTTCGTGTCCATTTGTTCGACGAGAAATTTTTAGACTAATTTGAAAGATAACTAAAATTGATGGGAGCTTGAGATAGGTACGCCTAAAAGGGAATAATGTCAAACATTCGAATGAACTGTTGTTAGTAACTGCAGTTGTTATGCACAATTATAGCAAATCTATATTTGAAATCAATTTTAACTGTTTATAAATAATAGAGTAGACTACTTACAAACTAATAACTGACACGTCAAATGTATAAATTAATATTCAATTGCAATATATCAAATATTAATTTTAAATATTACATTTAAAAAAAATCTTGTAGAAGAATGCTTTTATTTACAGTAAAGATAATTCCTATTTTAATTACAAACTATAGAAGAAATCCATTCCAAACTAATCAGCAACGTTCATTAGTAAAACCCACGCAGTGGGTTAACATAATACATCGCTGTTATAATTCCATTCTAATTTTCAAACGAAAACCACTTCGAGACGCGTTCAATTTGGAAGCCGTTCCTTTGATCGAAAACACAAACCGAGCAATTAACCAAGCGCCTGCGCGTGTTTCCGAACGTAAAGTCGCACGAAACAAGACATGTGAATACACATTTACCGTGTATATTTTTCGACACGATCTTTGACCTAATAAGCACAATCTTAGAGTCGATAACCCTTTGAACCGTTAAACGAATCGGTTTTTCTAAATATTGCAAAAAAAAAAAAAAAAAAAAAAAAAAAAAACAAAAGCGCAGAATGGAACACAAATTTCCAATGCATATAGTGCATTCAAATGCGCCTGCTGTACCACCGTGTATGCGTCGTATGAAATATTGCGTTGTAATAAAGCAGTTCATAAATTATACCGATATCTAGTTTAGTTAAGCGTGTCGCGTTGTTTCTTCTCGCTGCTTATTAGCTCGTAATTGGATTACGGAGTGTATCTCGCGATTCGCTGTAAGTTTGATTTCAACTGGCTTTCCTCTTTTGTTATTTTTTCTTTTTTAGGATCGCGTGTAATGCGACGAACTTATCTTTCTCTTTTAGCTTGAAATTTTTTAAGAAATGTTAAGACGATTAAAACACATATTAGTTAAAAGGGAGCTTATGTTTGTTGTCAAGTGTGAATAATGAGATATTTTGTGTTCACCGGATTTTGAAGTGGATATTTTTATAATAAGACGATTAACGTTTAAAAAAATGTATTTACGGAAGCTTTATTAATCGTAAATATTAAAATTAATCTAGATTTACAATACGGTATACAGTAGCAGCACATAAATAATAGATGCGATAATTAACATTATTCCATATAAATGATTTAGTATCATAAATAGTTGAGTTAATATTGTTATCTAAACCATGACAATATTTATCAATGCCACAAACTACATATCCTATACATATATATACGAATAATTTATGTCTGTCAATTTCTATCAGATACTACCATAAGCTTGATTGTTTTTAAACTTTATATAAATCACAATTAAATTGTTTCTTTTATTCTGAATTTGATTAATATAAATATTATCGTAAATAACATTTCAAACGCGAAAATTGAATATAAAATTTTATCAAAAATAAATTCGCATCGCAGCTCTAAAATAAAGGATACGATAAAAAGAAATTCACACCTCGCACTCGCGGATAATTAAATTACCAAACGAAGGCACAATGTCTCTCTCTCTCTCTCTCTCTCTTCTGGATTAATTAACTTTTTTTTGCGCCGTGACTTTTCAACAATTCATCATCGTATAGTCGCGCGCAAAAACGTCCGTGGGCCACCCCTCGAGCTTAGTTCGACCTTTTACCAGACTAATTTATTCGGACGTCATTATTTATCCGCGATGAAACCTCTTCGTTTTATCCATCTCCTATCGCACCTTCACGTGTGTATAATCTCGACTTGTATGTAATTACAATTGCGGCGTTCTTTCAACCTTAGAAGCGGTATTTTAATATTGATTTTAAACGAAATTTACTTTGAAAGTTATCTTTATCTTTTTGGGACTCAACTTTTTTGTAGTATATTGTTCTTTTTTTATTTTGATATCAAGTAAAACTTTGTGGTTGCAGTTTTCAACTCCGGCAAGTACTTAATTATTCAATTTAAATGTACAAGAATATTTGTACCCTTATTGTTTATTCAATATATCAATTTATAAAAAAAATTTCATTTAGGGTTATAAATTTAATTTCAGCGAAGATTTTTTTTTTAAAATAAAGGTGCATATTTTTGTAAAATCATTATTTCTCTTTTTTACATATTTTTAATTGTACAATAATTTTATTTCGGTTTTAATGCAGAAATATTTCCATTACAGCTACAACTATTATACAAGCATCCAATTATTTCTCACTAGAATCTGTTATTTACGGAATAACAGATGATATTTTTGCATAATAAATACTTATTACGCAATTTTGCTCGCAGTTTTATTATCATAAATGTTAAGTTCCTGTAACATTTGAGTTACAGTATTTTACTTGCAACGTTATTTTTTTGAAAATGAGAAAAAATAATAAAAATATTTTTTCGCTAACAAATATTTGTACCAAACGAAATACATTTTCCAATAAATTTTATATTATTAACTATGATTAACTTGATTGATTTCTGTCAAACAAACTTTTGCACAACATTTTTAGTTTCTCATCGACGATAATTATTTATTTAGTTTCATACGTCAATAAATCATTATCGGTGTTAATGATAATTTTTTGATCGTTATTGCAATCAATAAATCAATTTTGAAATACTGTGAAAAGTACTCAACGCGCGCACTCAATTAGTACTTAAAATGCCCTATAACATACTGCTATAAACTCATCGGAAATTCTTTCTAAAAGCAACTCAATATCAAATTTCAAAAACGAACAATTAAAGAGGAGTTTGGAATGTGAACCATACGGTGAATGCAAAAATCTTGGAAGAGTCTCGCATACCATCCAATATATATATATATATATATATATATATATATATATATATATATATATATATATCAATAGAGGCGTTATAGTGGAGCGAATAGAAGAGCATCGGTAAAAGTTTAGCAATAACGCAGAGGCAAACCCGCGAAATACGAAACTCGTTTTTATCCGGTATGGACGCGCAGACCATCGTTTAACGATATACGACTATTCGCACTGCAGAGAGAAGGTAGATATCCGTGGGTCTGCGTAGACGCACAGCTGCGACTTTTCATCGGATTTTCCGCTATTGTGTGTATGTATGTAGTATGAATGTATATTGGGGAGGAGAGCAAAACATCCGCTTCGTCATCTTTTATCGAATTGATGTGTGAATGTGCGTGCGTTTGTTATTTGGTTCTTTGATTTTCGTGATATTCCGAAAAGTTTGCTTATCGACTGCTACATTGTTGGATGATTTTACGAAAAATGGAAATAATGTCGATGTGCTTTCAGCTGTAGATTTTTTGTTATGCGTTCGTTTTCGGTTGTTGGTGTAATGATTTTTGTACTTGTTGGTATTCTTTTGGGAGGCATTGTTATATTTACAGTATAATTTAAAATTAAAAAGCTATTAATATTGAGATTTATTCTGTAACTAAAAAGTAAAGTTAAAATTTAAAAGGCATTAATAATGCTCTTACAACGTTAGGTTATTTTAAGATTCATAAGAAAATTACGCATGAACTTTTTACATTTTTTACTCTTTAGTCGACTCGAAGTTGTCTTTAATTTTCTTATCTAACTAAGGTTAACTACTATTATTTGAATTCAACTTGGTGAACAAATTAACGTACTTTGAAATTATTCAAAACTTACTTTGAAACAAATGAATTAGTGCATTTAAGATACTAAAAATATAAAGTATTACTTTCAAGTAAATAATATTTAATTTTATGACTTAAAAAGACGAGATTGAATATTAATCTGACTGAAAAAGAAAATTTCAGCGAACAAGTTTGAATGTTCTTCTTCAAAGTTGCAAAATCTGCATCTTTACTGCAAATGCAGATGTGACAGTTATCACATTTTTGAAAGTCTCGGTGTCTTTTGCCTAGTCTATAAGTTTTAAATTTCAGTGTTATTTTATGCATCGTGTCTTATTTAAATGTTTTAATTTTTTTTTATTATTTTAATTTATACAATATATGCAAATATTTTTCTCGACAATTAATAAACGATTAAAATGTCTTCTACTAAAACCAACGACATTTTAAAAATATTATAAAACTAGTTATAAATGCACAATCAGTAATAATGTTGGAAATTTTTTATTAAATTATGCAAGCATAAATTAATGAAATTTTGAATTATGGGAACTAATTTATGAAATTTCAATACGGTTTTATTCAGTTGTCATTTTCTATTAACTTTGTGTACAAAATATTAATAAGGTTTCACGTAAATTCTCTCACACGCTGAAGATTAATGAAATTACATTTACGTTCGGTGCATCGATTTTTTTAATTTTAATATTGACTTGCATTCAAGAATCAAATCAGAAAAATTATTGACTAGCAATAGATTTACAAAAAAAAAAAAAAAAAAAAATATTACTAAAAGATGCTGCATATAAAAAAATAAATACGTTTTATTTACAAAAGGCTGATCAAATCATTTACGGGTAAAACAATTAATAATTATATTAAGACCTTGAAAATTTTTTTTGTTTTAAATTAATAAAAATAAAACTACTACTTTATTATGTATAATGCGTATTCTACTAATTTTATAAAAGCATACTTTATTCTTTATGCAACATACCTCATACTTTATACTTTATACAGTTTCAGAATTTAAAACGACGTCGCATCCGCGTATTAAAATTCCTTTTCCCTTATCTGAATTTTTTACTCTTAACCCTTAGTCCCGATCTCCATGACAATGAACCGACAATGACGTTGTTTTCTCCCCAAACTGCAAAAGTCACTCGATCATTTACGCTATCCTCCGCGAAATCGCGGAATTCTTTCATGTGGTCATTTACCGACCGAAAAAAAACTTGTTTTTTATATTTCACGAGATAACCAACGCACCACCAGTGTTAGATCCTACGTCGAATTATTTCAAAGACGCGTACACGTATACGAACTCGAGCCTTGAATGGACGGTATAGTGGAGTCGGAAAGTGAATGGAACGAGCGAAGTGGAGAAAAAAAAGAAAAGAAAGATGCGCGCAAAACAATTTGCCGTGCTCGGAATGTAGTTTGTGTGTGTGCGTAAAAACATGGGGAATACACGACGACGAATGCAATCGGTTACGAATGAAAGAGAAAAGAGTAGACTATTGAAATTGATGAAAAAACAACGAGCACAAAATGATCGCGACGGTGGTCTTGAGAATGCGTAATTCTTTTTCGGCACCTCGTCGGAAATTTATTTCTTCTTTCTTTGTTTTCCCCTGTTTGTTTTGTCGGATCGTAGACTGATGAGGTACGGTTTTTCATTTTTTTTTTTTTTTTTTTTTTGGGGGGGGGATCCCGATGATGCAAGTATTACATAAATACGTAAATACGTGACGTTTTAATGATAAGAGCTTTATCTTGGAGAATACTGGAAAAATTATTGACATTTTTTATTCAAACAGTATTTTATTAAAATATAATTTTATCTTGACAGGTACAATGTTATTGAGAGAATAATAATATAGACATTATTTTATTTTTTTTTTAATAATGTATCTGCACGTAATCATAAAAATAAAATAATTTTTATAAATTTATCAGTTTCTATACTTTAAAAAAAATGATAAATGTAAAAAATGAGTTTACTTTTGTATTTTAATTTTTAATCTATCCGTTTAATTAATATAGAATAAGAGATTTATTAATTTATAATTGGACTTCTTTTTCTGATTCGCAATCGATTTATTGTAATTTGCAATAACTTATTAAACCTTGGAAGAGGTTTTACAAAACTTACCAGCATAAAGAATTGACAACAACGAATATTATTATTAGAACTCAACAAAAGAAGCGGGACAACTTTTGGCGAGGAATCCTTGGCAAAGCAAAGCTCGTTAAACAAAATTAAAGAGAATCTAAATATCAACCTCGACCGTACTCATATACATATATATATATATATATATATATATTTTTGTAAAAAAAAATCCCTTTCAAGATATCTCAGAAAAGAGGAAAGAAGAAAGCGCACATTTCGCAGAAAGCGGTTAACTTATCTACTCTGGTGCATCTCCGATTCACACCTCAGATAATGAATCCGATGGCGTCTAATTCACCTTTTCAGCCGGCAGATATTTCAAAAGGAAGAATAAAAGAAAATCGCGCTATTGTAAGAGAAAGAAGTAGCCAAGAGGAAGCGCAAGATTTAAATTTCAGCGCGGGTATTTTATGAAAAGTTGCACCGTTTAATTGTCAAAATACGTTTCCCTTTGCGCGAGCAACTTGCCCGATAAACTTTGTCGCGACAGCCGATGAAAGCATTTTGATTAAATTTGTAAAATTAATGGCCAGCTTCAAGGAAAAAATAAGTTAATACGATAGTAAATAACAAAATAATTTATTATTGTTATGTGTTATAATACGCATTTTATATCAAAAGTTAATTATTAAAAAAATTAACTTTTTCTGAAATAATAAATTTCATTATCATATTATAGTGGCTATTTGCTAATAATTAATTATTTAGTAAAAGAATGTCATAAAGTATCAATTAAATTTTCGTTTGAAAGTTTTATAAAAAAATCTGAAAAATGACTATTCTCACTAACAGTACATTATATACCGCTTCACAAATTTTTCTTCAAATTATCTTTTAGCTGTTTTCGATAATAAAATATATAAAATGTTTCTTTTCGAAACAGGTTAACAGTTAAATTTACTAAGGTATAATAATAGGAAAGAAATGTTGGCAGTTAAATGAGAATAGAAATTAAAATACAATAAATAAAGGCTATTGTTTTACAAAGCTATTTTCGTCAAATTTTTAATCGTATTAGAATTTCTAATCAGAAATATGTTATAAATATCTTACCTTTCACACGATGCTATTTCGATAATAAACTATGAATCCAGATTAATGCCCGTGTGATTTCAAGTATATGACATGAAAAGCATTCGATTTGAAAATATTTCTATAAGTATACCAGTTTTAAACTAATATATGTCGGTATTTTAATTTGCCAAATGTTATGATATGTTAACAATTGCGCATATGTACGTATATTTATTTAACTACGCAATTCAAATTTTCAGAAATATCAAA
The DNA here is from genome assembly GCA_949987625.1 of Chalcis sispes. Lineage (NCBI taxonomy): Eukaryota > Metazoa > Arthropoda > Insecta > Hymenoptera > Chalcididae > Chalcis > Chalcis sispes. The sequence goes on along the minus strand of OX465098.1, from coordinate 54,686,666 downwards.
TCTATATCATAGATGCCAGATTTGGTAGAAATATGCTTATTTTTGGAGTGTTATTTTTAAAATATTCTTGGAATTTTAACATTAAAAAATAAATACATTGCACAATATTTAAATATCAATTCAAAATATTAGTTCAAGTAAAATAAGTGAGAATATATTAACTCAATTGAATAAAATATTCAATTTATATCTCATTTTTACATGTTCGTTTACTAAACACTTACAAGTTCTAAATTTTACACTTCTTTTCATTTAAATACAACTTTATCTTGAACTTATGCCAATAAGGCTTTTGCAATAAGATTATATTAAAAAAAAAAAATGTGAATAATTAATTGTGTTTTTATAGATAATAATTTCAATCACGTTCACGATACAAAATACGATATCATACATTATCATGTCATCGCATAATTAAGCTTATACCGAAATAATGAATCATTAATAAAGCGATTCATATCTATTATCTTGCAATATACGCATTATTTACAAACTAAAAAAAAAAAAAAATATCACGAGCAACAAAAAAAAAAAAATAAATAAATAAATAAAAATGAAAATGAATAAATAAGTAAGTATGAAAATTCAAATTGATCATTACGGGAAGGAGGTGAAAAATCAGCATCTCAACGCAATTACGACCATTCGCTTTTTGGCCAAAGGGGACAGCAACCCCGCGCGCCCAACGTCCATCCGCAATCCAGCTTACACGGTATCCGTATGCGCACATCTATACGAGTATACATTTTCCACCGATGCACGCACACGGCGATGATATCTCTCTCTCTCTCTCTCTCTCTCTCTTTCTCCATCTTTTTCAAAGTCCGGCGTGGTAAGCAAGAAAGAGAAGTATACGAAGCGAGATATATAGAAGAGTCGAGCAGCGGAGGGGAAGAGATCAGCACAGACACAGAAGAGCGCGATGTTTCGATGCGCGCAAAGAGATACACACCGAGGCGAGCTCCGACAGTGCACGCGCATGCGCCGGCTATCTCCGTAAGAATTACGTATGTAAGCGTCTACGTGAGCGAGGCTCTCGAGCGTGTGTGAGTGCCCGGCACTCTCGGCGCGCGCTCCGGCACGGGTAAGCTCCGAGCGCACGGATCAGTCGTCCGCGACACCTTCGCCGCGCGCGCGCATACGATTTTCCTTCACCCGCGGGCTAAATTGCGCGCACTTCATCGTGCTAAAACTGTGCGTGCGTGCGTGCGTGTGCTTGCGCTTTTATGTATATGCACGTATCGAAAGAAGCCGGCTTTGTCGACGATACTTTTTTTTTGTTTTTTCTTTGAAAAATTTTACGATTGATTTTTCGAAAAAGAAAGAGATAAAAAAAATATAATAAAAGGAGAAAGAAAGATATAACTTTTTTAAAGCTAGTGCTGAGGAGCGATTTGATTGTTTTTAATTTATTCATTATCGTTTATTTTTTCTTTTCATAATCTTTTTTTTTTTTGCACGAATTATCAATTTGTTACGATAATTTATTAGTGAGTTTGGTAGTGCTTCTATTTTCAATTTTATTTAACCTAAAAGAAAGTGACGAGTACCTTTAGGGTTTAACAAGAGTGAACGGTGGATTATTGACGACTTAAATCCACAAAAGATTAGCTCAGATACAGGTGTCGATATTTTATTTTCCCAACGATACGGAGAAGAACGACGGATAGATAGATAGAGTAGGTGAACATCGCGCGACTCGTCGGCGCGCGCGCTCGAGCGCGTTAAATGATCATCCGGTCATTAATAATAGATGAGCGAAAGCGGTCTCAAAAAACGATGCTCCAAGGTCAGCGGCGCGGAGACCGACGTAGCTGCAGCAAAGAGTGCAACAATTCTCGCTTATGCTGTCCCTTCTAACCGAGAGCAAATACGACAAAGGTAAAGAAGCTGCCACGGGTGTCGTGAAATCGCGATGTAAGAGAGCGTACCAACGACGTAAACGCGTGCCGGACTCTGTACAACGATTGCTTAATCATCGTATCACGAAAGCAAGCATCGCTTGAGAATAAATAAACGACGAGTCAAGAGAGCGCTAGAATCTAATCCAAAGACAGAGTGAAAGAGTGCACGAGACAGGGGGAGAGAGAGAGAGAGAGAGAGAGAGAGAGAGAGAGAGAGAGAGAGAAAGAGAGAGAGAGAGTGTGTGACGCGAAAGAGATAAATCGAATGTCGCCGAAGTTGCGAAACTGACGGGGAGGATGTTGTCAGCCAAAAGATCGCCGCTGCTGGCCTCGCTCGGGCTCGTCTTACTTTTCGTCTTGCTGGCCGTTGAGGCGCGAAGATACGGTGCCGAGGAATCGGGCGCCGGTGAACTCAGACGCCACAGACACCGGCACAGGCACGAGGCGCCGGGCCCACGTTGGTCATCGAGTACCGCCGGCGCCAGGAAGCGCCTTACCGATACCAACGACGATCCCGAGAACGAATACGAGGACAATTACGCAAACGAAGCCGATTACGAGGAGTACGCCTACGACGAGGACTCGGACTCCCTCGAAGATTATTCCACCTTGGAGAGGCAAACAGGCCGAGTTTATAACCCCAAGCGAAACAACAACAATCATCGCAGATACGATTCGAGATATCCGAGATATCATCATCGGCCGTCTCACTATGGAGGAACCGGTCGCGGTTATGAGGCCCGAGGTCACGGGGCTCATCACAGAGCCAGGACGAGTTACCGTAAACGGCTCGAGGAAGAGGCCGGCAGCGACGAGGATTACAACGAGAGACAGCTCTTCACGCCTCGTCGACGCTACGGCGACGATGACGACGACATCGTCGACGGCCAGCCCAGCGGCTACTACTTTAACAAGTATAAGGACAACTCGCGCAAGAAATTAATCTCTCATTCCTCGAATGTGGGCGAGTCGAAAGCCCGAAGGTCAAGGTATGATACCCGCAAAGACTGGCGCTACAAATTCGACGACGAGGAGGACGAATACGCGTACTTAGCCGACGACGAGGACGAGAGCGAGGACAGCCGTGGCTCGAGGAAACAGGCGACCCGAAAATCGCGAATATACCAGGACAAGTCGAAATCCGAGAGCGAACTACCAAATTGGCATTCGTCCGTCGGCAAATTCGACGAATGGCTAAAGAGGACAAAGGTATCGGCAAATAATTCACGCATTAATGAATTCACGAAGAAACGTCACTCGCACGCTTTTAACGAGGATCGCGATCTCGAGGATGCACGTCTCGACGAAGAGGATGACGAGTCCGAGTTGTGGAAAGACGAGGACGAGGACAAAGAGCTGGACAACGACTTTTATAAAAACGACGAAGTCGCGAGCACGTCTTTGAAAACTTACGACGACATAATTCGCAGGCTGACGGAGGACCGTACGACAACGTCGACGGTGAGATCGACGACGCCGGTGAAACGCAACACCGACATCGAGAGCCACTTGAGACGCGACGTCTACGGTAATATCCGATTCATCGAATCGAGCAAACGTAACTCTTCCTTGCAATATCGGTCCGTTGGCTCCTCGCGGAGTTCGAATCTCGTCGACGGTACGACGTCTTTCAACACGAAAAGCCGCAAGGATCTAGTCGCCGCGGCGAGCAAGTACAACGTCGGCACGAAGAAGAAGAGCCTCGAAGAGTACGAGGAGGTGGAGGAGGAGGATAATGCGAAGGCTGCCGGTGAAGACGAAGCGGGCACTCAAGCGGATGCTAATATGGTGAGTCTCTTTCTTTGTATTCTTATACCGCGCGTAGAAGAGGATGGCAAAAATACTGCGTAGGTGTTTCTCGAAAGATGAGACTGCCGTTTTCTTTTATTTCATTTTTTTGTTTTTTTGTTTTTTTTTTTGCGTGTCTTCCTTTTTTCTTTTTGATATTCAGTCAAATCTATCAGGAGAATTTTAATCGGATACTCGATAGTTAGTATATAGTAGAATCTCTTTGCTACTGTATGATAGAAAGAGGTCGGGAGCACTAATTTTTTTTTTATGGAAGTTTTAAATGTAAGAAAGTTGTGTAAAATATCGAGCTTAGATAAGCCCGTATGAGAATGTTATTTTTAGAGTTGAATAAGGTTTGTGGAAGGTTGCATTCGTCATAAATTATACTTGCGTTGTTAATTTAGACTTAAGTTTTCCGACTTTGTATATTTCTACTGTGTTTTGATTTAAAGTCAGAGAGAAATTCGTGAGAAAACGCTGCAATCATAAAAAATTTTCAGAAACATTCTTTAAACGGGTAAAACGTTTATTAAATCGCAGAAATCGATTTTGCAAATAATTTTTATAAAAAATCTTTTGATTAAATAACTTTGATAGACGTTATTTCTGATAATTTACCAGAAACAAAGAATTACATTTTTTCAATAATTTTTGTATTCGTTTAATTATAACGAAATTAATGAGGCAATTAAATATCAATCGATATTTTTAATTAAAAATACGAGGATACTAATTTAAAATTAAAAATGTTCGAGTAAATGCGTTAGTGTACAGAAAATTGTTGTTCATAATTCAAAATTCGCTCGAAAGGAAAGCAAAGCAGAACCTGCTAACTTTTTCCTTGTCTTATTAACCTACAAAGATATGCTTGGTTTATGACTAACCTTTATATTTAATAGTTAAATAATCATAGTAAAATATTATAAATATTTATATTTATTTTAACCAGTTTAAAAACAATTTTTATTTTTTCTATCTAACTTTAACAATTCTTTAAAACTATACTTTTAAAGCAATGTAATTTTAGACATTAATTGACATTTTTCAAAAAATTTATACAAGTTTAGGATTGATAAAGATAATATAAAAAAAAAAAAACAATGTACAAAGCAGGTTGTTAATCGCAACGTGCTCCAAGAATTTCATCCATTATTCGCCCGCATAACTCAACGATGTTAACCTCCTCTCACATTTTTCTTCGACGTTAAAAGCAGATATCAACGTTTCAAAATCAATTTTCACCTAAACTCTCACGTGTCTCCATCAACTTTACGGGCCGCTTTATCACATTTGGTATTTACTAATCGTCGGACATCCCAAGTCAGGTAGTCGTCCATTCAACGAATTTGACTTTTAAGTGCCGAGCTTGAAAAAAAAAGCCGACTCACAAATCGAGAATAAAAACATAAATACTTTAAGCTTATGGCAATTGAAATATCATGTACATGTAAATGGCACCCACGCGTATGCGAAAAGAAAGAAAAAGGAGACAACTCGCTGCGCAAACTCGCTGAATCGGCCGATACTCGCGATTCGTTGCAGACGCAACGCAGATTACGCTTACCTTGAGAGTATTCCTTCAGCGTATATCTATGTATAAAACAAAAGAGAGAATCACTTTAAAAGAGAGCAAAGAAAATTCTTCAAGAGAGAGATGGAGGGGTCAGTAAAGGTTTTTATTCTCTTTTTCATCCTTGTCTTTCTCGGTGCGCTTTTACGAATATTTGAACGAGTGTGGGCTGAAAAACGAGATAGCCTCGATAGTTTTATTCGCAAAAATTGTAGCACGATAACGTTGCTTGCGAATTTTGTCGTTTTGTTAGATTGAGAGAATTTTTCGTTGTGGAGTTTTGCAGCGCTTGTGCAGAAACGAACAAAGGGATCGTGTTCGAAAAAAGACGGGATTCATATATATATATATATCTTTTTTTTTTTAAATCGTTGAAATGTTGTCATACCTTTGTGCGCGAGTTTCAAAAATTATGTGCTCGAGAAAATTGAAAAAAATTCAAACAATTATGGTTTAATGGATACGTATTTAAAAAATTATAACGCCTTCATGGTCTCGCTCGAAATATACATTTTTTTTCATAACAAAAATTTATTGTAAAAACTGTAATGATTTTCAAATATTTATAAAAAACACGAGGATATTTAAAAATATAAAATGCTAGTTATACGTTCTACAAAAAAGCTATTGTAATTCCGAGTAATAATATGCACAAGAATATACTGTTCAGTACCTATAATTTTAGTTTAATCGATTGTAAATCCAAAGAAAATATCGCATTTAAAAAAAAATGTTGCTTGTATAGAATTATAGTAAAACTATGCAAAATGGATAATTTTTTTTGTCCATAAATTACTAATACAAGTATTTAAATTTGTCGATAATCATTTTTTTCTTCAGACAGTACAATCAATGCACATATACGCAATAAATGCATAGCGTAATACAAAGTTCAAATTTAATTCCACAAGATTTCCAAAATTTTCAAAAAAAATCGAACAACGACTAATTTACATGTTTCCAAACAAACGACTCCATTCAATTCCTTCGGTCTAGCGTGTGCGACACAATAACCCAACGGAACTACACTGCCCTTGCATTAGAAAAGTCAAAACGTGTCTGACGAGCAAATTTACCAAACCCAGATGAAAAAAAAAAGATCAGAAATAATTTTGCGGAACAAAGGAAGAAGGGGAAAGCGATCACAATGCGTGCAAAAGAGAGCCTCGAATACTGCAAAGCGCGTGAAAGGTACGTCCGGAACTTGCAAGAGTTTCTACAAAAAACTAACAAATACGGAAAGGCCTTTGATTAACGATCCCAAAATCCAAGAGATTATTTTCGTCGTCCCGAATGAGTGGATGTCTTACGCGTATAATGAAAATCCTCGCGCCGAGTTTCTTGTTCTTTTACCGCATCGTAGACGTAGGCATTTCGCTCGTTGCTATTTCTTCTTCTTATTTCCGTCTACTTAGCTTCGCACTCGTTTCTTTTTTGAAGAAAGAGAGAGAGAGAGAGAGAGAGAGAGAGAGAGAGAGATGCACCGAGCGTGCGTTCACTCGTATAATACCGTTCGAGCCAATTTGCAAATACTTTTCTATGTGTACATCTTTATTTTCCTCTCCCACTCCACACTGCCTTAGCAGTTTTTCTCGAGCAGCTCCGGTACTCGTAAAGCGCTTAAATATTGTCTGCAAATTTTGAGCGAAATGGGATGCATTCTTTGTGAAATTCTTGTAAAGATGCTTGCGATATTTTATTATTGTTATTATTATTCGTATAAGTAAAGAAATGGATCAACATCAAAAAAAGGAAAATTTACGATGAAGCTGAAATTGCATTTATAAATTAAGTTTCTTAAGAATAATTCTGGGAGAGTGAATATTTGTAATTAACTTCGCTTTTAAGAGTGAATGATTACTCCTCGTGAATGGTTATACGCATTCCTAAAAGAAAAAAATATTTAATTTGCGATTAAAATTCACGATGTAAATTTTAGAGAATGAAGGAGAAAATTATCACTGAATCAACGTAAATTTTCGTAAAATTCAATAAAACGTGCACAAATTATAAATACGATGAATAAAAAAGAAGCGAAAGATTTATGTATCGTAACTTTCTTGAAACCTTCAATCGGTTAATACCTTGAACCTATTCTATCAATTGAATGATAACAAATTACCCAGATCTAATCCAGTTCTGCTATTTGTTAAGAGTACGGTTATGTACGTAAATACAAAATATGACTTGCAACAATTTTGAGATAATAATGCAATTAGGTTCGACTTAAAAGTGTATTATTTATGAACCGTACAACATAGAATAAAAAACAAAAAAAAACGTCGTCTTTACCTAATCATTAGATATTGTAATATTAATATGAGAAAATATTGTAAATAAACCTATAAGGTTTTAATGAATTCAATTTAGCTATTAAACTAATACGCTATTTGTGTTATTTTTCCAATAATAACGCAAATCAATAATCTTTTTTACATTACATATTTTTAAAAATAATACTTTTCAAACTTATAAAATTATTATAATTGTACCAATTATCTTTTTAAATTCTTTTGTCAGAGAAGTTCAATATAAATCAATCTCTTTTGTTCGTTCGATATTCATTTCAAGACAAAATTCATAATAAATTTTTTTCAATAGTTAAGTGAAAATTCCAATAGCTATTTTCAATAACCATAGCAATCCGTCGAAAAATTAAATTTTTGAAACCTGTAAAAAAAACTAATTCCAACTAACTTCAATTAACTGCAAAAACTCATTTCCGTAAAAAATCTGTAGCAACAGTTTTCTCGTACCGAAGCAAAATTAAAAAATCCAATTCACTGGCTGCCCCCTCTCAAAAAAAAATAAAAAATAAAAAATAAAAAGAAACTTAATGCAATAACCGAAAAGTACTAACAATTTTACGTGAGCAATTTAAAAATTCTCCCGCTTTCCCTCTCAGCCAACCCACACCGAAAATTTTCAGTCAACTCCATGTGTGCGCAAAGTGCTGTCATTGCTCTCGCGATTACCCATTCGGCCCCTTCTGTGACCGAAAAAGAAAAAGAATACAATCGCGGAGATTCGCTGGTTCAGGTATGCGTACAGACGCGTCGTCTTACTACCACTACCGGTGCTGCGCGCATATATACCCTCCGCATTACCGAAGAGAAAGAGAGAAAGGTAAAGAATCGCCGGTAATTGAGTGTGACGCGCGCGTCGTAGTCCGAGATTCCTTTCGAGTGTTTGTGTGTGCGCGTATATATACATATATGTTCACTTGGTGAGGTTACTTTCCGCGCATAAATTGCGCCGGGGATTCGTGAGCGTCGACTACTCGCAATTTCCTTTCGCGGAATCGACTTCTTTCTCATTTCTTTTTTTTTTCATTATTTTTAATTCGCGCGAGTTTTGGAAGACTACGCGCGCTGCTATGGTGTTAAAGGTATTTCTTTAATAGTTGTGCATGTGTCGCTGATTTTTTCATGGGACGATTATTTAAAATAATTAAATAACTGTTAATATACATAACTTTAAGGTTAATAAGAAATTGTATGATTGTTAGTTGATAATTTAATTATTTATTAGTAATGTTTAAAAACATATTGCATAAAGTACTAGATTGTTAATAATTTCAAATAAGATTTATTATGCTACCAAATCTTGTGAATGCAAAGATAAAGTTTTTTTATTGTTAAAAATGCATTGCTCTCTAATGGATACACCAATAAACAAATAAATAAAACCATTAAAAAATATAGTAAACAACAAAATATCCAATATACCAACTCAAGAAATACCCCAACTTCTAAACATAACATACAAACCATAACAAAATCACCTCCCAAGATTGGAAATATTTTTAAAAAATCCCAAAGACAAATGCCCCCCATTACACTCATCAGGAGTATAAAAAATTCCATGCTTATGTCTGTATAAAAGAAACCGGAAGGATGGTTAGCCAAAGAATAAAAGAACATCATAGTATCGTCAGACTAAAAAACACTACCTAATCAGTTCTAGAAGAACATTACATCGAAACAAGCCACAAAATAGATTTTGAAAAAACAACAATAATCGCCTCGAAGTATTAGGAATCCATAACACACTAACAACCTCAACAGAGACAACGGCTACAACATTAACTCGATTTGGCGATCCATCCTCCCAGTTTCTTCATTTCTATTAATTGGCCAATCAAAATAAAAAACTTATTTTGATCGATCAATTACAGAGTGGCTTTATCTCTGCCACCATCCCTGCCACCGTCAAGGCCATTTTTATATGAGACCTCGAAAATATCAGTTTCAAGTCTACCCTGAAGACGTGAACTGCAATGTTCACGAAATGTCGTCTTAAAGTCAACACGCAAATCAACTCGAAAAACATACAATATGACGTAATTTTTATTTTAACATCTTTGCTAGTAAAAAGTTATCGAGTACTTCAAATTTATATCTTGATAATTTACAGCAATTCATGAAAAATATTGTTGCAATGCATTTTACAGATAAATGTTGAATATTACATATTACAGCATATTGATATTGAATGTTGTTCTAATGTACGAAAGCCTTTAAGCGATCAACATTTGAAGAGAAAATATTACTAAGGTATCTGTACACCAATAATAAAAAGAAAATCGTCTAAACTCGCATCGTTCAAACATCTTATAAAACGCTGCAGCTTTCACGACAATAAGTACAATATAAGGTGGACGTAAATAAGTGTAGTTCGCCAACCGGAAAAACCACGAAAACGCCCGTAACTGTTTATCATTATGTAACCGCGTCATCGACTCGTTTCGCTTGTACACAACTACGTGAACCATACGTTCAGGAAGCTCTCGCGCCGAGTTCTCTCTCTCTCTCTCTCTCTCTCTGTCTTTCCCTCTTTCGTTCTCATACACAAACTAGGGATTGTGTTAAGCTAACAAGCGCCTAATTTCATTAAACAAGCTCGCGTCCTGTGTAGTTTACAGATAAATTTACATGGCGCGCTTGAAAATGCGCGCTTTTTATAAGGTTTTTTCTCTTTTAATTTGCGAACGATCGAGGTTAAAATAAACGTTTGATGTAGCGGTTTGTGAAAGCTATAAATCATCTATTGTTTCCTTTTTCTGAATCTTATTGTGTTTGAATACACAAATGAAAAGCTGTGGTTTAGAAAAATTTCAACGAAATACATGGTCTTTTGAAAATAATCTTCGTCCGTATAAATTTTCGTAAAAGGTTATATTTTTTAATAACAAATAGAATAGTTTAGAAAATAAAAAGACACTTTTATTTATTTATATTACATAATATTTAAATTAATTAAACGATGGATATTTCAGTTTAATAATGTAGTTCTCTTATTAACGTAGCCAATAATCAAATTAAAAGATTAACAAAACCTAAAACTTTAATTCAAATATTCATAATTGAATAATTCGAAGCGCAAATTCTGATTAAAACTTTGCAAGGAAATCTAATAAAGGTAGAATAATTCATAAAAGGAAAATATAATCAATTCACATTATTTGTAACATTAACAAAATAAAGTTTTAGTTTATTATAGTTAATCAGGAATTTAGAATAAAAATTCTTTTGTACAATGTTAATTGAATATTGCTTCGTAACTAAAATATGTCTTATTTGTATTCATATTTGTAATTAAATCGACAGCATAATAAAAAGAGATTTTAAAATTTAAAAAACTGTCAATATGTTATTAATATAAAAATTGCCTAGGATTCTTAATCAAATTAATAATTTTTATCACAAACTATTATTCTTTTATTCAAACGATTATAACAAAAAAATTTTAAACATTTCTTAAATTCTTACTTTAAATAAATTACAAAAGAAAAAAATTTACAGTTATTTTAAAAAGTAGATCTCTTAAATGTCTATGAGTGTTGCCTTAACATTAGTGAAACGTTCAACCTGCCTTCGATATAAATTACAACACATCAATTTCAGAAGCTTACAAAGAACACAAACTCACATACATACAGTTCGGTTCGACTTTTCAACCCATTATCGCTCTACACACGTACGCAAGAAGGAAGCTTTCCAAGGAGAGATGAAACGGAAAGAAAAGAGAGAAAGAAAAGGAACTTCTTCGTCTTCTTATCAGCTCGATGCGTGTATATATATATATATATTTATATATACACATAAGTTAGGACAGAGTAGCCATGTTTTAAGTTCATAGGAGGATGCTTGAGATATTATACGTCTCGCGTTACTTCGGAGTAACTCCATTCTCACTCTCTTTCTTTCCCTTTCTCCTTCGTTTTCAAAAGCGGTTTGAACTACCGTTGCAGTATGTGTACATACGCACGTTCACATGCATACGCGGCTCCTTTTTTCTTTCGTTCTTTTTTTTTTAAAAGCGCTGGTGCAATGTCAATATTTGCATGAGCTCAGCTTAATCTCGAGCCGCAATGAACGCGTACTTGTTTTGGCTTAGGACGAATGTTGTGCAAACAATTTTTGGCAAAAGTTTTGCTCGCTTTTTCCTTTCGCTTTGGCATTTGTGATCGAATTAAACGGAGTAATAAGTTGCAAATGTTATTTTAATTAAGTTATTTATAAAAGCGATTTAGTTGTTTATTATCAGTAATCATCGTTTTGCATTTTTCAGATTAAATGATTATTTTAATTGATCGGCAGTGAAAATCGATGTTTAATAAGAAAGCAGATAAATGAAATATTCGGCCAATTAAAATGCTGCGAGAAATGTTTGCAAATTTTTTGACTTTAAAACGTTGAATTTCTTTTGCGATTAAATATTATCATCTCGATGTCATTATTCTTAAAAGAATTTTTACCTTTTAATATAGCTGTATTATTAATAATTTACGTCTCTTTTAATAAACGTAAATTTTATTTTGATTGCTTTAAATTGATAATTTTATTTTAAAACAAGCCCTTATCGTCAAGTATATCAATTACCCATATAAAAAAGTACATTGTTCGCATGCTTAATTAAATTTCTTCGAATTCTTATTTTAAAACATATAAGCGTAAACTTTTTTACATTCTTAAACGAAAAAGTGTGATAAAGTTTCTTACACGATAAGCCAACACTTGATAACAATCACCCGCGACGATGTATCATTTTTAACGAAACTTAAAATAAAAAAATATCATCGCGAAGTAATCGAGTTAAGCGTGAATTTTCTTTTGATAAAAGAACCGCAAAGAATCGCGACGTTACGCGTCTTTGGCATTAAAGACAAGAGAAAATTTCTTCCAGTAGCCATGCGGTGTGCGAAGGTGATTTTCAATTCTAGACGGTTAATTCAAAATAATAAACATTTTTCGATAAGGGGAACCTATTGTGACGAGATTCCGCGAACCATTGTAATCTCATTCTTTTTGATTTATATTTATTTATTTTATTCTTTGTTAAATATTATGAATCCGATAATGATTATAAGGAGGAATAAATATATATCACTATTGCATAAATTATACCGATACATTGTTAGCGTTATTCAGCAGAAAAGTTTCATAGTTAATGTAATCGGTCAAAAGAATATTTTATTTTCGAGCTTGTTGAATAACGTAAAAATTGAAAAGGCATTGCTGTAACGAAAACATTTCATTCTGACGGTGCACGATATAAAAATCATTTATTATCTTACACTTGAAACGTGAACGTTAACAAGAAGCTAACATTTCGCAATCAAACCTACGATCCAATTTTCTATTGCTCCGAATAAAAATTATAATCCTTAAAATAATGCTTACGTTGTATTAAATCTCGTAATCTTACCGTTCGTCACATACAAGCGTAATGCAAAGAATAACATATATTTGTTTAAATATCGGCGAACGCTTTCTCGGAACGCAACCTTTATCTCTTCGATTGGTCAACTGCTTTCACATTTAATGCTTTATAATTATCGGCGTTCTGTGTAAATACGACGACTTTGCCTCGCACGCGGGTTTCATTTAAGCATCACGAGCGTTCCACAATCGCGACATTTAGGTCTTACTCTACGATGAGAGAAAAATAAAAGAAGGACAAAAGTTCGAGACTACGTATATTATATATGTAACGAAACGATATATGCTAAACCGATAAAATATTTTCTTTAATAACACATACGAGTATAAAACGCTCAATGCTCGCGATCTCGACTTTATTACGAATTCCTATATCGTTTGCGTAACGCAATAACGCGGTTCTGTGAAAGAAAATTCCACGACTAAAATCATAGCGCAACGCGATCGAAATGTGTTTTAAAATTTTCTCTCAAAACATAACGGGCATCTGTTGAATTTTTTAAATAACGAAAAAGCTTCTTGCGCTTTTGTGAAACGGACATTCGTAAAATTTTATGGTACTAATGGTTTAAAATTGTTTCTTAATTTTCTTATAAAAATACGCTCGGATACAAGTACAAACTTGAGAAAATTTATCAGCGCGTTAACGGACGTCTCGAAAGTAGCTGACACTGACGCCGGGGAATTCCCTGCACCTAACTATAAACATTTGTTGCGATTCATCAAAAAAGCTCGCGTTACTTTTATGAATGAATCATCGAGCGCGTATGCGTTCTTGATCTTTAAATCTGCACTCGTGCGCGCCGTCTTCTAGATTAGTTGTTACTCATTTGATGTGATAATCATTAACATTGATAAAAAATTACTAAATTTTTCAATCGTAAGAAACAAAATAAAATATTGATAGAATTGATAAATAAATTAAAACGACAGCGTGTATCATAAATGATATTTACCGGTTTATCGACTTAATTTTTTACCTTCGATTATTTCGAAGTAATTTAATTATAAATGCGAATATTTTAATGACTAGCATTTAGATAAATTTTAAGTTATTTAAATTAACTTATATCAACTTATATTTTTTAAATAAAATATAAAATTACACACGTTACGGACAGCATTTATTTGTCACAAACCGATTAAGCGTTAACTGCATTTTTCATCAAATTTCTCCAAGGATTAATTCGTAAGTTTTCGTTATTTCAGAGATTAATGTCTACATGAAAGACTCAACACGTTCCCTGCCGCGTAGGGCGTATGCGCCCTACACTGACCTTTTTGTTCAAGCCATTTGGTATTATCGTTGTGAAATGAAGAATTTTTTAAAAATTCATTATAGTATTAAGATGCCCATAATTGACTACACAATGAATATTTAAAAATTTCTTCATTTTACAATGATAATACCAAATGGCTTGAACGGAAAGTTCAGCGTGGGGCGCATACGCCCCACGCGGCAGGGAACGTGTTAACTGTGCAGTAAAAGCTATAAAAGAAAAACGATTCGGTTTTAAAAATGAAATTTTATAAATAAAATAATAAAAAATTCAAAACAAAAAAATAAGGTTTCCTAGACGGAAATTAATCTACAATGGATTCACCCATAACCTGATAGTGGTCTCGGTTAGCTTAAGGCAATCTGCATATTATGGATTTCTCAGGCAAATATGCGCGGGTTGCTAAGCAAATAAGTTCAGCAATAGAAAATTTTATATGGTTGAATCAGTGACTTAATTACATAACCCGAACGTCATCGGCCGAATGAGGAGGACGAAACATAATGGAGCATCAGAAGAAATTACAAGGCGATAATTCGGCGAAAAATTTATGTCGATTAATCTTAGGATTTCTGAGCTTTTTTCAGCCATAAAATTTATTAATATATAATTTTATGATTTCTTTTAATTTACATATATATATATATATATATATATATATATATATATATATATTTGTGCATGCATTATATATTTGGTATAGTAAACACAATTAATAAAAATTTTTTGATATCGTTTTAAAAATTATATTAAAGAATATAATAATTAAGAAACACATGCATGTTAATATAATTGCTTTGTCTTATTATAGTTTAATTCTTGCAGTTATATTAATAAAGTACATTGTGTACTTCATGTAGTAGAATGTTCACCTTATCAGTCGTTTACCAGTTAGAGTAATATTCTTATAGAATTTCGATAAAACGGTTAAGTAAGCAATTGACTTTGTAAGATTACATATTTTGATAAACTTATAATATTAAATCAACTTTATACAAAGCTTTTTTATCTCTTCATTTTCGCTAGTACAAAACGCAACTCGTTAAAAATTTTACATCCGTGAGTTGTCGAAGCCGTGGCATATATGCATTTACACATAACAAATTCATCGACAACAAAATTCAAATCCTGTAGAACTAACCATTAAGGTCAATAATTAAATCCTCTCCACGAACTTCTCAATTATCTAGCGCGAAAATCCCGCGTAACGAATGCATAACCCTCTCGAGCACATTAATCGCGCCGTGCTAATCGCACCTGCGGAAGCGGACAGAGTGCGGGTGCAGCAACGTAAATCAGTTGGCTCTCCCAAGCGTGCGCTTAAAAGTCTAGCAAGGAAAAAGAGAGAAAGAGAGAAAGAGGGAGAGAGAGAGAGAAAGAGAGAGAGAGAGAGAGTGAGAAAGAAAATTTTCCCGTGGTGCGGAGGAGGAGGAAAAAGCTCGCGGTATAGTAATCCCTCCTTCAAGAGTCGTGCGCAACCTTGGAGGCGCAACGGTAATTGCGTAATCTGCGGCTATCGTGCGAAGAGAGAATGAGTAGACTCTCTCGGCGGAACTCGCGCGCGCATCCCTCGCGGCGTGCGTGAGCGCGGGTTAGTTCGAATCGCGTTCCTCGTTTTCTCCTTGCGCTTACTTCTTCGTTGCTCTCGAGGAAGGGAGAGAAGACGGGAGAGAACTGTTATTATGCAAATGCACGAGGTAACTTTCGCTCGGGAACGTTTAGCTTGTTTTACGATAAGCCATCCAAAGTCGTTGTCTTCTTCTTCGTCTTCGTCTTCTTTTTCTCCCGTTTCTTTTATTTTTTTTTTTTTTTTTCTTCTTTCTTACTTGACTTGACGTTCTTAACCACAATCCTGTTTGTTTTGCGAATACGCGCGGCTGGGAAAAATTTTATTTCCCCCTTGTGCTTGTTTCGCTCGTTTATTGCCTGCCGAGTATCGCGCGTTGTCTCGAGGTCGTCGCAATTCGCGACCGCTGTTCCACCTGTTTCTCCGAAGTTTGCTTTTACGCAATTGCCGCAGGTGTCGCTTGGGATATGCAGTGACGTTGGTTTTATTCGTTGTGTACCTTACTTTTTTCTTTTTTTCGGTTAAGTTTGTCGTTCAATTAACAATGGCCTCATTGTGTTAAAAATATCGGCTTCGCTGCCGTTTCTTTTGCCAGGAATTAACATAAACATTTAACGAATTTATCTTTATTTTTAATAGAGCGAGATAACTTATAATCATGTATAATCATCATATAACTTGTAATTGAATTTACCTTTATTTACTCAAATTAATTCATTAGATAAAGGGTTATTCGAGCTGTTACGATGTACGCGAAGAAAATTTTTTAATCACAAAAATTGATAGTTTTAAAATAAGTACTGTCATTAGATTTAATAGGTTAGGAGTTAAAAATAACTGTCTAGCCAAAGATTAAATCAAATTTAAAATTGTTTGTAAAATAAATCTCGAGGGAAGATTATTATTAAACGATAGTTAAATGGCATAGTAAATCCTTTTACAATTTGATATTTATACAACAGAATGTGAGTACTTACATATATTATTTCTTATTAAATTATCAATTTCCTGTAACGATCGCCTAACTTCCTTGGTATTTGCAATTACATTAAATACCACACGACGATTATGTATATTAGAAAATTATTCTAACTAGTGCACATTATTGAGAGAATTTTAATATCAACGTAACTTTACTTTAAGGCAGCGTACATTTTTTAAAACACACGGCTAAAATGTCCAGTCAACCTAGTTTGAATTTTACATTATGCGAGTATGCTTGAATAAGCACAATTAAAATAAATTAGGAAGATTAATTACAGAATATGTCAATGTAGTTCACATTTACCAAATTAACGTACGGATATTTTTAGAACACGAATTAATTCGTTCTTTTACGAAACTTTTCACACTTTTGAATTTTTTTTTAAGTAGATAATTTACATTAAAAATATTAATATGATCCTTTATAAAAATTAATATTATCGTAATAAGATAATTTTTTAACGTAAAATAAATTTAAACTAAAACTTTTTTCTAGAAAGTAAAGTTTTATATTGATATTTGCTTTAAGCTGTAAAAAATATTATTAATAAAAATAAATCAATACGATAAAACACCGTAAAAAATTATACAAACGCTTTAAGAAAATATTTCGCCGCTTATGAAAGTAACGCAGATCACACACGTATACCAATTTTCCATTAAATCGTCAAACTACCGATCGAGCAAGATTGATTATACGCAAGGAGACCTCACGCTATTTTCGCATCCTGATTTCCATCGAGCATTAATTCGTTGCGATGCGTGCAACGTAAAATCCTTCGGGCGCTTTCCTTCGCGCCCGTTAAACATTAAGCCTTACTTTTCTTTTTAGAAACGAAGCCTTTTAATTTTTCTCGATCGAATAAAGATTAACCCCCCTTAGTCGGAGTGAGATTTTTATGGTATTGGTTTTTTTCAATGCGTACCATTTTATCATTTTATCTTTGAGTATAGATATTGCTCCTTGAATTGATGAATTATCGTTACATTCGCGATTATTTTAGCGAATTATTACATTTCTCACTTGACTTTTTATAAGAATGAAAACCTTGATAAAAATGATTTCACATAAGTTATGATAATTGAATCGGCGCAAGGGTATTTAAATTAAAAAAAGATTTATCATCAATAAAATGTGCAGGATTCGATTAAATTTCGTTTCTCTTAAATTTTTTTTTTCATCGCGTTATTTTAAATGTAAATATTATACTATAAATTATGTAATATTAAAAACTTTTACTTTCATTATAAAATTAAAATTTAATATTTTTCAAAAGGAATAAAAATTTGATACGAAAAAATAATCATTCAAAATGAACAAAAAGTATATTTGAAATAAAAATAAAGATAAAATTATTAGCACACATTTAAAAATAGACGAATTTTAGAAACTGCATTCATTAAAATAATTTTAGAGATTTTTTTAATCCGTTTGACACATATTTTTGTTCACTTCTTCTTCTCGGCTTCTCATCTTTCACTATTCAAGCTAAACAATGTAGAAATGCAATAGAAATTCCAAGCATTTTTTTTTAAACACGCATTGATCACAAAATAAGCATGAGACGGAATTCCGTGCTATTTTTGACCGGAATAAGGTCAGAAGACATTTTCATTTGGATGTTCTCCAAACACCTTCGGTTTAATAAAACAGGTATAACCGATCCAACGACCACATTTTTTTCTATCTATCTTTTTCTCATTTCCTCTCTCTCTTTTTTCTAAGCGATTAAAACACGCTTATATACATTTCGCAACTACATCGCATTCATTCACAAAATTGTATAATCGCCGACGATGTATGCATATTTGAAATTAAAAAAGCGGAGTCGCGAAATTTTATTAATGAAATTTCAATATTTTCTAAAAAGCCAAGCGTAAATTTATTCACGAAACTGACAACCGGTTTTCTCATTCTTCTTCTTCAGACAGCAAAAATCGAGTAAATGAAAAGACGATCATCCGCCGATAAGCTTCGAAACCTTCGTAGTCGGTTTAATTAAGCCCTTGGCGCATTCGATTATGCGCCGAGCACCAAAAGTGTCCCGATAAGGACCAGACTTCGAAGGTAAAACTAAAAGGATACAAGGCACAAGGTACAATTACCCGTCACTATCTCAATGCGATCCGTCTTTCGTTGAAATAACGCTAAATTAATATCGATACTTTATTCTCTTTTGCTCTATGCTCGCTTCAGCTCGTGAATAAAGTCATTATGCGAAGGATAATAACGTCTATATACGTTTCGTCTCGACGATTGCTCTGTTTACTTAGAGAGGGAGAGAGAGAGAGAGAGAGAGAGAGAGAGAGAGAGACATTAGGCGCAATAATGTTCGTTTGGCGTCAACGCGAGTTCATCTTCGTAATCCGAGAGAAAGAGACAAAGAGAAGAAGTTTACAGCGCTATCATCAAAAAGTCCATTAACCCTTAACCTGGGTCGTGACACTCCTGCGAGACATAATCATACGTTCGATGTGTCATAATGATAGCGGGTATTTTATATTCTTTTCTCGACAGCATTTATTATTATATTGAAATGATACTTGTCTGACATGATTTACAAATTTTTTTAAAAATTATATTATAAGCCTGTGTGTGTTAACGTTCATTGTTGATAGTTATCGTAATGAAACAGACGTTTATGTATTAAACATTCTACAGTTACATTAATTTATTGGAAAAATTTTATTTTATTCATTGTCTCTGCGCAATCGACGATATTAAAGAAAATTTAATTTTAAACTTGATTAATAAGAAAGTTAAACTTCACACGCAATAAATTTTTTATCTTCAAAAAGAGGTCGACGAATGATCAATTTTTATCATCTTCAATGTCTACATTATTAAAAAACTATTGAATGAATTTGAAATGAAAAAGAAATGCTAATCGAATAACTTTATCGTTCGCGCAAAAAAGAGTATTCCCATAAATTTTAAATAAACTCAAACAATTGCACGCAAACATTCGTTCGAAATATCTTGAAATAATTTTTTGTGCATAATGCGTTTGCGATCGCTTTTGAAAGAGAAGGAAAGAAAGAAAGAAAGTTCAAAGCAGAAAATGAAAGAATTTTATGAAGCACGTTTTTTCGCCATACACACGCGGAATCGCCACCCGTATAGTTTATGTATATACAACGCTTAGCCTGCGTTACCCTGCGACCGTTAGCAAAAGAAACGAAATAATTCAAGTACTGACTAATTTCCACGAAGGAATCGAATACATCGTCATGGGGATCACGTTTCCGAATACATCGATTCTCTTACCGAATGCCAGTTTATTAAGTATATTGCCCTTACCGACTTCTTCCCTTTCTTTCATTTTTTATTCATATTGATATAAGAACTTGAAACGGAATTTTAAACGCGGGGATAGCTTGAATTTTTGAGAAAAAACAAAGCGATTAAAATTACTTTTTAAACATTTCGCTCGCTTACAACGAGCAATGAATTCTTGCATTCTACTCGCGCTTGGTTTAATGAGAAATTAACCACATACGCGTTTTAATTAGAAGCTTTATGCATGGAGTACGACAAAAAATAGTTAACGGTTAGCTTGATTACCAACATTTTTAAGTTCAAAAAACGTCGCGTCACATTCTCGTGATGAAAGTACATCTACTATACGACAAAAATAATCATCGCGACTAATTATACATTTCAATCAGCCATTTCGATGATGATACTTTTTTATAATTCCGCTAAAAAATTTTTATTCAACCTTCGAATTTATAAATAAATAATCCTCACCGGCAATCAAAAGTTCAAAACCTTATCCAGCATGCCATCATGTGCGAGGAAGTACTGAAAATTTCATTACCCCCACAATGTGTATGTATAGTATGTATATAGCAGCTCGCCTCGTTTGAGTAGCTTCTTGTTCGCTGCCTCGCGGTGGTGGTTACCTGTGGAAGAAAACTGCGCGCTCATTAACATAATGACAATCTGTCAAGGGACCGGTTGGACCCGTTGACAACGTCAAACGTACCGCGGTAGTCGTGTACTCGTACATATTTGTGTATATATACTAACTCATAAATCATTAAAATCTACCTGCACGCTGTGTGTCAATCGAAATTATCTAGATAATTGCGATGATTTTTCCTGTGAAAAGGTTGAGACACGATGTTGTACACTGCAAGGCTCATTATTTTTATTTCGCGTCTTCTTATCCCCGTTTATTTTATTTGGAAATATGATATTTTATAAATTATATGTAAAGCTCAATAAGTGGTAATTTCAAATGCATAATTGATTTTTAAAAACGTACATTTTTCACTTTATTAAAATTTATGTTTAAGTTCTTGCGTGCTCCGGTAATTCGACAATTTTTTTAATCGGATTATTGTTAAATAAAAATTTTTTAAAATATGCAAGCACTCATGGAAAGAATTTCAAATTTTTTAAAATTGTAGACATATTTTTATTTAAAACGTCGAATTTTTCTGGAAATAAAATTTATTTAAATAACGAAAATAGCTTGGTTATAACGTAAGGTATGACTTTAATGGAGATAAAGTACAAAAGCCAATTGCACCTCATGAATTTACGGAAATATATATGCATCTCCAGTTTTAACTCGAGTATAAGCTAAAACAACGATATCGATGCGTCGTGACGTCCGCAAAACTAAATTCATTCGCGTGTAAGTCGCTCTAAGTAATTTGTGTATCGAAACTTTCGCCGCCGCGAACGAAAGCGATTTCAACGATTAACGTAGCGGTGCTAATTAGTGTGTCAATTGTTTACATGTGCGCCACTTGTGACGAGGTCGCGTCTCTAGTTCATTCATAAGATTCGAGTCGCGCGCGAACGATACGACTCGACATTGCGTAATAAAGCATTCGTCGAAAACGAAGCGAAATGAAGAAGCCGTAAAGAATAAAGAAAAGCCGCGATAATCTGTGTAGCAGGTGTGCGCGCGCGGCTAAACAGACAGTTGCATTAGCGATGGAGATAAAAGTCCGAGGAGCAAAAAGTATAACGCAAAGCTGTTTCTTTCGATCAATGAATAGAGGAAACATGAGACAACGAACACGTTTACCTGAAACACACTCCTTTTTTTTTTTTTTTTTAATGCCTTTTCAATAACTAAAATGCAATTTGATCTCTTTCATATCTATCGCGTCTTATATTGTGATTTTATGTGCTGAAAAAAGAATTTTTTCAATTGCGCCTTAGTTAATTATATTTTTTTTAAATTTTCGTGTTTAAAATACGTCGTATAAAAGATGACGATATTAAAAAAATTTCAAAATTATTTAACAAAATTATTTCGTAATTGAAAATTATGTTTGTATTGAGATTTAAAAAGAAATTTTAAATTTCAATAAATTTATAGAACTTTTTGTAAAATTGACTTTTAAATTTTGTCTTTTCGAAATCCAATGTAACTTTAATATTAATACATATATTTATTTTGATAATTTAGTTGGAGTAATGTCATTCAACAAAATATTGCACCTAATTTATCAAAATCGTGCTAAATTGCTCCGAATGCGGCATTCAATTTAAACTCCGTGAACAGAAGGTAATAAATTTGTCAAATGTCGAAGGTCAAGGTTTTGAATATCTTTTGAAAGGAGAACACAACATTAGTGAATATTTGTGTACTACCGAAAGTTAGTTACGGAAAATTTGACCAGCTGCTTCACATTTGGTATTAGGGACGCGTCCGATCAATTGTGTAAACGGCTTTGTAATGTTCGGGTATATTTCTGCATTCGACGTAAAATACCATTGTAGATGTTTTTAGATTAATGTCCAATTTTTAAATTTACCTCAGAATGATATTCGCCAAATGTTTTGAATTGTATAGATACAAAAATTATAAATTTTTAAAATTATGAAAATCTTTGTAAAATTTAGCTTCAACTGTAACTTGAGCTGTATTCATAATAATGATATAATATTTTTTACAATACTCCCATAAGTTTTCCAGTTGTTTACCCAAGCATGCAAAACATATTACAGTTAAGCATACAGTTATAACCTCCGATAAATTTCAGAGAATCAACTTTTTATCAATTTGAAAATTTTTTGTTCATATTTTTTCTTTTATTTAACCTTATGCTGAGCAGTCATCTGTTAATTTTTTTTTTTTTTATTTTCAATCAGAAACTTTGAGGAGCATTTATTCACCAAG
This sequence comes from Chalcis sispes, assembly GCA_949987625.1. Classification (NCBI taxonomy): domain Eukaryota; kingdom Metazoa; phylum Arthropoda; class Insecta; order Hymenoptera; family Chalcididae; genus Chalcis; species Chalcis sispes. Next base: position 54,663,700 of record OX465098.1, on the reverse strand, counting down.
AGATAGCGAATTATCTTAAATCTTATTTTCTATCATTTCATATGTTCTTGTAATCTATCATTTTATATATTTTGTTGAATCTAACATTAGCTTAAAATCGCATCTTTAACATTTACTTATAAATGATATCATATAAAATTATGTCATAAAGTGAATATGACTTTGCAAATATAAACAAATTTAATGTAAATTAGTAGTTTTAAAATTTTTACATGTTCTTTATCATTAATAATTTCATCGCTTATATTATTATTATTAAAATCTATATCTAGTTAACTGTGTTACACGCCGAAAGTAAAATTTAAACTCGAATATTTCCTTTCATTTATCACTTTTTTCACCTCTCTTATTTTAAAAAATAATTCTGTATTCAAGACTGATTAATTTTTTTCAACTCGAAACCGACTCACCAAAATCGCGAACAGATTATTCGAGCGGCATCCGAATGAGAAACCAGTTTTATCTCGTGTAAGCAAGATTACAGAAGTGATGGACACTTTTGAAAAATTACATTGTATAATCATTATCTTTTTGCATGTCGCTCGTTGTACCATCAATATGTATAACAAATTTTACTTTTTATTGAATCGCGTTCTTATGGTTAAAAGATGTAATTAGTATCACATTAAATTTTCGGTGAATAATGAAATTTTTTTTTGCATTATGTAACAAATTTAAAATTCTTTTTATAAAGTAAAATGAAGTTTATAAAATGTTGATTTGTTTAAAGACAATATGATGAATAACATTTATATAATGAAAATTATTCAAATAAATGATAATTTTAATTATTTTATAAAAAATACCATTTGAATAAATATTTCATAATAGATTATAATCTTAAAATCAATTACCATCGAAATTAAACGATATTTCTATTCTACAGAATTTTTAAAAATTTCTATTTTAAAAAATTAGCAATACTAATAATGCAAAATATAAACGTAAAAAATAAATGACAAATCGATTTCCTCAGTTAAACTCCATTCAAATATAGAAACACTTATCGCGATAACACTTATCAATTTAACCAAATTTCATCGGCCTCGACTAAAAATCTCACGATACGTCAACAGCCTTAACTAGCAACGCGAGATCAACTAGCTCAACCGACAGAAATAGTAATAGGAAGGTACTCGTTAAAAATCGCTCGCGCTTTATGAGTGCGCGCGCGCACACACACACACACACACATACCCACACGCACTAGTTCTCCCACGCAGCTCGCGTAAACACACGCCGCAAACTTTGCACGCGGGTTTTCAACGCTCGTTTACTGCACTAGCGCACAGAACGAGTCTTACGTAATGAAATGCGTAGGACTTAATGCTAAGCGATCGATCAAACTGGAGGATGGGAAGAATAATATTTAGCGAGGATTGATTCGTTATCGTCGAAGTTTCGTTGACTCTCTCTCTCTCTCTCTCTCTCTCTCTCTCTCTCTCTCTCTCTCTCTCTCTCTCTCCCTTTGTTCTTTCTTAAAGCTATGGATGATATAGGTGTGAGTTATAATCATGAGTCTTTGATTTGATTACTCTCGAGTGTATTTCTTTTATTAAAGTGAACGGATTGTTTTATTATGTTTAATGGGTTTATCGATCTTGAATATTGGGAGGCACAAGTTTTGAAGATGGTTGTTTAAATGACTTTGGTGAATACAGTTTATAAGGTGATATAAGTTTATAATAAGGTCAGCATTTCGATAGGTGTAATGAAATTCAAATAAATAATTTTAAAGTATAACGATTTTTCTTCAACTAATATTGAATAATTGTGTCATGTTTGATGAAAAAGTTGATTTTGTACATATGAGAGAAAAATATATTCTGCTCGTTTACTTAAAAAAATAAAGAGTGCGCATTAAATTTCAGTCCGTAAAATTTTGAAGGACGATATCTTTCGTCTCGAGGACAAACAGTAGCTTATAAACATTGAATCACAAAAGCATTGTTCAAGATTGGAGTGCATATTTTGAATTTGACTTGCGAAGCAGTTTCTCACGGAGATTTTTCTTCGAGTCAAAGCTTTTCCTTTCTTTTATTTTTTCCAACCTACGCTCGCTTGATATGCTAATCACGAAAGGAAGGACTATAAGAGAAACAAAGGTTTTAAATATATTCTTAAGTCTGTGAAATAAATTTATTATGGTTGTGCTCTTTAAGAGCGACCGTGTAAAAATATATATTTTTTTAAAATATTTAATACTACAATGTTTAAATAAATATGGACTATTATCAAATATAGCTACGAATCTATAAATAATTAATTTTTGAAAAATAATGATAAAGTTTACTTTGCCAAAGAAAACAATCTTAACAAATATTATTATAATTTTATGATTATCATTTAATTTTAATCCTGAAAAGATAAGAATCTTATGTACCTACATTTGTAATCTTATTTGCATTTATTCATAACAATCAAGTTCAAATATTGCAAAGTAGTAGTTTCGAAAAAAAGAAATTCATTTGCATACCATCAACAAATTGTTTTGTCAATGATCTACTCAACGAAAAGGTCAATGCACTCGACTGCAATCATCGTTGGGATAAAAAATACACGCGGTAAAACGTCTGGTTTTATAAGATCGACTCGAATGTATGAAAAAAGAAGCCGAAAAATTTTAACACACCACTCGGACGTCTCAATTGTCCGGTGACAGAATAGTTCTCTCTCGCTCTATGGCATATACATCGTTTCGCGCTTCTAGTCGCGAAAACGAATCGCGTGTACACAAACCCGCGTCGCTCCATTTATAGTAAGCACCGTGTGTGTGCACTTATATTCTGTATTTATATATACACCACCTCGCAACAAAAAAAAGGAACAGAAAAAGAGTTCAGAAGGAGAAAGACGATGCGCTGGCAGGGTGTCTTGCTCGCGCCGTAATAAAGTGTGATTTATGCGTTCGGCCGTAATTGCTCGCGCGCCCGGCTAATTTATCCAATCCTCGAATGCCAACTCCCTGCGTGCTTATAGACGATCCTTTTTTCCTCCTTTACTCCCTCATTCAGTCTTCTCTCTCTCTCTCTCTGTCTCTCTCTATGCGGTCTCCCGTTTCGCGGGTATTCTCACAATTTACGCGCGCTGATTAGATGGGGGCTTTGTAAGCTCGGCTAATGCTTACGGAACGAGGCTTTTACGGCGCCTCCCTCCTCTTCCTCCCCCCTCTCTTCCTTCTATATACTCTGCACATCCCTTTTGCACTCAATCGCTGCTTGTACGGCTAATATCTGTGACCGACCGCACACCGAGCTTAGCTAACGTTGCCCCGTGTATTATACGCGTAAACTCGCGCTTTAAGAATTTATTGGTTTCGTTGTGAGGTTATGCATCGGTGAGAATGTTGTTACGGAGCTTCTTACGGACAATTTTGAGATCGATTATTAAAGGCAATAATATTACGTAAATTAAAAATTACGAGGGCCGCGCAGTAGAAATTTATTTTTATTTTAATTGCAAAATTACAGAAAGAGTTTCTTTGAATCATTTGAATATAGATTTTTGTTTGGTAATGCCATTTCTATTATTTAATGTACATCCTTTAGCCATAATTTAATCTAAGAACTAGAATACATTTTCATATTTAATATGTATAAATTAAATACAATAAAATTACAAATTCATATTTCTGAACGAAATTACCACACGATTGCCAATATGATTTATAAATTTATTAATAGCTTGATACATAATAATAATTAATAGCTGATAAAACTTAATACATTCTAATTGTTCGAGATAATATGATTGAACATTAATCTTGAGAATGTCAATTAAACGTGTAAAATTTCAAGTTTATGCAAAATTTAAATTAGCATTCGAATAAAAAATTTGTAAAATGTAAAATCCGTATAAAATTTTCATTAAATAATTAAATTTAATGAAATTTGCCTAAAATTAGTAGCAATAAGATAAAATTAAATGTTAATTGGATACATTTTGATTTTAGAAAATGTGTTAATATCGTACAATACGATAAAGAATAAAAAATTAGTTTAAAAATTAAGTAAAAAAATTTCTTTAATCGTCACATTTAATATTCACTTTTTAATGTATCACGAAGATATTAGCAACCATATGATGAATAATAAATATTTGAAATAGATTCCATTGAATGATGGGTATTACGATAGAAAATAATAATTGTTTTCGATAAATAGATTTTAATATTATATCAATAAGTGTTAATGCTTCTAATTGATAATTAAAATGTAAATTATTCGTGAGCAATATTTTTAATAACAATATAAAAAAAGTAATGGCCGTTACATTATTAAAGACGTTTCTGTGCCATCGTTATCGAGTTGAAAAATTTTCAAAATGAAAAAATTTTAAAAAGCTTTCGCAACTATTTTCCAATACTTTAACACAGCTTATTAATCGATATCAATAATTTACTTCTTTCACGTCTAAAAAAGAATATAAATTCAATTATGCACGTTCCTAGATACCCATAATGCTGTAAAGATAAACGTTAAGAAATTTCTAGGCACAAGTTATTAAAATTAATTTACTTGTATTTACATAAGTGATTCTCGGCGTCGAATTGATAAGACAAAACCCATCGCATTGAGTTAAAACGCGCGTATCTTCAATTTTGCTAATGCGCGAAGAATTTATAAATAACTAAAATACGTCGCTTGTGAAATTAGCATCGAAAAATTTACACACGACAAACGCACTCGCGTTGTTCCTTAATAATGTTCTTTTAGACACTCATACGTAACCAGACTTTCGCTGTTGATTTACTGCATTGACAATTGTTTCTTTCTCTTGTTATTGCAATGGTTCCTTTACACTAAGGTATTCTTTTTAATTAATTTTTAAGATAATTGTTTTGAAAATACAATTAATTTTAACATGCATAATAAGAAATAAACATATTTTAATTTTTTTAGTCAAATATTAAATTTACCCAATAAAAGCTAAAAAAAGTTCAAAAAACTTGTTTGTAAAAACATAATTAATAATTGTAACATAAAATCTAATATATAATATCCGGTTCGTTGATTAATATTATAAAATAGTTTAATGCTAAAATAAAAATATCAATATTCCTTGCAAAACGAAACAGCTTTTGTTAAATTTTAAAAATAATATGAAAAGAGAAATATTAATGATTTCCTGAAGATTGAAATCTTGATCGCAATCATTTATCACGTGAAAGTATTACATTTCCTTCATGAATTTTCATAACGTTTATTGATTTTACTTAATTATTATTTATGTAAATGTTAATTTTTCAACATATTTTATTATATATATATATATATATATATATATATATATATATATATATATATATATATATATATATATATATATATTACACATGTGAGAATACTATGAATAATTTAAAATATATAATCACTTATGCTAATGTTTTAAAAATATGAAAAATATATTTTAATTATGTCATCTCTAACTAATAGTGAAAATTTCAAAAATAGAGACATAAATAACTATAAAGATTAAATTATTTGCGCTCTATTCATATAAATTAGCGTTAAAAAATTTTACAAACTTTTATCATCACGGAAAAATTCAAGGAGCAATTGGCGCTTAATAATTTTCTGCGACTATCTAACGATATTTCAATAATTTTACGAGACCAATCATAGTTTATTCTTTCGACAACAACGTGAAGTACAATTAAAAAGCAACGTTAATTCTCCAGAAAAAAAAAAAAAAAAAAAAAAAAAACTGTAACTGTGTCTGCACCGCAGCAATAGCAAAGACTCGCGTGACATGTTTGCTTAGATAACTAAGCTCTACTCTCTCTACATTTCTATCATTCTCCTGCTCTTAAATTTTCGTTTCTTTATACTTACCGATGTTCAATTTTTGTGGGAAACGATACATCTGTGCATACATACGTACGTTAAGTTTGTCTTTAACTTTATCTGTATAATGTGCGCAGTGATATTTTTTTGTTGATTGCTTTTTTGTTTGCATTGATGAAATCGAAACCTTTTTTTCCTTGCGACAAAAGCTGTTGTGCGTGTGTGAGTGTGCTTTTATTGTAACGTAAAATAAACCGTTACATTATTTGAATTGTAGTTTTAGAATATTCTTATACAAGTTAAACTGGATAAATATATGGTTTCTTATGTTTAAAGTAAAATTTAATAAGATTTAATATACTTACATTTAATTACAACGGTTTTCAATGTATTTTGGACATACCTTTGAAAATTTTAATTGATATAAGTTAATATTACCTCGTTTAAAAATTAAATTATAAAACAAGCAATAGATTTTAAAAGCTTTCAGGAGTCGAATTTGTCCGTTTTTTTATACTACTGTTTACATTATCGCATGATACAGAATTCCAAAGTTACAAAAGATCGGTATTCCATTAAATTGTTATAAGACCAAATCTATAGCATAGCTACATATAGTAAAAATTAAAACTTCTCAACTTGTGAAGCAGCAACAAGAACAAAAAAACTTAAAAATTTCCTTTTGCTCATAAATCAAAATCCACGTAAATCAAATCATAACTTACCGAAACAATTAAACAAAACATCGCGAACACGATGTCTCCAATTTAAAATTGACAATCGATCTAAAATAAAAAACTACCGCTTTTCCACACTCGGTTACACCAAACGCGCAAAAAGAAAAAAAAATAAAAGAAGAAGACGTTGAAAGGAGATACAAGCTATAGTCTACATAAACGAGTGTATCGCATTCCTCGTAGAGACGAGTTAACCGTAGCGACCGACAACGCGTTAGCATTCTCGATTATTTCCTTCTTTCTTTCGCCCACTCGCGAATATAAAAGCCATAAATAACCATCAGCAGCCGTTGGCCGACCTATTATAACAACGCGAGCGTACGAACGCGCGAGGGCCTTCGCTCATTAAAATTAATCCGTGGTCTGTCCTCGCCCATGCGCGCGCGTGCCGATGTTAATATCGTTTTATCAACGTCGACGCACGACCGACGTTGTATGACGAGAGCCCGAGAATGATATTTACTCTCGCTGAGGTCGTAGTCGCTTTACGATGGAAATGTAATGGACCACCCGATCGACGTTGTGGCTGTTGTTGCGAGGTCTATGAGATGGTTGGTCTTGTCTAGCAATTTTAAATGTCAAAGCTTTTCTGGAAAAAGTTTATGAGAGAATTTGTCGTAAAGATATTTCGAGGATTATTTCATGAGCAATAATTGAAAACAATCATATGTTTGTTCTTAATGCAAAGTGAATAGGTTTTAGGAAACTTCGTAAGACTATTCAGTAAAATTTGCTTACTTTTAGCTCTAAATTATAATTATTTATTAAATTATTGTACAATATAATTGAAAATAATTTTATTACAAATAAACAATTTTTTTTTATAATTATTTAAGTACAATTATTTGATGCAAAAATTAAATTAAATTTATATATGAACACAATTTATTGGTTAAGTGTATTACACGCTTGAAATTTGTGGAAGTAAATTTTTGGGAAAAATAAAGAATATATCGTTCGTATCATATAATTTTCTGTTCTAATATTTGTCAAAAAAAAAGGCAAATAATAAAAAAAATTAATCATTACAAATAATGAGTATTTTCAGTGGTATATCAGTACAAGTCTACGAGTTTTATAATGATGGACTTAAAAACTAACATTAAATTTATAAGACTAAACTTGTTAAAACTCTCTATAAGTTGTACTTCCTCCCTTTCCTTCTTTGATTATGCTAATCATAATTACGTGCACGGCTACTTTTCTGTTTTTCCTTTATAGAATTTATTATAATTTTAAACAGCTCTTACCGACTGTAGAAAAGTTGACGAGTTCTGCCATTAATTTCTTATGCGTTTTGTAAACTGGTATCACAGAATGTTTATAAACGTCAAATATGATTATAATATTTATATAAAATGCCATCGATGCTTATAAAGAATATTATTAATTAAGCATTTGAATTTAACTCAACGGATATATTTATTCCGTAATATTTTATAATTAATTTTTTATCAATAATTCAAAAATAAAATGTATATTATTTTTATTTTATTGAAGATTAATATTTAAATCTTTATTGATCACTTTATTTTCATTATGTTACAGGTAAGTTGCGACAGTTATTACATATTTCAATCATCACTTTTACGTAAGTTTACTTACAATAAATTTATTCTTAATAGTATTAATATTTTTATCTTTGCATAATTGATTTTGAATATTTATATTGATTGACAATTGCTAAATATTTCTAGATTAATAACAAGCGATTGTAAAATCTAAAAGAATATAAAACTTATTTATTAACGACTTCATTTTATAAAAATTACCAGAAAATTGCATCAAAAAATGAATTCCAATGAATCGTAAAATTTTAACTAATCCCTCCAGTTCAATTTTCAAAATGTAGAACCGTACTATCATCGAAAGCCGCGAATAACCGTTAACCCTGAGCGCGTGCGCGCGATACGATAATCCCTTCTCTCTCTTTTAAAAAAAAAAATAGTTTCGCTCTCTAGCAAAAGAAGAAAAAAATGTATCCGCGTACAACAGCAATCGAACGGATAGCAGCATGCAAGAAAGAGCGAACAACGAGTATACACATACTCGTCGCCTCCTCTCAAGAACAGTAACACATGCATGATTCATGAACTCACGACGTAATTCTCTTTCTCTCTTTCTCTGCATCGATGCAACTCGTTCTCGTTTTCCACGGAAGCAAAAAGATGCAAAGCGTTCGTATGCCTATATCCACCCTCTTCTTCTTCTTCTTCTAAGTACTTCTCTCTCTAATTATAATTCGTCGAGAAGAGAAAAAAAAATTGTCGGTTTCTAAAAACCTTTTCGATGTTTGCTCTTCGGACGGAGATAATGAGAGCGATCTGTTTCAAGGGATTGAGAAGGAGGATTAAAAAGAGGCAATTTGGAGATTAATTTTAGGTTTGATTATACTTAAAAAGTTGGTGGGTTGAATACCACTCGCTAATTATTTGATTGCAGTTCAAATGAGATTTGAAAAAATTAGCCATGCTTCCTGTATATCCTTTTGGAAAGAGAACTTGAATAATTTATTCGAGTTAATTGTTTTGTCGTTATGTTTTTATGTTAATATGTACTTTATAATACGAACATTGTTATATACATTTTATGCAACAGCTTAAACTTTCATGCGACAATAATATTTTTTTGCTTTTTATGCGAGTTAAAACCAATATGTAATTTTCTCGTTAACGAATAAGAAAGTTTTAAAAGCTTACTTTCTCGACGCTTTGAACTTTTGTGAGAAGTTAGTAATTAAGTTTATAAACAGAAACCTTGTTATCGAACGTCATTTCCCGAAGTGGAAGTAAATTATTTTATTTTGACCACTCGGTAATCTTTCAAAATCTCAAAAATAAAATCTTATCCAAGTTTCACAATTTATTTAATTTTCTCGCCCGTATACATGACTTTCCCTTATAACAATTCGCATAATGGAAAAATAAACTGACGTAAACCAAGGAGAGGATAGACTTTTCGAATAGTGAATAATCTATAAATTATGCAAATTACACGTGAATGCTCATCGGTTAAAAGAATTTTTTCTGTATGTGCTTGTACAACTTTAGACTTCTTGAACACCGGATGATAAATAAAGCACAAATAGAGAAAATTTCTTAACGCCGATACACACCTTATAACTCGAGGGTTTTGCGTCTCTCTCTCTCTCTCTCTCTCATTTTCTCTTATCTCGCGCGCGTATTGCATTCGCTTCATTCTCAAGTCATATCGACGTCGATACGCGAAGACTGAAATGATTTTACCGAGAGTTTATATATAGTACTTTTGACGTTGTGATCGTTGTTTCTTCGCCTCTTGCTTCGATAGTCTCACTGTTTGCTTTCCTTGATGTATGTTTATGTTGCTTGCGTCTAGACGTACACATATGCTTCGTTGATTTAATAAAATTTTGTTTTCTATGCGGAAATTTGTTTCATTTTTATAAGTATTTTATTAAATACTTCGTTTAACAATAATAAATAAAAAAAGGCGATTTTTTTCGGTTACAAAATTTTTAAAAGAGATGATAAGTTCATGAATTTTTGCATTGCTTTTCCTTCATAAAATCATGAACTTTAAAATTCTAGTCGGACTTAAATTACTCATAAACTTCAAAATATAAAAAAATGTTTTTTACATTTTTTACAAGAAAAGTTTTTTCATAAAAAAAGTTCCCTTGTAAAAACTTTCAAAAAAGTATCTAACATTACTCAAAACGAAACATTTTCAATGAAAGTCGCAATTATAACCCGAAAAACGAGAAAGCATATGCAACATAGGTGAAAGCTAAGCAATTAAAAGATGCGCATGTACTTATGCCACGAATTTTTTTTTTTTCTTTTGTACCAACAAGAGATACGTTGGCATATCGTTTTGAGTGCCTCCTCGAAAAAAAAAAAAAAAAAAAAAAAAAAAAAAAAAAAAAGCGCCGGCTGTTGTTTTCTATAAAAGGGCTTGAATGCCTACTGGAAATAGTAAGAAAAGTAGCGTATCACGAGTGCGTTATTGTGTAAGAGTTTCGTTACCGCGTAATTTATTTTGTTGCGTCATCCACGCACACTCGACTAAATAAAATATTTTAATTATTATGATCGTCGTTCATAAATTTTTTTTATTGAGTTTATGTATATTAATTTCATATATATATATTTTTTTTTCTTTTTAATACTCAATTAAGAATTTTCGATGAACAGTTTTAATTTGTTAGATTGTTTCTGACGCAACCGTAACTTTCTTACATTATTGCAATTGTTTGATCATAACTAAACGTGTATACAAATTTTGGAAATATATAAGTAAAAAAAAAAAAAAAAAAAAAGTAAATGTTGCATCGAAAAAACTAATCGCTGCATTTTCAAGACTTTAAATAAAATAATAATTTCTTTTTTTTGTTTAAGCACGTGAAAAAGAAACTCATTCAATAATTACTCTAGAGCATTTTTAATTTAATTTATTGATTATTATTCGATTTTTATTTCTTTACATTACACTAATAACCTTCTAACATAAATTTTAGCTATTTATAAATCAAACGCATTAAGATAATTAAACATCAATTTGACGTGCTACAAGTGAATTTATATATTATTCTAAAATAGTTACACATTTAGTTTATTCACTTATTTTAATTTTAAATTGATATTAGAAATTATCCTTTATTCACTAACAAGTCTTTTCCATTACTTTTTTGTGTACTAAGAATTCAAATTCACTTTTTTTTTTATTTAATATCGACTTCCTCTCATTTTTGAACGATAATGATCGATAATATTATCGCATGAAAAAAATTATAAATCACTGAACCAAAACTTAAATTACTACTTAACTTTAATGACAATAATAAAATCCGGTTCATTCGTCTCACAATTTACTCAGATCGATTAAAAAAAAAAAAAAAAATAAAATAAAATAAAAAAAAAAAAACAATTCTAAAGAAGCTAATAGCAGTTCTTGAGTTATTTTGTAATTAGCAAATAATAATGGCATACTTATAAAATAGATAATATTATTCAAGAACTTCTACTTTAATCGGTATAAGAGAAAGTTGTTAAACTCCGAAATAGATAAGTTACAACGGGCAAGCTAAGCACTACCCTATTTTCAACGTCTATTATAAAGTCGACGAAGGTTCAAAGTCTTATACATTGTGCTAAAGTGCTTTAATAGTTTGTTACGCAAATTGTGGCGCCGGTCTACTTGGTTCAACCTCTCAAATCTTACTTTACCAAAGTTAGTCATCTGTGGAGGCACAAAAGTACGTCGAGTCGCGTTGATATTTTTTGAAACTGCAAATTGCAAACGTGTTGTAACTTATTAGATTTTTTACATGATTGATTTTGTGATTTGATATACTTTATATACTTATTTACTAGTTATATTTGCGAAGAAATTGTTAAATAAAGTTGAACGGCATATATTATGTAAATAGTTGGCTCTGGCACAGATGTAACTTCACATAAGTACGAAACTTTAAATCACCCATGCGACTATCAGCGATTGCAATAACTTTTCCAAAAATACCCGTCACCTGTCACAAAATACTTCACCTTCAACTTTCCTCCTATCCTTCATTCACCGAGTTTAAGGAGGAGAAGGAGAAACCACCCGACGAGACGGAAAACGCGTTCCGGATACACGCCGCGTGGCATCTCTAACGCGCGCGGTTGGCAACGTACGCGAAGGAGGAAGAAAAGGAACAGAAGGAGAACATCGAATCCAGCGTGTAACGAGAGGTGAAACCGGTGCGATACGTATAACGACCGAGGATGTCTGGGATTATGTGGGTTAACTCATGCGCTCGCTCACTAACCCATCAATTACGCCGACTGAGCTCATCCGATATATGCACGCCTCCGCTAAAATCTGGACAAACGTCGCGCGTACGGGTAATCTTAGCTATAATGCACGTATTGTATATATAAGCAAAAGTCGAGCAAGAACGAATTTGTTCGAATGTACAATATGCGTGACTTCCTACGATTAACAGCCGAGATTCGAGCTGAAAATCGTTTCCAATGGGTGTCTTACGAGGTATGAAACAATAACAATTGTATATTCGTTGGTTATAAAGACAAAACGAGATTCCGCGAAATCTAAAAGTTGACATTAGTAGCTTTTGAAATGATAATAAAGGAGTCGCGCAAGTGAGAATATTTTAAACGACGCTGGATTTTTATTTATAGAATTTTGAGAATTGAGCGATTTTGGTTATTTGAGTAATTTTAATTTATATTATGAGATTTTATCTTGCGTGTTTAAGATACAACATTAAGCTTTGCATTCACTGTTATAAATAGATGAAAATTACATCTTCGTAAACCTAGGCAATTAATATTTCGGGTAGTTTAGTAAATATTTTATATTTATTCGTTGAAACATTTTAAATTTTAATTAATTTAAAATAGTGTTAAAATTTCATGACTAATATGTTTAGACATTAAATAACCTATATTTTACCGACAAATAAATGATTTATGAGTAAGCGTCTATGCATTTAAAATTCAAAATTATCAGCAGCGCTTAAACATCCGAGTTTTCTAAGCATCCAATTCACAGAAAATTGTAGCGTTAAAAGTTTAGAGTATTCTATGAATTGTTGAACTTTAAAACGACTGAACGATTCGCTTGTCTAAAAATGACGAGAGCTCAGCTAAAAGTTTTCAATGGAAATTCGAATGATTCACGCTGCTAATATTAATGCAAGCATAAAGGTTAGCGATTTTTAAAAATGATAAAAGTTAAGTGTACACTTGCATTCCTGATTTCGATAGACGCGACTTATGAACACTTATCCAAATTATTTTAATAGTTAACTCTACTTACAATTATTTTAGGTATATTTGACCTTGGATTATCGTAAAGTGCAAGTAAACTAGAATCGTTATTTTATCATTTATCAACTACAATTATAAGATTGTTTTATGTAAATTTAAGCCTTAATGTAAATAGTATTTAGTAATTACATTCAAGATATTCCAGTTTGCAAAGTGCTCTTTGTATTTTATTACGAGCGTAATTCTTAGCTACTGAAAAACAAAAAGTTCGAGTGCATTTGCGCTTCGATAAATTTACTTATAATCAGTAGAACGAACGCGTCACGCTGTCTTTTATTTTACAGTTTTGTATAAACCTTTCCAAGCCAAAATCAATATAAATTGAAATTTAAAATGAAACGTAATTAACTCCGATTTTACCATTAGCTACCGAAGATGTCTATTGAATCTCAAAAAATTGGTCGATGCCGGTAAAACGAGCGCGAGCGCTTTCAAAACTTACTCGTCTTACCACCGGCTTATCTAATCGCGATATTCCAATAGAGCGTGTCTTGCGAATGTAACGAGTAGCCGGAATTTTAGCGTTAAACGCGTACACCGACATTTAAAACGCGAATTAAATGTCGTATCGCGCTCTCGAAATCAAAAGTACAAGTTGACGACGCAGAGCTGCGAGTAAAAACGTCTCCCCCGATGAGATGCGCGTGTGCGCGTGTGCGCGTGTGCGCGCGTATACACATACTTGAAATTGCCAGCAGATGCGAGCGCTTAGCTTTCGCGCGAGCTTTTATACGTACGTGCTAATTGCCGAAACTAAGTTTAGATCTCATCTTTCGACTTCCGTTTAATACTTCGCTCGTGTGATGCTCCCTTGTATTATTACTGCGACCAAAGCGGCTTTGTCACGCAAAGGTTATCGTTTCGTTCTCTTTTGTCGGTCGCGCTTCACGTTTTTTTTTGTATTTTTTTTTTTTTTTTCGTTCATGCGGTTGAGAATGCGTGGATTGAATAAACCGAGCTTTATAATTGATTTATGTTAGAGTCACAACGGTATTGAAAACAAGATTATTTTATGAATGCGAAAAATCCAACGTTGTTTTAAGTAATTGAATTGTATTCAAAAGCTGAAAGAGGTTTGTTTTTATTTGTTTAATAAAAATTTTTCCTCAACAAAAACACAAGTTTGTTTTCATTCATCATATAAATAAATAAAAATTGTAACAGTACTGATATTTTATTTTATAATTTTTGAATTCAAAAGAAATGTTCAAAATTTTCTCATTATATTCCTACTTAATGTTTTCGATAAAACATCACTTTTACAAAACAAGAAAAAAAAATGCTTAAGTTTTCTTAATATCCACGCAGTCCTCATACCAATTAGCTTGTAGAAAGTTGGGAGCATTGTAGGCGCTGACTCTTACACAATCATGATGTGATATGGAATCCAAAGCTTTTTCTCCGTCAGTGCGTTGAATACTTGAATAGTCGACTTTGATTTCGCGCAATGTTTTTTTCATCTTTATTTGCGAGATATTGAAAAATTACCAGAGTGTTAAGCATAGATAGATGGATGCAAAATATATCATCGTAAATTTATTGAAATGAATATCTCCATTTTCAAATAATTTATAATTTTTTATGATTATAGAAAAGATTCTTTTTAATTATATATTTATAGTAATCTAAATTTTTTAAGCTAATAATTTAAGTATACAAAAATGATTTATTTTATTGTTAATAAGAATTATTAAAAATATTAAGGAGAAAAGATAATAATCTATTCTATTACGGTTGTCAAAATAATGTGAAGGTTTAATTTTTAACCACACTTTTACATCTAATTGAGTTTAAAAGACTAAAACATATAATATATGCTTCAAGTATGGCATTAAAAGATAAAATAAGTGTTACTTCATTATAGAGGTTAATTTCAAATTTAAATATGTTTAGCACGTACTTTGTATCACCTCATTAAAGCTCATTATACTCCATTCGAAAGTTTCACCTTCTTGTTTGATCCCATTGAACATTTTTATTACTTCAAACTTAAGAATCATCTACGAGTTTTTTATCCATACTCGTCTTTTATAAAAAAAAATATTCTCTCGCTAAATATTCATTCGTCTTTTATAAAAAAACACCTATTAAAACTATAATTGACAAAATTATCAGACAAAAATTAATTTTATTCAATCAATTATACAAGTATAAACAAAAAAAATCTTCCCCTTCCTAACAACACTAAGCAACTGAATTATTAATTACTTTCACAACAATTAAAAAGAATAAAGAGCCCCACACACGTAAAATTCTTATTCCTACTTCTAATACTCTATTCTCGTAACCCCTTTATTTTTACCTCGCCAAAGTGCTTTTCCTCGCGCACATACACACTCACACGCGTGCGTGTACGCAACGACACGCGAAAGGTCGAAAGCACTTTAAAGCCGCGCATTTCTTTCACGGCGAGTTACCGAGTCAAGTTGTAAAAGCAAGTTGTGCCTGTGAATTTTAACCGTTCCTTTTTTTTTTTTTTTTGTGCCGATCCCGTGAAACCCTTGTAGTTCTTGTACTTAAAAGGCGCGCACATTCTCGTCGTTGATTTACAAACTGTATACGTTCCGCTTCTTGCTTAAAGAATTTGCCCCTATATTCCTTATGTAGGTATACTTGTCGTTGTGAAGACAAATTTAATTCGCGATAAATATAAATCTATGAACGTTTGAAAGGATGGCGGAGTGGTTCGTTGATTTAAATTGAAGAATGGTATTCATATAAATGTTTTCTGCTTTTTTTTTAAATAAGGAAAAAAAGTAAGTATCTTTAATTCAGAAAAGCCTTTAGTTTATTTACTCGTGAATTTGAAAGTTATTAAAAAACATTAAAAATAATTTTCTAGTTGATCTTCTTTGTAAAGAATCTTTCGATTGCGTTAAAGAAATATGCAGAGTAAAATTTTATTTACGAAACTAGAACAAACTTCAAAACAAATGCTTTAAAACCAAAGGCTTAATTATCTTAAACAAATAAAAAGTTTTCAAAATTTTACGCATACGCTCGTGAAAATTTGTGGCAAGAACCTTAACCGGTAATAAACTAGTTTTCTCTTCCGAGCCGATTATGCCTCGGGATATTACTTTTTCTATTGCGATAATATTGCCGCGCTGTATTAAAACACGCGCGTTTACGCATCCAGCGCGGTTCTAACGCAGAACGAAGCAACCAACGATTCTCATAACGGTGAGTTTGCATCTACCGTGCGCTCGAAAGTTTTTTCAAAATACGCCGGATAAAAAACCCGCTTACTCCCCGATCAACCTTTTCTGATATAAAACTTGACGTGTGCGTCTCGTCCTGTTGGATGGAAAGCCGTTTAATCACGGGACGATTTCACCGATTGTAAAAAAATTAAACGAAAAAAGGAACGTCGCTTTGACAGCTTTATGAAACGAGGGATTGACAGGCAGATGCTTCTTCTGTGATTTATAACGTCTCTCACGTGGGATGAACCGAGCTGTCGCATCGGGAGACCCACTTCGACATCGTAATTGTGTGATTTTTACTAGGAAATGAGAAAATGCGCGTTGAAAATCAATTGGTCAAGCTTATGAAAAATTACGATTTCTATAATTTTTTGCGCCCGCGAGATTCAGAAATTATAGAGAAAAAAGGCGAGAAATTAAAAAAAAATTATAAAATGATGAGCTCGTTTGTAAAATGATTAAGGTTTCTGGAAAAATACGTTGCGTGCGTTGATGAAATCGCATACTTGAATGCTACTTCTTATATGTGTATGGTGAACGCAGATATGAATACCTAAATAAAATTAATCAAAGGAAATTAAGGTTAATTCATATGTATTATTAACGGACTGTTTGTAAGTATTAAATGAAATAAATTAATAACTATGATTTTCTTATTAATTTTAATAACAATTATTAATTGTTCAAATTAATAACAATTGACTTTCTATTCATGAACGCTAAGATATTTTTTAAATAAACGAGTTTGTATTTATCACAAAAATTTCTATTATTTATTTAATCCGTTGTTTTTGACATTGTTAACTATCAAAATGTAATCAACGAATAAAACAACGTTGCACTAGTCGGATATAAATACAGTAATTGAAATATATTTCTTACAAACTTAACTAGATCCTAAATAATGCATTCTTACATACCTTTACGCACAAAAGTAAGCAGCCGGAAATGCCAAGCATGACGCTAAAAGCTCGCGTAACGCCAACTACGACAAAGAGAAAAAAAAAAAAAAAGATGAAAACAAAAAAAAATTTAATCACGTTTCGCGTTACACGCGAAACTTGGAAAATTATCCTCCGCGTAGCTTTATGCATGAGCTTATATACGCAAGTGCATCGAGAGTATACTCTAATATACCGAGAGTACGCCAAAATAGCAGCAACGGGAGACAGACGACAACGACTGTTACTGATGGCCACTAGTTTGCTGGCAAATAGCTTGCGATATAAAATACACGCGCGCAAATATACTGTGCGCGGGGTCAACGATCTTCGTGTATTGGTTTTAACTTGAATTAGAATTTATACAGAAGTTAGCGGTGGTATTGTAACAATTTCCCGGTATTGTTTTCAATTATGTGTACGTAACTCGTGAAATATTTGAAGCATTGAAAGGAACTTTATTAAAATTATAAACAGTATTAATTTAAATTTAACCTCATTATAACCTAATAACGTATCGTTTTAATTATTTGCGGAAATGTATAAAAATTATATATGTAAAATTATGTAAATTGATACCGCGTATCAAATTATAAAGTATTGACATTTTATCCTCTACGATTAATGGAAATGTAGAAAATATACTATTATGACATTCACATATCATGAGATCAATACGTGCGGCATTAAATTTTGAAAGACAGCCAAAATATTAAATCGATGGATTAGGTAAATTAATGAGTAGAAAGTATATTATTAATAGCTTTGATACTGAAGTTTTGAGTTCATAAAAAATGGTTAATAAAGATAAAAGTTCTTACTCTTTGATTATTAAATTCATTAATATTTTTTAAAAAGAAATAATCGATACTTAAAAAACGCTAATTTATTTATAAAAAATGTAAAATAAACTACGGGTAAAAAATTAAGTTATGTATGAGCAAAAAAATTTAGAAAAACTCAAGCGAAGTTTGAGAGATACCATGAGACGTGAATCTAAAAATATACTTATTATAAATGTAGAATACTTTATGTATATAAATATATGTATATAAATTTATATATATATATATATATACACACTCATGTAGATAATGCCTATCGTCAATGTTATATCGTAACCTTTGAAGAGCTTTTTTTAGATATATTTCTACATAAGACGTTAGGTTTTTCTTCTTCGGCACGTGTTTGTTTATTCTTCTCATATGAACATCGTAATTGTGAAACTTAAATATGTTTTTTATAGATTTATGAAGTAATTTCATATAAAAAATTTGTACTGCTCGTAGCAAATATTGTTTAAGTAGTACATTTATTTTGTTTTGTTTACATCTATATTATAGAATATAAATATATGTGTTATTGGAGTTAGATAAAAATTATTTTGAATGCAACTTAATTAAAAAAACCAACTATAAAAACAATCCAATCTATGATATTTCACTCGTAAGATCAAAAGCAAGCGCTTAGCATAAAAC
Organism: Chalcis sispes; assembly: GCA_949987625.1. Taxonomy (NCBI): domain Eukaryota; kingdom Metazoa; phylum Arthropoda; class Insecta; order Hymenoptera; family Chalcididae; genus Chalcis; species Chalcis sispes. The sequence goes on along the minus strand of OX465098.1, from coordinate 54,644,737 downwards.
AATGCACGAGAACAAAATCAATCGAACAGCTCTCACAAAGCACCGCGGCTCAAAATCAGGGCAAAGGCTAATTTGTACAAATCTTGGATGGCCGATCGCGATAACAACGATCGTATTTCGCACAGGTAGACTCGCTCATAAACACACACACACAAAGATACACTTGAATACTTCATAACGCATTCCGATCACGTTCCATCGTCCATCAAGTGTACAGCGTTCAAGTGAAACGATGAGGAGAGAGGGAGCCAGAGAGAGAGAGAGAGAGAGAGAAGAGAGAGAAAGAGAGAGAGGCACTTCTTTCAACAAGAAACGTGGAATGCTTCCGTAGCCCTGATTAGGGCGTTAATTTATGCGCGCGAGTGAGCTTTTCGACTGAGTATACGAGTATATCTATGCATACGCGCTCGTACATCCTATACACACAGACATGCGGGCGCTCGTGCATATATATACCTGATTCTCCGAGAATGCGGATCAAGGAATGAATGGAATAGAAGCGAGCCGTCTGGCTTTGATTTTACGTCGTATCTGTGCACGTGTGTGCGTTTAAACACGAATCTTAATCCGATTACCATGCATTGGGATTCGAATGAAAGAGGAGAATCCATTGACGGTGGAGGAATTAGATGGATATATATGCATGTGTGTGGGTGTGGGTGTGTGTGTGTGCGTGTGGGTATATATACATTCGTGAGAGTTGTCGATGAAGAAGATGCGCGCGCTCAAATAGAATGAAACTCGTGTTGTTTATTACGTGAACTTGTTTCAATTACTTACGATATGTTTTTCCTTATTTAAAATGAAATTTGTTTGATCGATTAGTCAACCACGTATCTTGTTTACTTTTAAATTTGTTCGAATCATTGTTTATTATTGGAGTTTACGTTTTTACATACTTGTTTGGACGCGATTATACGAAAAATAATTTTGTATTATCAGGAAATGATTTCATTACGGTATATCTGTACGTACAATAAGTAGAAAATGCCAATTGTGGTAAGACGCGATATGGTAACTTTTTCTTTCTGTACTTCAAATTATTACGCTTTCAAAATTAACAACCGTTGTAATTTAAAATAAAATACACACTTAAAAAAAATATATTTTATTGATATTGTCGCTTGTGGTCACTACTTTTACCTTTAAAAAATTACTTCAAAAATCAATGCTGTTTAATATTCATACTCGATTAGATTGTCTTAGAATCAAATTACTTTTGAGTGCAATTAATGGATTGATAAAAAGACAGAATGAGCTAAGATTAATCAGTTTTTAAAGCGGTTATTTGAAAAAAAATAATTTTATTTCCACATCATATTTTCACTAAGATTATTCGAGTAGGATTGTATATACATATTGTATATATGTATATACACTTAAAGAGTATACTATGTAAGGATTATACATTAATACACGTCGTTTCTTTGGAATACGTGCACGTATAATTTCTTATAGAAATTTTCCACGGTGTATTAAAATATAGTTACACGGCTATACGTGTGTAAAATGTCTTCGATATTTTATCGTCGAATTTTTCAAAAATCACTCTTACCGTCAAACAACGCGTTATAACAACTCGTGAGAAAGTCCTTTCTTAACTTTCAGAAGCTTTTTGTTTTCCCTCTCCTTCTTTTACTCTCTCTCTCTCTCTCTGTCTCTCTCCTCTCTCTCTCTCTCTCTCTCGGTTTAAAACTTTATTTCCTGAGCGCAATGGCAACATAGTCACGCTTTTAACATACATACGTATGTATATATCCTAAAAACTACAGAACATCCGCATGAACGACCGTCGCAATATTACGGCGAATTTCAAACTAACGGATTACCTTTGAGCATATACGAGAACGGAATCCCAAAGCGAACGTGAATTCCTCTCGATCTCTCTATCTCTCTTTCTCTTTTTCTCTTTCGTTCGCTTGAATGAGTCGCTTGAAAGTAGTAAAAGCATTATAAAAGCCTTTTGAAAGAATTGTATGCAAAACGATATCGCGTTGACTTCTGTTAAACCGGTCGTCCCGCGGTATACGACATCAGACGATGATCAATGTGTTTTATGTAACGTAATGCATAGGTAAACTTTCATATTGCGTTAGTTTTGCGTTAAACATTTTTTTTTTTTTTTTTTTTTCATTTTTAACCATAAAGTTGTTCTTTTTTTTAATTCCATAATAAAATGAATAATAAAAGTGTGAAATTTTTGTTTATAAAATTTAGCTTACAAGATTAAAAGATAGAAAAATCCTTCGCGTCGGTATTTGCAGATATAACTTAAGGATTCTTTAATTCGATTCACGTATTACAAGTCGAAAAAGGAAACGTAAGATTTCGCAGAATTAATAAAAACTATTCTTGTCAGCTGAGATTTAAATCTAGTTTGAATTAAACAAAGCGCAATGTAAATCCTACGTCGAAAATTTTTTTCAAAGCAAACATGCAGTTTTGCAATATTTGACGAATACTTTTAAAAGCGTACATGAATATTTGAAGAAAAAAAATGTTCGATAAAATCAAAACAAAATTCATCAACGTTTTTCAAAATTGTATAAATTTTTCAAAGCATACGTTATTAAAAACGAATATACGATTGTAAAATTTAATAAAAAATAAAAGCGTAAAACTACCAAATTTATATACCCATAAATTTTACCATTCTTTTGACATTAAAAAATATAGCAACAAAAACGATAAATCCATCGAAGGTACATAACGGAAAAAAAAGAGAAAAAAAAGAGAAAAATAAAAAGAAAGGAAAAAAAGAGAAAGAAGTTAAAAATTTTCACCTGCGAGTACGCGAGAGCTCGCAGAGAGTAGAGCAACGGGAAGACATAAAACACGCGAGCTATAAATAATCAAACTCGAAACGTAACTACGTCGTCGTCGAACGATTCGCCGCAGGTGTCGCGCATAATTACAATGGAAAATTATCGAGCGCGTTACGCAAATTATTATTAATAGCGGAAATTTTTTTATTTCAATCGACTAGATCACATGGCGATTGGAATAATTATACTTCGCGTTACCTTCTAGTATTTGGTTAGTGTGTCTCTTGTTGTTCGCAGGGGCGAGGTGAGATCCGTTCACTATTTCGCTTTGCAAAATAAGCGATAACTTATTTGGGTAAAGAATCGACGACGACGACGACGACGACGACGCGAATTTTACGTTCGTTAAAGGGAGATAAAAGAGCCCGTAGACATAGCGATTCGATACGAACGCTTACACTCGCCGATACTCCGTATCGAGTAATCAATTTGGTGCGAGCGAGCGAACGATCGTTGGGTTCATATCCGGCCGACAACACGTGTACCTAATGGTGCAACATGCGTGTGTGTCCTTTGAGAAAAATACTGCGCACGTTACGATATTTCATTGTCTTTTATTTTTCTTCCTCTTTTTTTTTCCTTCTTTCTTTTTTCCTTCCTGTTTTATTAATAATGTACTCTTAGAATGTCGACTATCGGAATGTTTATTATTTATAATCAGAACGACTGCTGATCGAATGAATTTATTGAATTAATAAGGGGTATTATATATATATGATACAAACGTAAATGTGCTACACATATTATCTACACTCTTGTTAACTGCTGGTTGAAATTGTAAAAGAAATTGCAATGATTTTACAGCAGAATTATGTTTAAACATTAAGACTATTGCGCTCCTTTACTGTTTGTGCTTCAATACTTCTTTAAATAATTCTTAGCATCTTTTTTTACAATAAATAAAAACAATTTTATTATAAATTCATGTTTTACACGCGTCACTTTATCAATATTTACCAAAAATTGTTTCAAACTCAATATACATTAAACGTTCTGTACGTTTACTCTAAAACAAAATTTAACCTAAGTTTATCAGCATAAGATCTTATTCCAAACTATTTCAGTACTCGCGCATACCCGCACGGTTTCAAAATGAAGTCGTCCCGATTATCGGCAAAGCGGTCGCAAAGTTCTATTCAGGCTCGAATAAGCGAACGTCGGATCCGTTTTCATTATACACGAAGGTGTATACCGTACTTCGACCGTCGGCCAGTCTTTTGCTCAGGGGGAAGTTTCTATATTCCAATCGCTCGCGCGAATAGCTGAGATGCCTTTATATACTTGGATTATTCAGCGTTAGAACTTAGCTTGACAAACTTCAAAACTTAAGTTTGCAACTGTTTTTTTTCTTGCTTTTTTTAACTTTTCCTTCGTTTTTTTGCAAGGATTTATAATTATTATTTATTTTTTTTTTTTTCTTCAAAACTACGTTCAAACAAATTATCTTTGCTATTTTGATAATACATTGTATTGTAATGCACCTTTTAAATTTTATAATACAATAACTTATCCTTCATACGAGTGTATGAATATGTATATTTTACCTTTCGATCATATTAACATATCGAGTTGTACATATTCCATTGTATAAATTATGCAATAAAAATAATTTACCTTCATTTCGATGCGTTTGCATTTATTTAAAAGCAAAATATTTATTAATACATTTTTCTTTAACCAAGTATTACTAACAATATTTTTATTACGGAAATACCAATTGGTAAACTATAATTATTCAAATTATATGTTTTGACTATGTTTGACTATAGACATGTCAATTTATAAGGCATATATATTCAATAACAACATTTCAATATAAAAATTTCCAACGCATTCTACCTTTTAAATGAGACTTCAAACAGGATCGATATAGTTTACTTGCCAAGTGAACCATTTATTTATTTTTTTTTTCACCGACATATAATGTCTTTATCAAACTTACTTATACGATTAAACAGACAGTGGCATACTTCTTGCTTAGATCACAATAAATAGCGTATAACGAGCTCACTGGTACTCGAATAAAAAAAAAGTCGAACCATTTATACTTTTACGGCGTCTCCAGTTTGTATCTATTCTCCACGTACACAGGAACTTTTTAACAAGCTTTAATTGAGGTTTTCATCGAAGCGATGAGAATGCTCGCGTCGCGTGATCGTTAGTTGATTTATGTCACGCACTATTTCTACGATTATAAAATCGTCTTTCACACTATTTCGCACTGTATTCTGAAATAATAAGAATCGCGAAAGTATCGGGAAAAAAGTATATAATCGAATTTCAAGTGTGCACTACTGCGATGAAACCAGTTTCATTTTTTCGATAAATAATTTTTAACGATGATACAGCTCTACTGACCTCTTTCGGGATATATTGAGCGCATTTGAAAATCAATTGAGCTGAATCGAAATAATTGCAAATCGAATAATATTTCAAACGCGTATTTCAATACTTTCTATACCGGTAATTAATAAAAGATTAATGACGACAACTTTTTTATCCACAGAATTAAATATTACAAGTTACGATAATCAAGTACGGACTAAATTAATATCTATACCGAATAAAAAAAAAAAAAAACGATAAAGCTCGATACACTCGCTCACGCAACCTTAAAAAGGCTTCAAAGCTGACGGATACTCTCGCTTGTTCGCGTAAGCGTTTCATTATCCACGATACATCCTCTCTCTCACTCTCTCTCTCTCTACCTCTTTCTCTCGTCGCGCAGCATTTTGAGAACCTGATCGAGACTCCGGGTGTAGCTTTAAGTACAAAGCAAGAGTATTCTCTCTTTCTCTCTTAGTCCCTCGCGCGTGTGAGTCCACCCGCGAGCGACAAGTTTCGCGTTAACGAGCGTCGGCGCGTCAAGTAAGGAACTCCGATACCTCCTTAAGAAATATCCTCTTGGTTCCCCTTTGCGATTGAGTATTTCGATCCTTTGTCGACGGTGAGATGAAATTATTCGCTGATTTAATTGGGCTGCTTTAGTGATTTTAATTTTTGGAAAATTACTTGGGTTTTATTTTTTTTTTTTCATTTTTTAAGATGACAAAACGTAATGTTTATGATGTCGATGGATAAATTATAGCCACGTATTTATTCTTTTCTAATTGTATTACGTTTTGCGAATTTCGTTGTCGTAATATTTATTTTAAAATTGCAGGAAACGTATTAATAAAGTATTAGTAATTTATGTAAGTGACGCGCTTTTTTAGTAATATATTTATAAGTTCGCCAAAACTGTAAAGTTAAATTTACCAAAAGTATAAATAATTTAAAAGTACATTTTATGAAATGTTTACGTAACTGTGAAATCGGGAAGGCTTATGGCGGTTATAAAAATTTTGGAGAGCTTTAAAATAGAAATTTTTCTTGGGATCGATGTCACAGTAAGATAGCAATTAAAATTATGATGAAGATTTTATCGAAGAAAAAAAAAATAATGTTTACATAAGTAGTATTTTTATAAAGTTTTAAATTAAATACTTCATATTATGTCACATAAAGTCGCTAATACTCTAATAAATGTCTAATAAAATTAATTTTATTATTCCGCGTTTCATTTACTCATAACAAAAATTCGCGATACTATAAGAAAAAACAAAAAAAAACAAAAAAAATAACGAAAAGATACGTAGGAGAAAACTGGTAGCACAAATCTATGTGCACATGTGATTTTAATAATAATTACTACATCACTCTCATATGTTCTCGTATAGATGTGTACATATATAATACTCGTTCGAACGTCAATAAACTTACACGTCAGACCAATCTAAATTACTCAAATAACTTACTTGCAAATTGGTCGAATAACACCTACGATTAGATAGCATTGCTTTTACTCGTTCTCTATAGACACACGTATACGTTAAATCGACATCCTCGTCTTCCACTGGTTTATTTTTCCACGTAAGTTTTATGTGCGCATGCGTGAATTTCGCAAGGAGCATTAGAAAATATAAAAAAAAAGATGGATTTCATAATTCGTCGTACGGAAGAATATACCTTGTACAATGTTTCCTTTTATTAAGTCTCTTCGAAGTGAAATATTATTATAAAGAAAATTATATAAAAAAAAAAAAAAAAAAAAAAAAAAAAAACATATCTTCAACATGTATCGATTGCGTATCGATACATGTATCGATTTATTTGTTATTACTTTTCCATATATTAGTTTATTGATCGACGAATCGCGATAAATTCTAACCGAATACAATTCGTCACATTAATTAATTTTCCAGGTAATTTCATTCAAAAAGAATAAACACTACCAAATAAACATAAAAATACGATATTAATTTTCTGTTTTTGCATATATCATATCGCTACGGCAATGTAATCAATGATCGTTAATTAAACTTTAATAAACAGCATACATCGTTTAAACGTTATATAAATTCGGAATATTTTGTTTAAATATAAACGGAATCATTAAAACAAAACGAGCTAGCAGCAATGTTCTACGTCTCTATGCGATGTGCGCTTACACAATTCGACGCTCGCAGATCACAATGAACGATCGTAACTTCTCCCCCGGCACATTCACCTCCTCGTGGCTTTCCTCCGCGCGGAAGCATTCAGTTATCGCAACTCGTATATGAAAAGAAAATAAAATGAGACTAGCTCCAAACGCGTCGCGAGACGAATAAACAAAAAAGAAAGTCTCTCTCGCGTGTCTTCGGTCTCTCTGTTATTCGATACGATACCTTGCGATACAATCTTTCACAGTTTTGATACGCGCGTTTGAAGTCGACGGTTGTGGAATAAATGTCGACGTTAATGAATACGCTTTTCGAGGTGTAACTGCTTTTATGTTAATGACGTGGGTGTTACTCGATTGGATGCAGGAATACGTTGAATGGATTTTTAAATATTTTGAAGGGAAAGAAAGTACTTTCATACAGCGAATGAATTTTCTTTGCGTTATAGAAATATTAATATAAATTCAGAATTTTTTATATTTTTATCGTTTCGAAAAATTTAGAAAAACTGGTAACGTTTTAGAACGTAAGCAGTATATCGTAATTATTTTTTTAAGTTATATTGCATTATGCTATTGTGATGGTTTAGAAATAATATATATTCAAAAAAGTACAAAATTAATACTTTCTCGAAAATGAATCGTCAAGTATCAAAATAAATATTTTTTAAAATACTGGCTGAAGTAATTTTTGAGACATACAATAATAAATAGCGTGAAATTAGTTGACCCCAAGTGTTTCATTTGGCTTGCATATCCCATATACAAATTAAAGTCTGAATAAAAACTTGCCATCAATTTTTCTTTTTTATATTAAAATCTCCAGCAAAATACAATAACATTATTAAATTTTATATTTTTTAATAACGTATGATCAACAACAAAATAGTAAAATATAAATTATTACGATTTAATCAATTTTTTTTTTTTTTAATCTTATCATTTTATCGTTTTATGTTTACAAGAGTTATAAAATTAGAATCAATATGAAATCGTATTTTACTTTATTTATTTGTGAATATAAAAAAAAAAACTTAAGACCAATAAACTTTACGAATATAAACTTTCAATTTGTCAATTCGCGAAATTCCGTAGAATAAATAACTTGCATTAAAAAACGAGTGACACAAAATCAACTTATATCTCAATCAAAGATAAGCCGTTGAATCATAAATAAGCCTATACCTATCGTAAACGCAATTAATGCAAAATCGAACAACGAATATTTTCCGCGAAAAGCAAACGACCGTCTAGTTTTATATCGTCGTCGCGTAACTCGCGTAAAGGTATAATGATTAAAAAAGGTATCCTTTGCAGGTTGATTCAATTTTGCGGTTTATCGCGGCGTAAACCAGTGGATATCGTTGATACGATCGCGTTCTAAGCGGCCGATTTGCGCCTTTCGCTTTCGTGGAATGTGTCTTATGGTTTATCGGTACAGTTAAAAGGGTTGGACGATAAGACGTTTTAAAATTGCCCGCCGGACATAGTTTTGCCCAAAGGATCCGTTATTGAATCTACGCTGCCGTTGGCATAATATAAGTAGTTCGATTTTTTTTTTCTTTTTTTTTTTTTTTGGAATGAAAATTTTTACGTTTGAAATTCGTTGAAATAAACTAATTTTTTAAAATGATTACATTTAATATCTCATTATCAATTATTAATTAAATAAAATTTTTCACAATATTATAATTGACATTTTTTAATTTTCTATTTAATCGATACTATACACAATAATTTTATTGTTTAATTTAAAACTTTATATGAATGATTTTCATGAAAAAACATCAGCATATTGATTTCCATTAAATCCAACTAATACTTATTAAAAAACAAAAAAAAATAGTCGTTTTAAAAAAGTCGTTAAATTAAATAAAATACTTTGATAAATTACAGATATGTGTATAGATAATGTAAAAAATTAATATCACTTAATAAATAAATCAATATACAAGCAATCAGTCAGAACGAAAAAAATATATATATATATTGGATGCATAAACCTGAATAGAATAATATCTCAGCGTATCCATAAAATTTTCCTATAAATAAGTGAATTACGTAAAATGATTTTAGAAAAATTAAACCTCTAGCAAAATTTAATATTGTATTGTGTGAGTACCTATACGTATTAAGCACGTATACATATAAATTTACGACTCTCGCGGTAACAAACAACTCACGCGTGAGCGGAGGTGAAAAATTGAAAGTGCATAAGGAGAGGCAAAAGCGAATGAAAAAAAAAGCGTATAAATAATTTTCATGATTCTTGGCAAAAAGATTCGCTCGCTGCATAACGCAAGGTATTTTATCACTTGTCACGGTTTCGCTCGGAGAACATCCTCGAATAAATTTCCGTTTGTTTACCCCTTACGCGAAGTGATACCGGTCTGAGGTGTGTTCACACATACTTATCTATACATATGTACATGTACACATTTATAACGCACATAACGTGAATATGCACACGTAAAAGCGAAGCGTGAATAAGAGATGATGTCATGCGTACAAGTTGCATCTTCTTTTTACTCGTTAATGATTTTATATTATGAGGACTTCTGTGAGTCTGCTACCGTGCGATATATTAACGTTGATGCGAGCATGTAACCATGTTTTGTTTCTTTTTTTTTTGCACGCGCGATAACAAGGTGAAAAATATTTGATTCGAATGCACCTTTTTTATCGTTCTATAAAAAAAAAAAAAAAAAAAAAAAAACGTGCGTTGAATAAATTTATTTTACGTTAACTTTGCACTTTTTAATGAAGAAAAACGAGCTTTTCTTGCATTTTAAAAATTTGATGCGATAAAAAGATAATTTTATTAAAAATAGACAACGGCAAAAAAAAATTATTTTCTGAATTGATTAAACTAACCATAAAAATTAATCTTACTTGGCAAACGCTATTTAATAATATCTTTTTGCCAGCGAATAAAGCTATTAGCGCATAGTAATTAGATATTATTTCAAATCAATTTACCTACTCCGTGCAATATTGTTAATTATTTGAAAAGAACGAGAAACAAAGAGACAGAGAGAGAGAGAGAAAAAAAAATTACGAAAGTTATTCCGATTGTTAGTCATGCAAGAAATATCTTGACATCTTGTTTAAAACGATAACGAGGACTCGACGCGACTCGAAGAAAAGTGGGAGGAGTATAAGAAAAACGTAACGACGTACTTGAACAACAAGAGATGCTGATCGTTAAAGAAAGTGAGATAGAGAGATAGATAAACAGAAAAAGAGAGAATCATTGAACAATTACTTAATCGGCTAAAGAAAATGTGCATTCAGTGTACCTAATTCGTCGCCAACAATAGAACGCGCAAGTAATTTCATTATTGTATGTAAATTTCATAATATAACCTTTTCATAATACTAAAAAAAAAAAAGGTTACGTTATCACGTTTAATTTACTTAATGTTCTCGTTATCGTAACATCGATTTACGTCGTTCTCTTCTTAATTAATTGCTTCAATTATACTAAAGAATGCGTACAACGCTACAAATTTTATCTTTTAATCTCCATGCTGCTAATTTTAATTGATAGTAATTAAAAAAAATTGATTTTTTACAACTGCATTACTTTATAATTGATATAAGAGATAAGTAAATATTTACTCTATATTATCATTGAACAGCAGTATGTTTATATCACAAGATATTACCATTAGATCTAAAAATGATTGGTATTTACTATCCTAAAAAACAATAGAATACAAAGAATAATTTCAATTTCTAAAAATATAGAAAAGAAAATTTTATGAAACGATAAAGTAATTAGCATTTAAAAAATGTGAATAAAAAATTGATTAATTATTAGCTTTTACATTACCAATTTAAAAAAAAAAAAAAATGTTTCTCTATTGTAATATATAAATCGCAGTAGTTTGCAGGAGCTTGTAACGATTTTATCAAAATCATAACTTTGTACCTTGTATACGAAACGACACGTATTTTTCAAGTACATGCGATATACAACCCATTACATCATGTATCCTTTAATCGATAACAATAAATAAACCAATCTTACACAACGTAAAAACTTTATTTTCGATTAGCAAGACAAATAGTTGCAGATTAAGTAAAACCTATACCAAACATTTTCCTGGCAATACTGTACATCGAGAGTACACTTACGCTCTTGACTCCATTACTTTATACAACGTATTAATAACCGTACTTATCTGATAGAAAGTGTACTCTTCGTTTAATACGACGCGTTAAACAAGAATGCACCGAAATCTTGCGAGTATATAACACATCGGATGACAAACGTTTCGTCGCCGACGCCGAATTCCAGATTTTTGAGATTAGAAATTCCTTTCTCTTTCTTTAACCTTTTGCGAATTATTTTATATCTTATTCGTATTTGCCCTTTTATTTTTACCCTTTCGCCATCGAAAGAAAAAAAGAAAACTATATAAGACATTCGAAAACAAGTCAAAGATCCAGAGAAGATTCACCGACCGCAATAAAAAAATCTACTTCGTTGGTGAGAGAATTCACGGTTATATTTTCTCTTGATGTCGTACTTTCGTACGACATTTGTTGCGACGCTTAGCATCGTAAATAAATTTTCCTCGTGTGTCTTTTTTTTTTGGTTTTTTTTTTTTTTTAACGGAACACGCATTTTGTTCACTGAATACTATAATTGAAATTTCAAGACGTCACGAGACGTTTCCATTTAATTTTCATGGAAAAGTGATTGTAAATGAGCACAAAAAAATTTCAGTTTTAATTATTTGGTCGTTAAACTTAGCATATATACTAAACTTTTAGATATCGATAAATAATTATTTTTCGTTTCGCGCTTTAAAGCTACACGTATTTCAATATTTCAATCAAACACTTATTTATGAATACTAATTTTGTCTTCTGTAATGCAAATAATTACTATATTTCTTATAAAAATGACGGTGTTGACTGTAACAAAAATACCGAGAAGTTAATTATAATTGCTAAGTAAATTCATAAAAATTGCACATTTGTCACAAACCTGTGAAAGCGATTTGTTTCCTTGAAACAATGCTATATGTTAGAGTTGGCAAAAGCCGTCATTGTTTGACAAAGATTTTATTGTTTCTGGAATGTTGTTCTTATTTATCGCGAGATTTAGAATAACAAAGCGAATTTAATGTTAGAAGTAAACCATTCGTGCAAAAAGCGTTACAAAGATGTCAAACATTTGTTGAAAATTATCATCTTCTTTTGTGCGCTTATATAAATTAAGATGTTTTTAAAATAGAACAAAATTAAAAGCAATAAAAATACGATCTTTTTAAAAATTTGTAATTTCTGATAATTAAACTCGCAATAAACACAATTTGCATTATTTTAATATCATTTTAATCTCAGTAACATAATGCACTACATTTTCTTTGATCGATAAAAGTTAGCTTACAAAACTCGTACACAATAACAGCGTGTTTAAAATTTCCTTAAATAGCTATTACGCTTAAATGTCACACAATAGTACAACCAGAACACGGCTTAAAAGCAAATACTTTACACGCAATAAACGTAAATTTAAAAAAATCTCAATCATTCACGACTAATCAATGATTCACATAGGTTATTCCTTATAACGGCAAACCATCAAATCCGCAACGGAAGACGAATACGTTATTCTTGCAGTCGAGTGTGCTTGAGACGAATGCAACAAAAGAGAAAGAAAAAACGAAAGGAAAAAAAAGCAACGAACGAAGTCAGGTCGCGAACGGACGCGAGACAGCTGGGCGACGACGACGGCGCGACGATGAAGTCGACGATCAAACGCGCGCCTTTACGCGTGATTCATCGATCGAGCTCAAGCCGAGCGAGCTGCAACTTTTGTACGTAACGTGTCTGCGTGAACGCAAGAGACTTGCATGATGTAGACGAGAGCATGTCGAGCAGCGATTCCGAGAACAGAATGAAAGTCCCTCTCGGAGCTAGTTGTCTGACAAGTGACAAAGGGCTCGATTGCGCGTACATATGCGTTACTCTGTGCTGCGTATAAATATATATATATATATATATATATATATATATATATGTATGCGCGCGAACGATATACTACGATATAGTACGTATATAGGAATAAATACGAGAACGATCGAATGCAATAACAGAGACAATAGTGTGTCTGTTAATTAACGCGTTTTGATCAAGTTTTATAACTTTCGAATAAACGTCTGATGAAAAAATTGTCGTCCTCAAATAGAATCGAGTTGAGGTTAATGGTAATATACATTTTAATGATGATGATGCATAATGGCAATTTTATACGTCTACGCGTCGTGTAAGTTTTTTAAAATTTAGCTTAATTAGTGAATCATCCCAATGAAAAACCTTCGCGCATATAGTTTGCGCTAATTTTAGAAAGACTTATTTCATAAATTATAAAACTTTTTTCTTATATTGATATTGATAAATGTATAAAAAATTTAGAGAGAAAAAAAGAGTATGAAAACTTTTTTTCCACAATTTTATTTTCTTTTAAACAAAAAAAAAAACTCCTTTAATTTTATTCATAAATACTTTTTTTATAAATTCTTGCTTTACGTGTATAATATTTCAAAATAAAAAAAAAAATTAAACTTCACATTGTATTTAAAAAATGTCTTCGTTTTATTATCAAATTTAAATAATATATTGATTGAAAATGATTAAAAAAAAAGAAACAAGCCTTATCAACTTGAAAAATAATTATTCCTATAGAATTTCAATGTATTCAATTAAAATTCCAATACATCCGATACAAAGCAAGAATAGAAGCTACCGCACATCCACCACGATGAGAAAGAAAAAAAAAGTTACATTAATTCCCGACTGTATCCCCAACGTATAACCAAATAATCTCTCTCTCTCTTCTTACCTCGCGCATTGCATCATCGTATGCACTCTCGACTTGTCAATAATTCATGAGATCGGCCAAGACAACGTGGCAGCAATAGACACGCGTTTAAACAAAAGTGCTAAATAACGATTAGCCGAGAAAGAGTATAACTCTGAGCCAGATGGTAAATACTCAGGACCGGAGAACAAACTCGCGTTGAAAAAAAAAAAAAAAAAAAAAACAAACGAACAACGGACCGGCGTCAAACCGTTAAATCACGAGGTACGACGAGGTATTGTTCACGATGCATCTTTGCGCGCGTAATTGTAGCTTTATGCGCGTACGGATAAGACGCGCCGTGTACGCGCCCCGCTTATGTTTCGTTGTCGCTTATGAATTACGAGACAACTTCTGTCTCGCTTATATGCGTCTGTGCGGGATTTTTTTTCTCTCTCCTTTATTTTTACGACGGAGTTTGATAAAAAAAGTGCACTCGACGCTTCGAGTACGTAAACGTGGTGTCATCGAGACGTTTACAACGCGGCGTTCATTTTTCATAAATCGCGGTTAATACACACGTTTGTCTTATTATTTTCATATAAATTTAAAAATTATTCCTTTATTTATTGCGAGTAAATCGAGCTTGCTAATGAATAATTTTTTTTCTAACGTTACGATTTTTTTAAGCAACATTTTTCATGCTCATTTGTTTATATTTCGTACATAAAAAATAAAAAGAAACGAAAAAGAAAACGCTTCGTTTTGCTTACTTGTTGCGGAGTTTGCCGCAATCTTTTCTCGTTTTATGAAGATTTATGACACTCTGCATGATGCACGGCTATTTTCTTTCGGAGAACCACTAGAGGAACACGTGATGTAAATAAAATTTTATTTACGAAATAAGCTGCAGTTGAAACATAAATTTTTGTTAGCTGTATTTTAAAATTTATGTTAATAAATCGTGTAAAATTTTAAATTACCGGCGATAGTAAAATTTGGAGCAAAAATATAAATTGTTTAATCTTGATGCTGAAATATGCGTGTCGAACAACATTTGATATTATTTTTCAAAATACTGTTATGTAATAAAGATTAAAAAGAGCAATGAAGGTTTTCTGAATTAATATAATTTAAGAAATATTTTACATTAATAATTATAAGAAAAATGTTGCTGTTACAAAAAAAAAAAAAAAAAAAAAAATTGCAGAAAGAGTCTAGGTGCATTAAAATACCGTAGTAGTAACAGACACAATTTTTTAGGCCAGTAGAAACAGACGTTATTTAGATCGATCAAATTTAGTGGTGTTGCAATTATCAAAATGGTTTAAAAATAAAGCATTGAAAATTTAATGTTTAAATTTATACAAATTTTATATTACTTCAAAGTTAAAATCAATATTTCTAAGCATCTAAAACAATAATATTTTATTTTCACAAATTAAAATAAATTTTATAATCAATGCTATTGCTTATTATTTAAAATATTTGTAAAATTTATTTTTTTAAATAAAACCTTTATAACGCAATTTGATATTTATAATCGTATTAAAAATAAATTTCAGGCGTATCTTACTAATAAAAGAAAAAAAAGAAGTTGACGATAAATAATGAACATTATCTATAAAATATATAAGTCCCCATACGATTCAAGTGCCGGGCGGCGTAAAATTTTGATCGATCGGCTCGTAACGCTTAAAGCTCCAGGGTTATAAATTAAAATCAAAGGGCTACCGATTTTTTCGAGATACCTTGTCTTTAATACACACAACCGCTACATCCATGTCTCGGCAACGAACTCAACTCTTCGAGAAAACTAGAACGAAAGCCGATGGGGTCTACGTACGGCGCCTGTCATGACTATAAACCATGATGAATGACTCGGTAGCCGATTGATAAAAGTCGCGCGCGACGCCGCTTTTGTATCGCGCCGACACCTGCGTAAGCTTATATGCGCGACGCGATACGTACGACGGTGAGGCTATCGCGCGACCGACCGGCATGCGAATGTCGACGTCGTCGTCTTCGTCGTCGTCTCAAAAGTTTAATTGAGATGTGCGACTTGTCGCATTGACTTTAAAAATTTTTCGTTTGATGTGTGCCGTGGTGATGAAAAAAATATTGACGTATCGGTGTATATATATTGACGTGAAATGAGTACTATTGTTGGGTGGTATATATTTTAAATTTAGTTTGAACTGTTTTGTTACTTACTTCATTACTTTAATCATTATTTTTAATATCAATTTAATTTTTTTTTTTTCTTTTTTTTAATAAAATATTTATAAATTTTTATAGTAAAGTCAATGATAAAGTCTTAATAAAATTTAAACAAAAATGTATTTATTTTTCTTCTAGATATTATACCTGAATAAATTATGCTTTAAAATTGCTTATATATAAAACACAAAGAGCAAACGTCGTCATATAAAGCATATAACACCCCACATACTGTAATTGTTTCTCATGCAATATTAATCACAAAACAAACAATTAAACGCACTGGCCGATGCGTAAACGTTATAAATAACTTCCTCGTATAGCGATGCCCTTTTCATCGGCGACGATAAACTTATTTTATTAAACATTAAAAGGACACATCGGAGCTCTGACCACTTTGTTTAAATTCTTTGTTTCATTCACAAACGATTAAACGTTTTCGTCATACTAACCGACAATAGTTTATTCTTTCATCTAAAACCATTATCTTTATTCTCACTTGTTTCTTATACCAGGATTTTCTACGTCGATTCTAGTTACGTTAATCAATCACGCCCACACTTTATCTATAGGCTTAACCTCGCAATGTATATTTTGTAGAAGAAAAGAAACACGAATGCGCATCCTTATCTTGACTGGTTAATCTCAACCGAGTAACTGGGGCGAGACCACCGAGTAACGAAAAAATTCTACGGTTAAATGTTAACGCCGGAAATTAGTTCTCTCGTGTCATATTATAATTATTGGCAATCGATGCGATCGAATCTAGTTTGTATGCTCGTGTACTCGATCTATCGTTACCCTGTTTCCATGAGAAATTGAAAACGATCGATTACGTGTTCGATTTATGTTGCATCTGGCTATTGTCGTAACGTATTTTTATATCGTTTGTTGATTTATTGAGTCTATTAAAATGATTTATTATATCGGTGGGATGCGCTACCGCAAAATCTAAATATAACATTGTAATATGTCTGATGGAAAATATTTTTTAACGCATTTAATAATTGTTTCATTAATAAGTGACGTTCTATTTATTATGAGGAAATCCTTTGAATTCGTTTAAATAAGTTTGTTAAAAGATATGAAATACTCAAAAATGAAATTGAGCTTTTACCAACAGTAGTATACTTAATAATTATTTCAATTGTCTCTTCTTTTACAATTACTCATCATATATTCGTAAAACATTTATAATAATAAATGCATTACCTCTTTGGCAAAACCCCAATATTTGCAAGAAGACACGCTGTTAACATTATTTTAAACCGACGACCTCGATTGAATTTCACTCGGGCAATTACATTTGACAAGAAAATGTATAGCTTTATTCAGAAATACACGGCGTTAAATAGCTTCTTTTATACGTTGCTTTTTTTTATAAAAATTATTAAATTTTAAGTTTAACCGACATTTTTCCTCGATGTATTATTTCAAAACAATACAATTACTTACTTAGCAACTTTTTTTTTATTGATTGAGTGGTACATTTGAGATAAGACTACATCTTATTTGAACACAATGATAAATATAAATTGAAACTCGCAGGAGGAATGTTTATAAAGTTTTATCAAGTGCACACTGGAGTTGTTCCGAGAACCGATGAAAACGTTAAATACGTTATTTCCCAGCACTTGCGCTTTGTATCAGACGATTTGGCGTATTAATTTTGATGCAAGTTAAAAAATTGTATTATTGGTCACATTAAATACACGCATATAATTTTATTGTTGATATGTTTATTTTTGTGTGATGAGCTAAGTAAAAATGATGCTCTTATTGATCATTATTTTATGACTATCTCGCAAATTGGTTTGAAAATTTCTATCACATATTTATATTTTCATTATTTTATAAAATTACTGCTACATATATAAAATTACGAAGCGAATGCTGATAAGATAAGAATATTAAAAAAATTTTTAAATGATTCATAAATTACTAAATGCGGATTAGATTTTAGTTACCGAGTCGGACATAGGTTTCATAACGATAGGATACTATAAAATTTATGGCAATAATAGTGATTCATAATGATGTCATGCATTAATTATATTTCAAAGTTGTCTAATTTGTTAATAAATCAAATTTAGTTTCATTCAAATACTAACTTAAATTAAAATTTTCTATCTGGTTGAATTATCTAAAGAAATATATTTAAACAACAATTAAATTGTATGAAGGTTGTAATTTTTACAACGTAAACAATAATTGTGAATAGTATATGTAAAAAAACATTTTACCAAATTCTATAAATCATCTTTGCATAAAATTTAAAAAATATTTTGGTATAACTGCCTAAATAACGAAAGAGGGACAGAGAGGGAAAGAGAGAAAACCAAATTTAAAAAGCATTGGGCGGATAATTGACATCTATGTGGAAATACATTTTAGGTGTACATCGAGTGAAATACAACGCGTCAAACTTGGAAACAATAATCTCGTAAAGTTGGTACGAAGCATCTCTCACCTCTCGTCGTACATAACAATGTCCTAAGCATCATAAATCAAACCGTTCAAATTTATATTTGCATCGTATACAGTCTAACGAGTAAAACCAAAAAAAAAAAAAAAAAATTGTAATCCTCTCTCTCTCTCTCTCTCTCTTACTCTTTCTTGAAGTAGCATCTGCAATGTGTTAAAAGGTTAACAACTTAGAAGGAATTGGAGCTTGAAAACGCAGAGAGAGAGAGAGAGTGAGAGAGAGAGAGAGAGAGAGGAGAGGATCCACATGGCCCCCCTTTTTGGCCTTATATTCGGTTATGTTGTGAGCTTAAAATACAACGATTTTTACGCCGTCATTATACCGAGCTACCGTAACCTTAACCGTGACGCATCTTTAACTCCCGCAAGAATTCGATTTGTCGTTTTTCCTTCGTTTTTCCTTCGCTAAGGCAACCGCTTTATAAATTGCACGCGTGAAAGAGAAAGAGAGCAAAAAGCTACGTTGAGATTTATTTTATAAGCAATGCGGGAATGTTTTTATGGGAATAAATTAGTCCGTGATCGTTTTATTGTCAAAATGTTTGCTAGAAATTTTGTTAAAAAGTTTTATTGTTCCTTTGTTTTGCTAATAAACATCAAAGTTTTTTGTTCTTTATTCAAACTTTGCTTTACGCTAAAGTTTATTAGATTATTTATGAATATTAAAGGTTTACTATTTTCTACTTTATTATGTTGAAGAATATTAGAGTATCAAAAATATGGAACAAAAGATTTATTGAATCATACAGTTTAAAACTTTATATACGTTTTATCTATTACTTTTTAAATTAGAATTGCAAATTTAGAAAAAATAATACAGTATTTTGAAAAACTATGCTTAAATCAATTTCTTTTTGTATACCAATATTAAACTATTATCGATTTAATTAAATCAATGAAATATCAATTTTACATAACGCATCGTTCAATAAGTCCCGAGACTAACCCAGAGATGGTGCTAGTAGTACCAAACTAGCCACGTTTCCATAGAGTGCGAACCTTTACATGAAACGTGTAAAAATTTCACGTCGATCGGATCACAGACAGCAGAGTTATCGAGGTTAGAGTAAAGTCACTTTGTAATTTGTTTGAAAAATGGAAAAAAGCGAGTTTCGCGTGTTGATAAAACATTGTTTTTTAATGGGTAAAAACACCGTAGAAGCCCAGCAATGGCTTGAAAAACATTACCCGGACTCCTCTCCATCCAAACCAACGATTTGTCGTTGGTATGCTGAGTTTAAACGTGGTCGTACGGACACAAACGATGTGGAACGTTCGGGTAGGCCATTGGAAGCCGTTACACAGGAAAATGTGAGTGAAGTGTTAAAAATTGTAATGAAAAATCGCGAAAGAAAAAAAAAATGAAGGTCCGTGAGATTGCAGAAATGACACAGATATCATCTGGAAGCGTATTTACAATCCTTCATGAAAAATTGAGCATGAAAAAGGTTTTTTCCAAGTGGGTACATTAACGTCCGCGATTGCTTTCAGTGGAACAAAAACAGCAACGAGTCGACGATTCAGAGAGCTGTTTATCGCTATTTACTCGCAATAAAGAGGATTTCCTGCGTCGATACATGACCATGGATGAAACATGGATACATCATTTCACTCCGGAGTCGAATCGGCAATCATCTGAGTGGCGCATGGCTGGCGAAAGCCACCCAAAGCGTCCAAAAACGCAGCAGTCTGCTGGCAAAGTCATGGCGTCTGTTTTTTGCACATGAAGAAGAAAAAAATCCTTTTTCACCAAGACAATGCACCATGCCACAAGTCCATGAAAACAATGGCAAAATTGAACGAATTGGGCTTTGATTTGCTTCCCCACCCTCCGTATTCGCCAGATTTAGCCCCCAGCGACTACTGGCTCTTTGCTGATCTCAAAAAAATGCTCCAGGGAAAAAAATTTGGCTCGAATGAGGAGGTCATTGCCGAAACTGAAGCCTATTTTGAAGTAAAGGATAAATCCTTCTATATACATGGTATAGAAATGTTGGAAAGGCGTTGGAAAGATTGTATCACTCCAAAAGGAGATTATATTGATGAATAAAAATGATTTTTGAAAAAAAATGTTGTTTTCGTTGTTAGTCTCGGGAATTATTGAACGATGTGTTATATACATTATAACGATATTCTTACAAGTTAATTTTTGTCAAATATACGTATTTCCAGAATAAAAATAAAAATTTTAAAATGCAAGTACACGATGGAAACAGAGTGAACATTTATTCAAATAAAATTTTATTAGTATCCTGTTACAAAGAAATATCTATCTTTTGTACAATTAAACGGCCATCTCAATAAGTCAGCTGCATCGTATCTCCTTCACCTTTTCCTTTCTTCATCCTTTGCACTGCCTTTATTCTTCCTTATATAAGCATTATACTTACCAAAATAGATATTTTATATATAGACTTTTCATATTCGACCAACTGACTTAACGAGAAAGCTCCTATCGTTTAAAATAATACCGTTTTCGAAGCAGTTCAAAATCTGTGCGCCGTTAGACGAAATCACCGATACGTTTAATATTCTCGCGACGCGCGTGAAAATGTCTCCGGTGGTGGTGGTGATGGTGGTGGTGGTAGTGGTGGTGAGGTAGACAGCTTGGCAGCGGATTTCGTTTCGTCTTCTTGGAAGTCGATATGCGGCGTTTCGCACGGCGAAGACTTTGAATTAACCGAGAGGAAAAGGGAGAATGTAACGCTTCTTCTTTCTTAATTAGTTGTCTCGGCGGGTTTTTGATTTTCTTTTGGTCTCGAGTTGCTCGCTTAGCCCCGACGTTAATGTACACATTGAGTGAGGGATGTCTTAATTTTCGATGGTTTTTAATGGCGAGAAGAGAATTTTTATTTTATTATTTTTTTTTTTTTTTTTTTTTTTTTGTTTTGTCTACTTTTTAAGATTTGTTGCGGTGGAATGCAAAGTGTGAGAAAAACATGCGACTTACGTTAAAGTAATGCGAAAATACGTTAATGGATGCTTAATCTTGTTTTAATAAAATATCCAGGTACGGATAACTTTTAATTACTATTTAAAACAAGTTGTCTAAATATTATATACAAATATAATAAATAATAATTTTCATTAATTTCAATGGATTATTAATTTATTTAATGATTAATTAATCATAATTCATTCCAATACTTCGAATTAAAACTAATAAACATCTAAACATTTTAAAAAAATATAGTTTTTTCTGCAAATGAGAACGCGAAAGTTACGCATTAAAATATCATGGTATTAAATATATTCTGCAACGTCACAATTTTTTTTTTTCTAGTAAAAGATAAGATCAAAGAGAAAAATTTAAAAGAGTTGTAATATATAAAAAAAAATTATCCAAAAATACATTGCATTGATTATTTAAAAAGACGTATACACATGAAAATAAAAAATACGATAAAAAAAATTATAATGATGATTTATTACAGAATGACGTTATAAAACGAAAGTTGTTGAATATATACCGTAAAAAATATGTTATCAGCGTTGTGTTTACATTATGAATAATGAACCTTCACAATTAAACGATATTCATAAATGTTAAAGAAAGAAAAGCTACTGCTGACGGTGACCTATTTAAGAAGTAAATCAAAACATCGCTCTTTAATGAAACTCTATTCTATTCTCATGTATATACCCGCATTTTCGATCGGCCCTTCAAAGGTCGTATACTAGTATAATCTTTTATATTTTTATCATTGCGAAGTTTAGACAGAGTGGGAGGAAAACCAAAAACGTTAGATGAATCATCGTCGTCAAGCGTTATATTTACGACTACTATTGAACTATCTTCTAGGCTAAAAACTTGAATCATAGCTCGTTAAAGAAGAGACATTTTTTAGATCAAAAACGTAGATAAAACACTTGTGGTGAAGTTTAATTTTTCTATGCGTACTCTAAAGTTTTTAGTTTTTGATGTTGATAAAATTGCGAAGATAGAAAAGATAGAAAAAAATGAAATTCAAATAAACAATTCTGACTTTTTAAATTTACAAGAAAACTTAATTATAAAAAGTTTGATTTATCAATAAACACTCAAAATTGATCGTAAAGAATTTCTAAAGGTACTAAAATGTCAAAATATTGAGATTATTGCTTTATGTAAATTATAAACATAAAACTAAAGTTATAATAGAATAAAATAAAAACTTACGTCATTTCATTTCAAAACTTTTCTTTGAAATGCTTCAAAGACTAAAATACCCAACAAAGAAACGTCGACTCATTAAATTCGTTACAGAATGTTACATAAATAAATCAAGCTTTGTATTTAAAAAAAAAATTTTGAATTTTCCTTCTAAAATAAATAAAATTTTCTTTTTTTCCCAAGCTTGTAACCTCTCGATAATCTTTTCACGAGCGAATTTCCGTTTTCTCGATACCCCACGCCACACCTGCACAACATATTAATTCCTTTACACGCTTATACCAAGCAATACCCGACGCATCGCATCTTGCGATGTGAAAAATAATCGTGATTCAGACGCAGTCGGCGAGTTCAAGGTGGGTGGGCCTCTAGTGTTTATAACTACATCCGAGTACGATCGCCTTTGCCTCGAGAAATTTCTCCCTTCTCTCTTGGCCGTCTCCTTGGTATCTCGACTACTCCACTTGTACGTATATGTATAGATGCTGTAAGCTGCAGCCGCGCTGGACTCCTTTGATGCATTGTTCGTTATCGCAAACTGGACGCTCGAGAAATAGAGAGAGAGAGAGAGAGAGAGAGAGAGAGAGAGAGAGAGAGAAGAAAGAGAATGACAAAGCGATCGAGATAAAGAAAGAGAGCGAGATATCGTTCGAATGGAATAAAATGTCGTTTAAAAATAGTATTGACACCTGGATGCATGACCTAAGCGACGAAATATTTACTACGGGAGACATAGTTACTTATAGAACGATCGTATATTTGACTTCTTTTTTTCATCTTTCTTTTATGTGTAATAAAAATATGACGAGGAATGATTTTAATCAAAGTGATTTAACGTTTTTCTGTAAGCGTAATAGAAAATAATGTAAATGAAATAATTCGTAGTTGTTACAATTAAATAAATCATTTCATTTATACAGAATATTTAACATAATAAAGAACTATTTGATGAACATAAAATAAAAAATATTAACTAGAAAACAAATAACGAAATAAAACATCTATAAACTTTCATCTAATTTATACAGGATCAAAACTACATTCTCACTTGACAATTTTTAAAATACAACTTTAATCTTTCATCAAATTACAACAAGAAAATTAATATTTATTCAATCGTTTATCAAATATTTCGTAAAAAGGTGAATAGAAAAAAAATGAATACGATTATTGCCAATAAATATTTCATTAAGGTAGTACAATAATAAAATATTCTACCTATATTATTTTAAATTCATATCAAGATTAAAAATATTTAATTGCTCGTCGTTTCACAAGCAATTTTATGAAGCATAACACTTTACGAAAAAAAAAAATCTTACCATTCTAGTCAGGTTTTCCTGTTGATTCATAAATCAAATCCAAAGTCACCGACATTTATAGCTACCTTAACTCAAATTAGACCAATAACTTACGCCTCGAACAAGACTACTCTAAAATCAAAATAATGAAGAAAAAACAAACGCAATTAATCAATACAGACATAACCAATACTTAAGGTGAAAACTTCACCATAAAATTGTGCCTCAGACTTAACCACAATTTTTAAACATTGAAAAGACCGAGCAGAGGTATAACTACTCATTTCGACCTACTTGGGACCACCCAAAAAATATGCTTCTGATCCATACCGCGGCGTGTGAACGGAAATAAAAGATCCATATCGTTTCGATTGTCCACACTTGCCAATTTCGTACATTAAGATGATGTGCAATTTTTCACGCCTTGGGTAAGAAGTGAATTGGGTTTAATGGATGGAAAAATTTAGATTTGGATTTTAGAAATGCTTGATTTTTTTAAAGGATTTCTAACGATTGGAAGGTGTTTTAATCGACAGACTTTTCAGAAAAAAATAAATAAAAACAAAATGGTTGATGCGATGAACATTAATTTAAGTAGTATTTGAAGTAACAAAGAAAAATTTTAGAATTATTACTTAAATTTTAAATAATTTAAATTATTTTCTATTGAAAAAGATAACCGCTATTTTCAATTATGATACAAAGTAATTGTGAATCATTTTCAAAATAATAAAATTTAAAAAGTTATTAAAAAGACTTTTAATTTAAATCAATTATATTTTTCGTAATACAAAATATACTCAAGTATTAAAAAAAAAAATTCCACTGAATGTTTTTCATAATTAAAAAAATGTTAGCAATTAATTTTGAAAATTAAATTTTTTTTCTCGTATTTTAATGATTCCTTTATCGGAAAAAATATCTCTCTTAAATTTCTTTTTTAATTTTCGCCTACATCTCTACGTATCGATATGTAATTCACGCAGGAGGAAATTTGCGGTTACTCGGCATAGCGTTCCATAACGGTAACATTTTGCAAAAGAAAAATAAACTTACGAGCAGCCCTTAATTATCAACTTAATAATTATATACTATCTACGTTAGTAGCCACTAATTTTGCATTAAATATAAAGAGGTCGACTTCCGTTTTTTTTTTTTTTTCCTTCAAAAATTCTTACCAATTTTTACGTTCCATGCGATTATCTCGGTTTGAATTGCTTACTTTCGGCAAATTATCCAACTCTGTAAAATTATTATTTAAGCGTAAATTCTTTTTTCAAACATTTTTCGTGCAAAATTAAAATTAATTTTAAATAAAAGCAATCTTAATAAAGTAAAAACAAACATAGAAAAATAATAAAATTTAAATTTACAATTTAAAGATAAATAATACGCATAAATTTTAATTTACAATAACTATATTTTACTCAAACTACTCAATAACACGTAATATACAGTCATTTATATTCGCTTTCTCTAAAAATAAAATACAGAACATGCAGGAGGAAAAGTCATTGTAAAAACAAATCATTGTGCGAATAACTTAGAAATCGTTCGACTCCGTAAACACACATACATTCGACTGTCGAACACATTTTACATGTCGATGGCAAGTTACAAGCAACGTCTCCTCGTCTCCGGCAAAATCATCGAAACGAAATATCTTACACGGCGAAGATGTGCATAATTTATTACATCCTGCGCGTAACTGTATCGATGCTGCAAAACAATCGGTATGCTGCATGGAAGGAAAACTTTCACCTCGCTGCGTAAAAGAAATTTCGCGGTACGGCGAACGAAATATTGCCGCTCGCGAATAAAGTTATAAACAATGTTTTACAACGTGCTTCAATCTTTTTCTCTAACTTTTTCTCTTTCTTTTCTCTCGTTATATAAATTAAGCGGAAAATTCGATTGTGGGTTTTCTCGAACACTGTAAAGTTGCGTACGGAGAAAAAGTCGCGGATGCGTTTTCATTTTTTATTTTTTAGACCAATGAATAAACGAGCGGCCCTAAAGACGTAAATGGACTCGTAGCAATTTGCATTATGTATTTATTTTTACAAACGAACTCGTAATATATGCCGGGATTGTTAGCTAAGCAAATTTTTACAAGAGCCAGTTAGCTAAATTGTGTATCCACAGCTATTCGATTTCGGTGGGTGAAAGTTTTCGATAAAGTACAACTGATCGAACTGTAGTATCTTTTTCTAATCGAATAAATTTCTCAAATTGCTAATCAGAATATTTGTAAAGACATGTTAAACATAATTCAATACTCGTACAATTAAGAAAGAATTCAATAATGTTGAAGTTAAAAATATTTGGCAGAATTTTTAAATATCATTTTTTTTTTTTTTTTTAATAATAAATCATGATTGTATCAAAGTAAAATACCTTCTTTCACAATTACGCTTTTATTAATTGTGGCTTAATTTTTATTGCGGACATTTCTCATCTTTTAAATTAAAGATGCTGATATAAAAATGATTCTCAAATTAAAAAGAACATTGCACTTAAAAAAATAAAATAACGCTGACATCATAATGCTTGAAAAGTTGCCACACGATATACGCTATAATTAAAGCGCAACATCAAAAAAAATTCCTTCGACAATTTGATCCATTTTTTAGATAAAGTATACTTTATTGTTAAATTCGCGTTCATAAAAATGTACGAAACGCGAAATAAATTATTACGTGCTATCTACTCTAAGTGATTGTGCCTTAAAGTCAATATACGTAATCTTTTGAATTAAAAATATAATACACGGCATTCTTAAAATAGTTATTTCAACGAGAAAATTAACGTTTTTTTTTATATTTTTAAACTCGCTTTGAATGATAGTAATTAGCGTTAACAATGTTTAGTAAAATAAAAAATAGCGATAAACACACATGTCACTTTTTAACATACAATTACCCACTTCATGAATATTCCGCCTACATTTATTTTAAAGGCAGTAAAAAAAAAGTAATAAAAAAAAATAAATAAAAAAAAGGGAAAGATATACAATGAACAATGGGCAACGCTCGCATATAAATCATGGAATCCTCATCTAAAACGTATCGACAACTCTATTCGTTCCCGCGCGATTTATCGCGATCTCCAGCAACGATTAGTAAGAGAGAGAGAGAGAGAGACAGAGACAGAGAACGCATAAACAAACTCGCGCTACACCTCGCGCACGATTCATCGACACGCGCGCGCGCAAGTAATTGCCCCTATTATACGCACGTGCGAATGATATCCCGTAGTGTGTAAAGCTTGTTAAAACGACGGTGTTGAAATTTTTTTTTTTTTTTCAGCGCTAAAGTTACAGCGAAAGAGTTCGCGCGAATCCGATTGATCGAGTGTGAATGTTGTGTGTATTTTGAGTTTTTGCTGTTTTTTTTTTTTTTTTATCAAGTTTTCACCTTTTAATTTTCAGGAAGCGGAGTATGGAAGTGTGGTGATTTATGGCTTTATCGCGAGCCGATAGATCTTACTTCGCACGCTTGCCGCGTTTTATTTATGAGATCGGTCGCCTAGTTTTGCTGGAATTTACGATCTCTTTTTTTTTTCGCTACGCGCACGTACTCGCAGAATTCCTCGGTTAATTAATTTATGTAACGATGTATGTTATTTGAAATTGCATGCGCAAGTATAGAAACGGTTAATTAATAATGAAATAAATTTATTGAGTATAAGTGATCGATTAAAATTATTGGAATAACTTTAACGAATGAACGTCATAAATATTGTTCGAAAAATAAATGTAATTCATTTTTAAGATTACGATAAAACTTTGAAATGATTGCTGCCATATTCTTGAAATCACTAAAAATGTTTATATTTCCATAAAACATTCTTTATCAGCGCCACGCCATCTAAAATAAACTAAACAACAAGGACGTAGGGCAAAAAATAAAGCGAAGACGATATCTCGTCGCAAACGTCGTCGAACGTAAAAGTACGCGAGCAAAGATCTAGCAAAAAAATAAAGAAAAGAAAAAAAAAATTGCGGACAAAGCGAAGAAAA
Organism: Chalcis sispes; assembly: GCA_949987625.1. Classification (NCBI taxonomy): domain Eukaryota; kingdom Metazoa; phylum Arthropoda; class Insecta; order Hymenoptera; family Chalcididae; genus Chalcis; species Chalcis sispes. Next base: position 54,616,433 of record OX465098.1, on the reverse strand, counting down.
AAAGCTCTTCGGTTTTTTCTTTCGTTCGTTTTATATTTGGCGAGCACGCGAGTAAGCACACATATCCCACAAAATCAAAAAAGCCATTGCAGACGTCTGCGTACTCGCACATATAAGAGCTTAAAGTAAATTTATCTGCGGTCTACTCCGCGGGACGCTTTTTGTATCGCACGCGAGGGAAATCCAACCAAAACTACTTACTTCACCGCTGGGATTAGCCTATACACACGCTTCGTATGTACACCTACACACATATAAGTTTTAGTTTTGTCGGTCTCGAGGACGATTATTGTCAACCCCTTTCGGACGATCTTTAATATACGAGTTGATTTATACTCGTTGCCCGTCCGTGACCTTCTTCTCATGAAGCAATGGAGATTTACTGTCCGATGGCTTATAATGCGCCGACTGGGAATCGAAACTGGAAGTTTGATTGGTTCAATGGTTTATTTTGTATTTTTAAATCATCTGACAGTGACCGTCGATTATATAATGAGTTATGTCTGCGTTTATCGTTGAGATAACGAAAAAAATTCTCACGGAATTATTCCATCCGCTTTGGTGTGACTTACAAATGGTTACTTCGGCGCCGAATCAATTTGACTCGCGTCTCATTTTGCCTTACTTTTTCCTATTGGAAAAGAGAGCGTTAAAGACCTAGAAATATGAATAATTCTTTTTTTTTCGTCGTAAGCTTCATTTACTACAAATATATTTTTTTTTAATTATTTTATTTTAAAAAAATTATTCTTCCACCACATATTATTTTTATAATTCATAAAAAATAAAGTACGTAAGATGTAAATTTATAAATTTTCACGATATAAATTATGAAACATGAAAAATAATCAATGAAAATTACCCGCAATTACAACGAACAAGTTCAGCTTTCGCAAACCACCCGCCAACTTTTTAATATCAACTCACCCGCTCTTAACCGATTCCCGAGTACATCAACTCTCGCGGTGCTTTCACCGTGAATGTTTTTTCTTTCTTTTTTTTTCTTTTTCAATCAAATCCAATAGAACTTCCGTTAATTGCCGTTAATTCGTTCAAAATTGCGAGCGCACGCGATAACGATTAATATTTTGCAGCCGAGAAAACCGCCCGGGAATTAAAGAAAACGAGACCCCCGAACAATTTATCAATCGATCGAAATGAAATCGAAAGCGGCGATAAATGTGTAATAAACGTGAGCGAGGACCGTCTCGTAAATCACGGCTAATGCGACTCGCGCCTTGTATACACCTGAGCGCGTTTTTTTTATGAGAAGTTTCGTACGTGTGTACTTTCGAGGTCGAAAGTGAACTCGACGAATTTTTTGATCGTTGATTCATAATGGAATCATTTGGTACCATGATTTCGCTTGGAGTTCTTTTGATAATGAAGTTTTTTTTCTCTGATTTGTGAAAGTTTTTTTTAATTTTACGTATAGAAAAGTTTCATTTTTCTCGATTGCAACTTCAATTGTAAAAGATGGAAAGGTTATTTATTACCGATGTTATCTATCATTAAAATTGATTTAATAAATTATATTTAATATCACAGATCAACGAGAGAATTTCTATTCGGAAATATTATTGATTGATGGCATTTTCAATCAATCGTCAATGTTATAACAGTTTCCGTGATGATAATCGCTTTGCAATTTTGATTTTGATTACATAAGTTACAGTTATTTAAAACTTTAGTATTATATGACTCCATCTTCTCTTGTAACAATTATGAATTTTTCAAAATTTTTTTATATTAACTTGTATTACATTAAATTAAAAAATAAGTAAATTTACGTAACGTGTTAGATGAAAGCGATAAATTTCAATACAATGTTTTAAAATTTACTTTTACTTTTCAATAATTTAAAGCGCTAATATTATTCATAAAAAAATAGCCTAACTTATAGTACTCGACAAAAATGAATGCAAATATACTTTATTATTTCTAACTACCAAATAGAACAAATAGTATCCTTAATGAAAAATTGCCCGAGGCGAAAGTTATACCATTGAAACCATTGATAACAACGAGAGCTATAAGTTTGAATTTGAAATTTTTTTACGGCAAGTGCTCGCGTATATCGGTATACGTCAAAAGAAAAGTTATAAGTCCGCGCGATATTGGTACCATTACCTCACGAAATGAGACAAAGTGTTCGCCGCATATTTAACGTAATTTTCAAGTATGCTCGTATCGTTTTATCAGTCGTTGCTTATCCCTTGAAATACGACACATACCGAGGAGAAGTTGTATATAGTTCGATATTTACAGCAGAAATTACCATAATTTCTTGTAACCTAAGGAGAGAAAGAGAGAGAGAGAGAGAGAAATATCTGTACCGAAGGGGAAATTCTTAACGGAAAATATTAGAATGCGTATGGGGACTGCCAGGTTATATATCTTAAAGTAGCGTTTTATACTGTTACGGTTTTCTATTATTAAAAAAACTGTCATACGATACATATAAATGTGACGCGTATTTTATACATGTGATTGTCCTGATCGAATACCAAGATACTTAAATATCTGATTATTTGTTGATATTGCTATAGGTACTAATATTTTATATTTGTTACAAAGCATTAAGCCAACAATAAATAAACAATTGAAATCGCTCAAAGTTTTTGTTGAATATTTACATGTTGCTTTACATCTCCACTATTGGCGTATAAATTTAATTTAAATGAAAAAATAACGTTTAATTTTAAATTAACTCATCGATTTTAACATTCCAGGAATACGTAGACGACGAGAACGAGGACGAAGATACGAGTCCCGCATTCACGAGCACAACCTCCGCACCGACGTCGACAAGTACCACGACACCGACGACGACGACGACGACGACGACGACACAGCACGCTATCGTAACCGACATTCGACGGGAACACAAAGAACTGAGATCCTTCGAGCCGAGATCGACGGGTTCGCAATACAACGGCTACCAGGGAAAAAATGATTATCCAGCCATGTCGGAGCACAGCGCGAGAAAGTGGCACTATCTCGGGACTCGAGAAGGTGTCAGAGAGACGAGGAATAATATGTCGCAGTTCGGCAGACAGGGAAAGTGTGAGTATCATTTTTTATCGTTGATATGCGAGTTTTATCTCACATGGTTTAACGCAAGCGTGATTTTTGTTGCTTTTATGTTAAAAAAATAAAAATATTAATATTGTATAGATAGGGTAAATTGCTTAATTAAACATTAATTATAGGTAAAAAATTTTTATTAAGATTAAAATTATTAAAGTAACAAATCTATAATAAGCAAAAAAGCAAGAAGATTAAATGTGTCTATCGCATTAAATTAATATGATTGACCGCAAACGCTTAACTAAGAAATTTTCTTCATCTTTTTTTTATGCCATTCAATCGATGTTTACGAATATGTTAATATTAACAAATTTGCAAGAAAATTTCATCATCTTTTTTATTAGTTTTGCTATAAATGCGCCAACGAAGGCCACCGTTGTAACCACAAGATGATAATTAAAATGTTTGTTTATAATATGTTTGAAAAAAAAGCTGTTGATAACTGCTTATAAAATAAGCGTAAACACTTTGAAATTACATTGCTCTACTTCAAGCCGGCGATGATTAACATCGATTAAAAAAAATATCCTTTTTATCGGTAATTTTTACCGAGCAAACTTTTTTTCTCGTGTAAAAAAAAGTTTCTACATTATATGTATTTGAATTTATGCAACAAAAAGAATAAAGTTTTATTCAATCAAATTTCTTATAATGTATAAAACAAACTTTTTATTCTATAAATAAAAACTTTTCATTAAACATGCGTAATATCGATTAGCAAACACTAAAACATATTTATGTTGCAGACATAAAAAATAAATTCCAAACGTAGCCTCCCTCACGAAACTCACGTTCTCTCATTAAGCGAGCACGAAATAAAAACGACTAATCCCATTCTTCATAATTCGTGGTCGGTGGTCGCGCCTATACTTACCCACAAAGTCGCTCAATAATAATGATTCGTTGGAAGGCGTGAATGCACCAACTTTAAAAGTCACGTTTCTTCCTCGCGAGAGAATTTCAAGCTCGATCGTCCTTCTTTTTTATTTTATTCGCCAACATTAGCCACACGCATCCTCTCTCTCTCTCTCTCTCTCTCTCTCTCTCGCTCTCTTAAAGATTTTACAGGTGCAACGCGCGTAGCCTGCTTTCCTTGAACCGTCTCTGTTTTAGCAGCGTACTTTTACCTCGACGCGCGCATTGTGTTCGCGTTTACGTCTTGGTGATATATATATATATATATAGGTACAAAGAAAGGAGAAAAAAATAATCCGAGCGTCGACGATGAAACTTGGAAAAAGTTCAAGGACTGGAGAAATGCGTTCGTTCGATCGAGAGGTCTTTATTATCGTTGCATACCTATATCGGAGATGTATGATTTCTTTTCCTTGCTTTTTTCTTGCGTCTGTCTTTTTTTCGTCTTTAGACAGGAATGGAACGTTCGTTAATTTACATGCGTATTGCCGCGTACTCGCAAAAAACTTACGCGCAAATTTATAAAACTCGTTTCTTGAACGTTGCGATTCGAGAAAATAAAGTGTGATTTTCAGAATATAGATTCAAAATAAACCTTTACTTTAAATTTTTGCAATTTTACAATCGAAAAATTATGTAAAAGAATTTTTACATCGATATATATATTGTAATTTAAAACGATCTCGGAAACATTGATATTCGTATTTTATACATTTTATATTATCGAAGTTTACGTCTTCTTCACACTTCTAATAAAGTTGCTTTAAGATAATATTTTTATCAATTAAATAAACATTGTAATAACATTTATTGAAATAACTTTATAATAAGAAATGCAGAAAAAAGAAAGATTAAAAACAATAATAAATAATGTAATTCCTTGCAATTTAAATCTTATTCTTCTGCAGAATAAATAATTTTCTAAACAAAAAAATATTAGCATTTAGACGATTAACGCTCCTACACCCGAGAAAACATTTAGGAAGAAATTTTAAAAATATCTGTGCTAAAAATATATTATTCTGTAATAAAAAATTATTTCTTAACGTTACAAATTCACGGACGAAAGAACTAACGGACAATTACCTACGTTTATGTTGCCCACCGCTTCAATTACGATTTCAGCCATGCACTTTTCTTATTTGACTCACCATATGTAATGTACATTGCATTCCAAGGTCGCGCAACTTTTGAAGATGACCGACGATAATGATATACCTTATTTTATTGCTGAAAATTTTGTAAAGTTCAAAACAATAAAAATAAAAGTATTTAATTTTATGATGCGATTTGCACGTCACCTCTCGTGGAAATAAAAAATGGCGTTGCTTTCTTTAATTTGTGGTCGAAAATTTTGTTTAGATACCAAAAAGGTATGTGCTTATAAATCATCTCTAAATACCTTGAGAAATTTAGGGTGAGATTTAAAATATTAAATTATGAATAAAAAATTAAAATATAACTTAACTTTAAAGTAGAATTATCGATATAAACACGTAAATATTATATATATGTTTAACAAGTATATGTATACATATAAATGTTACATTTTCGCTCATCAAAATTCACTTAAACAACGAAGCTTCTCTTATATTATACATAAGCAGAATAAACAGCAATACGCGTTAACGACACTTATTTCTGTAATGATTTCCAGTTTTCTTAACGCTCTTTGTTTCTTTGGGTTTCATTCCCACAAACACGATCGCACTTGTTCGAGTCCCTTGTTTGTAAAATTTTTAACGCTTAAATCGCACTTTTAAGATCGTAAAGTCTTGCTTTTAATAATTCAATGCGATTTTAATAAAATTTTAAACGCATAGGCATGTATTTATAACTTCATAAACAAGACTAATGTTTAAATTAAAATTTTTACTTTAACAATAAGCTGCTACTACCTTTAAAGCAATTAATTTAAACGTTAAGACTATAAGTGTTTTATATTTCCATATTAACTAACATCATGAATAATTATGACAAAAATAATTAGCAATTTATATCTTCAAACAACGTTATTACAAGTAATACATTAACTTTCAATAAAAAAATTAAATTGGTTAATTGTGCAGTTAATTTAATAACAATAGGTTTATATTCATATATTAAATGAAACTGTATTAAAAAATATTTAAAAAATGATTTTTGATCACATCAGAGAATTATAACAAATAACCGGTTAAAAATGCCGATAAAAATAAAAAAGGTAAAATCATACGAATCGAAAGCCCAAGATCCGATGCAAGATGCCCTTCGTCCCCGATGAAAAAAGAAAATAAAAATTTCCGTTTGAGATACAATTTCGCATCATTTGCGAATGCATGCGTCTATCTCGTACTTCTCTCCAAAGGAGAAAAGGTTGAAAAGAGCCGCGCGGCCTTATATTTTGAGCGAGCCTTGACTCGAGTATGCGACTATGTATCGTTCAAGGCGAAAATCGTTCAAGGGCTCGAATTTGATTCGATGACTCGCTTTAAATATACTTAGATTACTCGAGTGCAATAATCAGTTCTTGGATTCGAAGCTACAAAGAAGATTAACCGCGTTTCGATTGAAGAATTCGATGCGAATACTTTTTATGCTTTTGAGATTGATATTTATTTATAAGTCAATAATGTCAAATAACTTTTAATATTGTTTACATCTATTTATAACTTATATGATATCTTATAACATTTATAATTTTATTATAAAACAAAAATCCATACATTTTAATAAGTACTGTATCATTAATTACCATAATGAATTTCTAGATGAACTTAAAATTAAATAAAAGAACATCATACATTTCAATTTTTTCTGAACAAATTTTCACACAAGAAATGATACTACTGTTGGTGTAAATTAAAAGAAAAAAAAAAAAAAAAACCAAATAAATGTTTTTTTTCGATTTTGTCCGTACGCTATCAATTCGAATACAGTGATCTCTTTTACACCGAACAGCAACGTTTGATAGACCGAGCGGCGCACTCTCGAGTTACGTAGAAAAAAAAAAAAACAAAACAAAACAAAAAAAAAACAAAAAATAAAAATATAAAAGAGATAAATAAGAGCGGCAATAAAACAAAATACATCAAAGCTCGTATACAAGAGGCAACAACTCTTAATGCAGTTATTGCGAGCAAACGTCGATTTATCAGCCCGTTGAATGAAGTTATTTTCATACAGTACATGTTATTCTATGTTGCGACGTGTTCGTTATATGACTTGTAACTTGCGAATAATGTGCTTTAATAAAAAAGAAACTTTCGAACTATATTATATCGAATCAGAAATGTCCACAAGAAATTTTGATATTTATCGAGTTAAGGAATTTTGAAAAATATTAATTACAAAGTTAAATCAACATAGTAATTTTCTATTTAAATAAAATTTCGTTTTACCCAAAATTTAATTTTATGTGTATACTGCAATGAAAAAATTAAATCTTCTTTTTGTTATGATTAATTCAATCAATAAGAATAGTTGATTTCATAATTTTTTTTTTCGCGTTAAAAAATGAATTTCTCGAACTTATTCAATAGTCTCTTTTATCAAAACGCAGCAGCAAACAATAATGACGCAATCATCCAATTCCTCCAATGTTAAAATTCCAGCTGCCGAAATGAGCGCAGCGCACAATCACGCGATGCGCGTCTCCAAGGAGGGTAGCTGTCAATGGCCGCGTGATCGGGTTATTCCAGTTCGGGATCTTTATCCGAACACCATGGCCACGTATATACCTCACTGCGCGATTCTCCACAGATGCTCCGACGACACCGGATGCTGCAAATCCGAGACTCTCACCTGCGAGGCCAAGCACATACAGCGTGTCGAGCTTTACTTCTACGTGAGTTGATGTTTTTTTTTCTTTTGTTTTCAAACGCTTTTTTTTTTGTATTTTATTTCATTCTTTTATTCTTTACGCCAATGTGTGTGAAATTATTAATTCCTTTATAAGAAATAATAAATATATGCACAGATGGGAAGAAGAATTGAGAATATATAGTATGAGAGGAATTTAATTTATTCATCGTCATTGTATTTTTAAAATAAATTAATCATAATCGCGAGTAGCTTAATACTAGCATTGATGTATCGTTAATGAGATACTTGAGGTATGAAAATTGATACGGTTAACTTGCGGTACTAAACTCGCTACTTTTGATAAATTTCAAAAGCAATTTTGTGAAATGTTCAAATTAAGTTTTTCGCTGTATTTTCGCAGATAGGATTTAGTGCCTCGTATATAATGAATTATATATTACTCGAATATAACTAATGATGGAAATTTCAAAGCTATTGATTTCGAAGCGGTCTTATTAAATCGATGAGGACTTTTTTTTATTTTTTCGTTATTAAAATTTCGTAGAATAGACTAACATATTCTATCACGATGCAGATTAGCAAATTCTTAGCGTAATACGATGTTTAAAATTCGTATAGAACGTTTGAATAATGAAGATTGAAGGTAAGAAGTTAATCAAAATTTATAAACAAGCGATAAATCGTCCGGAAAATATGATTGAAATTCATTCGAAATATTCGTTATGTGTACCTTATATAAATTTGGCTTCCCTGTAAAAATATTTATAATTTGACTTTATATGTTAAATAATTGAAAGATGTTGAGATAATTTCTATTGAACGCGAAAAACATGAAACGTAAAAATAAAAGACAAAGAAGAAATTTGAGCGAAACTGACGAGCCGCTGATATCGTGTGCAATCGTGTGCAAAACGATCAAAATACGCAACTGATATATTAAATTGTCAAAAATCAAATATAACTACAATTACGGAAAATATATAAACAGATATACAAGTGAAAGTAAAATCGTGACCGACCTTATTTCATCTTGGGAGGCAGAAAAGCCATTAAACGAGAAATTCACGGAATTAAGATATACTTTGAAGCGCGTGCACACAAGCGAAACTTTGAAATTACAGGGTTTCCGATTATATTTCGAACGCTAAAGATGTGCAGATGTGCTGACGTATAAATTACTATTTCCTCGGCAATTATTCTACACATTAATACAAAGAAATGCAGCTGCACGAAGATAAGTTCCTCACGATTCGTTGAAATGAAAAAAAAAAAAAAAAAAATTTTATAAATGTATACGTCCGTACAAAAGAATTAAAGTACGATGTACTTACACTTTATCGCGGCATTGTTTTTTAATCTGTACATGAATATTAACTTTCATCGAAGTATATCGCACCGTAATTAGCATAGGATATAAGTATTGATATACATAATTAACGATCCGTTCATCCTTTCGGAGACTTATTCGGTTCTCATAAAAATAAGGTTGCGTAACGATCTTGGCAGAAATCTAAATGCGAAAAGACGAATTCGTCGGTCGGCAGACCGCGACTTAATAAATCAAACTTCATAAGGTTTTACCTTCAAACGAACCGTTCAATTTTCATTAATGCAAACAATTTTATCCTCGAATTATTTTATTTACATAATATGAGACAACGATCAAACATTGAACGGTTTATTTTTATACAAGAAACCTTAACCAAATGTAATTCAATTAAATAATTATTAAAATAATCAGTAAAATGAAATTAATTTTATTTATTTAATACCAATCAATTATCATCTTGTAAAATAGTTCTTTAAACATAAAATTCGAAATAATTTACATTATCGCTCGACATCTCAAAAAAAAAAAAAAATCTACATAAAAAAAATTAATTAAGCTGGTACAAAGTCTCGATAAAAACGTACAAGCATCCGAATCACGCGTCTAAGTACTCGAGAAAAAAAAAAAGTAAAAGATCGAGTTGTCTAAATATATCGGGGGCGCGCGTAACAATCCCTGGAATTCAACAAAGCGTAACTTGCCGACCGCAAGCACTTGGCCTGAACTCTATACACTTACGTGCATACACACTCATACATAGATACACAGACAATCTAAGCTGAAATGGAGATCGGAAGAAGGAGGACCTCCCAGAAATGCACCTCTCAGACGGGTTGCGTTTCGAGTGCCTGGAATCGCACGACAAAGAAAGAGAGAGAAAGAGAGAGTGAGAGAGAAAGAGAGATAGTGAGAGTCAAGTGCAGTTAACGTATATAGCCTTAAGGTTGCGTAGGGGGACTCTCCAAATCGAGAGCGTCGATCTTTTTCTCTTCTTCTCGTTGCTTCTATTAGCCTTTCTCTCTCTCTCTCTCTCTCTCTCTCTCTCTCTCTCTCTCTTTAAGACGGAACGAATGCCTTTCTTCTCTTTTACGGATTGATTCTTTGAAAATTCTCTCTCTCTATATATATTTATCTCTGCCTCTTGTTATATTATTATTATTATTATTATTATTATTATTATTATTATTATTATTATTATTATTATAATTATTATGTTGAGCATCAAGACAGCAGACTTTTGCACCGAGACAGTTTAAGATAAGAGATAACGAGAACACGTGTGCGCGATCGACATTTCCTTTTGGTCATTGCGACCAATAAGAGCAGTTTTTTGCAACAGCGACGATGGTAAATCGAAGTATTGTTGCATAGATAACTATATTGAGATATGAAATTTTAAACTTAACGATCAAATTTTTTCATTTCTTAGATTTTTTACATTCAATTTATCCTAATATGTAAATGAATAAATTTGATTTAAAACTATACGAAATATAACTTTAAATTAAAGACGACCCGTAAACAAGTATCACCCATTTATTTTATGTTTCTTTTTAATAAAAGTTAATCAATAACGATTCAAAAAGAATCAAAACTTGAAAATAAATTTATATCGCATTCTTCGGCTACTTAAACACAGACGCCCGATAACTCATTGTTTCGCCCGATAATTTTATGCACAATTTTATTCCATCGTAAACTTAAACGTACGCGTATATTTTCCCCGGAGTCATATACTCGAGTTCAATTGTTATAACAAAGGCTTTTTTTCACGAGCGCAAGCGGCATTATCTTAACGAAGTGAGAGAGGTAGATACGTATTTATATATATATATATATATATATATATATATATATATATATATGCGTATACATGCACGACGATTCGAGCGATAAAATTAATCGAGAGACGAGAATTCAAAGCGACGACTATAACAAGAGATTCGCCCGAGTGCGCGTATTAATTAAGCCTTTCGCCGACAACGTCGAGTCAAAAGCCGACGTTAAGTCGCGTTATTATATCCAACGCCCCCGTGAAACGTACGAAAGTTGATTGGCGTGGATTGGTGACTCGGTGAACGATGCATGATTTTATATATATATACACAAATTCTACTCGTCGTGCACATTGCTCTTTTCTATTTTCGGGCGCGAGAACAAAAGCCTCGCGCGCGTCTTGTGAAAAATGGGTCACAGCGATATGGGCCGGCTCCGGTATAATATAATGCTCAATTCTTGTGTATATACTCGTATATCCGTTCGCACGAGTGACTCTTTGGAACTTATGAATTTTGAAAGCGGGAGTAATGAGTTACGATCGCTTCAAAGGACCGAATTTTATATACGAGTATGCGACGTCGTTGGTGCTTACTATCGGCGCCGATGATCGTTGAAGAAAATATCGCGCGATCGCGCGAATGGAGATAGATTATAACTTATGCGCGATAACAATAGAATTAGGTAGACCGTATGTCGGTTCTGAAATCGTTTTAACTTCTACCCATCACTGGCTGGTCACTGCGCGCTCATCTCAATTTATGCCTTCGTTTAAACGGATGTTATTCTAGGCAAAGGAGTTTATCTATTCGGATTTTTATCATACACACCTTAATTCTTAACATATAGATATATATTATATGCATTTATATGAAAAATTTTGATGACAAATGCTCCAATTGAAATATTTTAACCGTTAGATCAGATTAAATTGCTAAGCAGTATCGTTCAATAAGATTTACGACAATTAATTAGACTTAAAGGTATTAAATTTCCAGTCATGTTTAAGCAAACAATTAAATTAACAAAAATAAATCAAATGTAAAAAGGCATCACATCAATCTTTCTACTTTAGGAAATAATTGCACGGCTAACGATTAGATCCATTGGTAAATTATACCGAGTTTAACAGAAAATGAAAAAAAAAAAAAAAAAAAAAAACTCATTAACGCCAATAAAAATAAATAAGACTAATATATTACAGTTTTTAAATTTTTCCAATTGATTAAATATTACTATGATGAAATGTGCAAAGTTATTTTCGATTGCAATTAATATGTTAACATTAAGCAAATAAATTTATCTTCAAGCTTATTCAAATATTGATCTTAGCTTAAATATATATGACGCATCATCAATAAAGATTCAAGAACTGTAAAAAAAATTAATTGAAAAAAGTAATGTTTTAAAAAACATTTTTAAATTAAAAATAAATTAAATAACATTTCTCAAGCACTCCGTAAATATTTGTATTCAAGCTTGAAGTCTATCAAAATTTTATTGTTGAATTCTTTTCACAACTCAATAAAAAAAAAAGCTCTATAAAAAGAAAAACATCAGTTGATGACAAAAAAGCTCGTACAATCTTAAAAAAAAGTCTATATGCACCGCGCATGTCTTTAACCGGAGAAAGCTCTGACGCAATCGTTCGAGAATCACACGCTTTTACCATCTGCATCTGCCACGAAGATTCGAGTGTCAGTAAACGATGCAAAAAATTCAAATAACGGTGCGCTCGAACGATAATTCACGCTGCGAAATCGTTCGCGCACTTTCTTATGCGGATGTATAAGCGACGCTTTGCGCGCACTTTGCTTCGTCGAGCGCGACGAATTTCGATCGATCAAAAGCTCGAAAATGGTTGAGACGAAAAGAACGCGATATTTTAAAATGAGAGACAACGTCGAGGCGACTTTCTACGATGACTTTGACATTATTCACAAAGTACAAGAATTCTCGTCTTGCTCATTATAAACGTGACTTAGTGGTAATCTAATTTATTATTTTTTTTTTTTTTTTTTTTCCATACGACGCATCATCCTACGATAATTCGTCCTGTTATTATCGCACTTCGTAAAACTTTGTTATAAAATAAAGTTTCGATAATCACGTACACATTTTTATCGTCTATAAATTACACTCATTCGAAATACTTCACTTTCAATTCGGACGCAAACGTTTCATCATCGCCCACGACATTTCAATTTTCACGACGATTCGACGTTCATAAATCAAATTCCATACAAATACGCATCGTTTTCTTGCCTCTCGCGAGAGATTTTAACAGAAAAGGAATCATTACTTTCTAGACGTATTTCACAAGTGTTGGGTACGCACGCGAGTATTTCATATACAACTATTTTTACGTATTTCTCAACAATAATAGTCGAGACGCTGATCCCAGTATAACTAAAAGTTGAGCGCAGAGAGACTGAAAACTGTTTTCAAAACTGGGTAAGATATTTTGATAGAGAAAGTTTTCAATTTTGTCGCGCGATTAACTTAAGATATTGGTAGAGACAAATAAAAAAAAATAAACGAACTATTAATTAACGATACATACTGATATAGCGACATTGTCAAATTACTTGTGAACCGAGTGGTAATAATTTAAAATATTGATTAGATTTTATAATTTATCACGTAATATATGAGAAATGATGCTAAAAAAAAATCGATTAGTTTGCATTAAATACTACGTAATGTAAAAGCGTCGACGAAACTTGAATAAATTTCCTCTTAGCGACGATTGATTCCTTTTTCCTTCTTGATCGCCATCCAAGCACGTACAAGAGAAATCAAATAAAAGCTATAAAAGCAACAAACAAATAAGCAGCAATTTAAATATAAAAAAAAAAAAAGGTCTATTATATACGCACTCTCGCAAGAAGCTTTTCGCGAAACGCATACGAATGCTTGGAAATCGGTACGCGCACAAAAGAAACGCACTGCATATATATCATCGACGATTTCATCCGGAACGAAAACACGAGAGTACACGCAATGAAAGCAAAATAAAAAAAAAAAAAAAATGATAAATGAATAAATTAATAAAAGTAAACAATCATAGGCGAGCTTTAGCGATAAGTTTCGCACGCTCGAGGGGGAAAAGACAAATCGCTCGAGGTTAAAAAGGATCTCTCTCTCTCTTTCTCTCTCGCGGGGATTTTGGCCGGACGTCAAAATGACCGAATGAGTTACGACTCACCTAGAGCGAACGTTGGCTGTCGTCGAGGTAACTCGGCTCTCTGGAGTCTCGAGAGAACTACTCTCCTTTCTCTCTCTCTCTCTCTCTCTTTTTCTTTCTTTCTTTCTTTCTTTCTTTCTTATTGTAAGCCGTATAAATAAACTCGCGCTAGAGAGGGTCGACTTCCGCGATACGAAAATACGTTGATTTACGATGAGGCTACTTCGCGTGCGAGCGCGAATGGACAAAGACATAAAAAAAAAAAAAAAAAAAAAAAATATATACACGCGTCTACGATGCAGATCAGACGATGACTTTCCCCTTAAACTTTAACTGGGTTAGTGATATCGCGGTTGTACATAAGACGCCCGGTTTTGCAAGCTAATTTGCGAGAGATCAACGATGGATTTTATGTCTAAGATGAGAATATTCCAGAGATCGATTTAAAGCTCCATGAGTTGAGCTCCATGACTTTAATCTAAAGTGTACGCTTTAGTTATTAGCGAGTTTTCTTTTTTTTTTTCCTTTTTTTTTTTTTTTTTTATGTAAAGGGAGCTGTTTAGCGCGTTTCTTCGGTTAGAAAGTTTGAAAGGAATTTATGAGATGGGAATAAAGATCGACTAGTATCCTTTTTTGTTTTTATTTTTTTCGGACGAGATGGTATACGTAAATTTGGATTACAAGATTAGATGAAATCGCGTAATTGGACGATGCGACGTTATCGTTTCGAGCTATTAACCTTTTAATGAATTTTTTTTTTAAATAATTAACTCAATCACGTTGCGATTTTTTGCCTTCAAGTTAATAAAGTATTAATTATAGCGGCTGGTAAAAAAATAATATTTTTAATGCAATATTTATTTGCAATTGACGCGCAATAAGAAATCAAACAAAGAAAAAAAATTTTAATTGACTAGTTAAACAATTTTTTTCAGAAAAAAAAATGTAATATCTTATAATTGAGAAATATGAATTTTCAATTCCATTTCATGTCAGTACGTCGATTTTTCGTATTAAAGAAATATGTTCTCTTCACGATTACGCTATATGCAATTTTAAAATTAAACCTTCAATCTTCGCATATCTTTATAAGCTTCGGCAAGCCATTGAACTATTTCCACAGTGGCGACCTTCTTCTTTAAATCAACATATCCCAGCTGCGCAAGTAATAACCATCGCGCATAAGCAGCAGAAACGTTCAACTTTATTACCGCTTACAATGAACTTTTGATTCTCTGCTATTATTCCAAAATGCGTTTCTAAAATTAAATACTGCCATGATGTTTATAAAAAAAAAAAAAAAAAAAAAAAAAAAAAAAAAAAAAAAAAAAAAAAAAAAAAAAAAAAAAAAAAAAAAAATTGATTTATAGTAGAATTGTTAAAATGATTGGTGCACAGCTACTATGTGTGTATTTTAATGCGTCGTAACCATTTTTTTTCCTTTAAGAGCATATGCTCGATAAAAAAAAAAATTTATCTAAATAACGTTTTCTCAACTGTCACTCCTATAATATCAATTAGTCGCACCTAAATACCAACGTCGCATGAGTCAACCATTGTCCCTTCCCTTTAAAATTACATCGCGCACAATCTAAATAACAGAACTTTTCTAACGAACGACTTTTTTTATAAAAAATTTAAGAGGCTACTCTCTCCGTGCGATAGAAGAAAAATCTTCCTCTCTTTCTCTTTATGTATAAGAACGTAAAACCAAAAGAGCTGGGAACTGAGAAAAAAAAGAGAGAGAAAGCAGAGTGAGAAAAAGAGAGAGAGAGAGAGAGAGAGAGAGAGAGAGAGAGCAAACTATCGCAGCCGGTTTCTCTTTTGTTTCTTACGCCTCCTTAAAGTTCTCTATCGTCGTCACATGCAGCTTGCAGGAGTTTTATATGCCCTCGGCATTAGTTATCGCAAAAGTGCCTTAAAGTGCCGCGTCCCAATTCGAAAGCTTTTCTCGCTCTGTTACTACCGCTGCTCACTTGCTGATATACACGCAGTGCACTATAGCATAGAGCTGTATAAGTGGTCGTTAAAACCATCGGTTGCGCGTTGCGTTTACTGCCATATAGAAAATAAAACGCAGCGCTTGTTTCAACGTGCGCTTGACGTTTATAACGCTTACGCGCGTACGTGTGCGTAAGCTTGTGCTCATGCTTTTCATTCTATAAGTTTTTTCTCGAGGAGATTACGATTGCCTCCGATCATAAGGATAAGTTTTTGTGTAAAATTTTAAAAAATTAAAAATGTTAATTGCTGCAAAATTATGGTTCGTAAGATTAAAATATAATTAATATTTAATTTTGATATTATATACTTATACAGGTAACAATAGTTGTTAAAAATTTATAAAACATAATAATTATCTATTATTAAAATCAAATTTGAATAAAATATACTATGCAAACGTCATTTTCAGTTGATTAAAATTTTTGAAATTATATTATTGTACATTGGCAAAAAAATTTAAATTAAATTGACAGTAACATATTTATAAGTTCTTAAATAAAACACAAAAACTTTATTTTACAGTTCAACTAAAAATTAAGATTTAACGGTAAGTGAGCGTTGTTAGGCAACTAATTAAATTAGAAGTTTAGCTAAGTAAGTTAATTGATGATGGGCTCGGTTTAATTTACAAGTTTATACATAAAGTTTGTGCCTTAAAAATCCGTAAAATAACTGGAATATCTATTTAGCGTTTTACTTTAGATAATAACTTAATGTATTTTTGGCAATTACTTGAAAATTAAATTTCAAAATATTTTTATAAACCGAGAAACACTGCATCGATGCAAAATTTGATCTGACAAATCTTTTAAAACCGATTGCTAAAGTTACACCAATGAACTACGAAAAAAAAATAACTTTAACATTGTCAGCGATAAATAAATGTCGAGCATCAATCATTCGAAAATTTTATTTAACTCAAATAAATCTCTCTCGTTTAATGTACAATAAAACAATCGTTTTGTATCTCAGCTCACGTTTCGGGCTATTTACAATGTAAACCCAACGTAAAATGATATAAAGCATAATCTAGCACGATTTTAATATAAATTACACCCTCTAGCAAGTACTATTCCTCATAATACCTTATGTAACGCGTTCCCTCCCCCTCTCCTACTCGTAATAACAAATAAAACAGCAATAAAACATTTTTTCTCAATCCTTACAGCGAAACTATAAATACCGCGAGACTAGAATAAATAAACATGTATGCACCTACAACTTAACTTCGCGTAATTCACGCGCGTGTGTATATATACACGAAGTCCCTCGTAATTCATCTCGGTACGAGTATCGTTACACGTCACTCGGTATCAAAGGATTTCGTTTCTGGCCCTCATCTATGTTAAAAGAAAAAGATAGCTCTTTTACACCTTTCGATATGCAAAAGTCACTCACCGCGAAAGCTTATATTATCCATCTTGGCTCTGTCTTGGCAAACGTCATCGCGCGCTCTTCCACGAGAGATTTTCTCGGCTTTGTTTTCGCGCGCACTCTCCGCCGTCCTTTTTGTGACGCGATTATTATAATATATATATATATATATATACTCGGCAAGAAAGAGAGTGAGGGTTAAGCTGCTGTCTTTGAGGTGTGTCTCCTTTAAAATTTCCTCGTTCTTCTATATGTATATATACGTTATACTTTATTTCGGGATGCCAGGCTGACGGTGAAAATATGCGACGCGTACTTTACTATAAGTGTGCGCGCGCTCGTGTCCGTGTATATATGCGGTTACGCGTGACGAGCTACGCGCGTCTTGTTTCATCGTTGACGACTCTACGCTAGTTTTTACGTGTGAAAAGTTGAACGCGACGTGTAATTGACGGTTAATGAAATAGTCTAAGGTTTTGTTTGCTATGTCGGTTATTTTCTACATTGCTGTATGCCAAACCGGAATTAAATTTTCACCCAATTTTAAACAATTTTTTATCAATTAAACATTTTCTTTATTTAATCATTTTAGTGGAACAAAATAATTAATTTGAAAGTCCCGTAAAGATTTTCTCTGGTCGTTTAATATTTAATAACGTAATCGTATACCTATTAACGATTATTTATTTCACCTTTTTTAAATTCAATTTACGATTTCAAAAAGAAGTTGCTGTAATGTGAAAATATCAAACGACCATAAAACGAAGTATCTCCGTCGAAGCAACAAAAATTTATCTCGTGCGGCAATATGAATCAGTAGTAATCAAGTGTAAGTATTATTATTGTTATAAAACGACATCTCATCATGTGTTTGACTTTATAATTACCATCTTAACCATTTGTATTATGATAAGTTATCAAAGACAGTTTGCTGCATACCTAACATAAAAAAACTTTGTTATGTACCAAGTGCTTTAAAAATAATTATTTTATCGTAAAAAGATAATAATTTTATCATATTTTTAAAATAAGTATAAAATAAATTTAATTTTATTCTAAAATTTTATTTTCTCATGAAATACGCGTAATAAAAATTCTTGAAGAAAGCTTGAAAATAATTGACGCTCATGCAATACAAAATGCATACATTTTCAAAATTGAATTACACGATAATCAAAATACGTCATTAATATTCTCAAAAGCATGTCGAAGAAAGGCGTATCCAATAATAAAACCAACAAAAAATAAAAAAACTTGCAAGTCAACCTAAAAAATTACGAGCCACATCTTGACCTACAATCCCTACATAGTCCGACGTACTCGTTATCGTCAACCCTTTCACTCGCGTGCATACTAAAAGCAAGTATACAAGCAAAACTGAAAATCGAAAGGTACGCAGGTGTAATTGCGAAAAATTAGGACCAAGTCTGACCGTTAACCAATATAACGATTCCATGAATAATCGGTAACCATTCGTCCCGCTTTTTTTCGCATAACGTCGACATATAGCGTGTGTGAGGTCTACCGAAGGATGGACGAGAAGTTTCGGTAGCCGAGAGATGAATCGCAGGACGGCGTCCGTTGTATGAATTTATACGTGTACACGTGCGATAAAGCTGCCCGCGAATAGATTACTATCTCTTACTGAATACGCCAGCGCCGTGGTTGTATCGCGCGCGAGAAGATGAATCGTACGGATCTTCTTTCTGGTTTTTTTTTTTTTTTTTTATTTACGTCTGCGTGACTTTTATTGTGAAGAGATACGAGGCTTTTTTTTTTTTTTTTTTTTTTTTTTTGTATTATAGACATTAAAATTTAACGAAATTATAGGAAAGAAAATAAATTTATGCGTATACGTTTGTTTTGCGTTAAATAATGGATCTGATTTTAAATGTGTTCATATAGGGAGAGTAATCAATTTATTCTATCTGAAAAGTCATTTAATTAACGGTATATTTCGAAATGTATGCTAATGCTAAGATTAAAAGGTTTTTAAATGGGTTACTAATGTTAAAAGATGCTTCGAGTAATTTTAAAAATGACATAAGCGTAAATTGTAGCGTTAATTAATGTGATAATCAGTTTCCATTTATATTTTGATTTTACATAATTTTGAAAATAAATATAAATTTTATTTCTACAATAGGGCTAAATACTGTCACACGATTTTATATTTACAGATTTAAAAAATCTTTTATATCTTCATACTATCATTCATATTAAGATTTTAAAGATTGAATAAATTCATTAAATATGAACGAGAATTTCAATTATTTAATATGATCTCTTTTTTAGGGAAAATACTTGATTATAATTAAAACAATTAAGATACAAATTAATTATCTTATCATCACCTTTCAATTTAAATAATCCAATATTTATTTAAAATAGGCCCGACATATATGTTCATAAATACAATGGAAAATATTATTTTATGTACAATTAGCATTCAAATCTATTATTAAAATACAACAATAATTGAAATACAATGTTTTATCCAGTAGTTTTCCTTGAATAAATTTTTTTTTCGCGTTCAACTATTTCCTCGTCATTCAAATGTCATCGTAATTATTGAGTTTTGTAATTCTTGTTTCAATGGCATTAAACGAATTAACGCATCAACAATGATTTACAAGTCTGCATTGTATTCGTCTTCGAATAACACTTGTGTGAATTAAGATGTCGCAATAAATCTCAAAGATTTGCGATTAAAAAATATTTTATAATGTATTGCCAAATGTAATTGCTTTTTTTTTTTTTTATTTCATTAAGACACAATTAGGAATTTGTAATAAAAGTTTTTAATGAGAAATTTAACGTTTTTCTGTGCAAAGTGCAAAATTTTATATGGCATTCTTTTCTAAGCGTTTTTATATAAAGAAAATGTAGCGTAATAATGTATAATAATTTTGTATAAATGAGAAATTCATTTATTTATCAAATGATTAATTGAAACATTTCCTACGCACATTTAGCGATAAAAAGAAAAATTCAATTCAATAGACTAATTACAGCGATAATAAACAGTCTAAAAAAAAAATACGAAACCTCGTTAAATAATTCTCTGGAATGAGTAAGCGATCGAAACTTTGCGCGCATTTACGCAATCGAACAAAATTACATTTATAATTGTTAATCGGCATTTGCTTTAAAATGCAAACGACGCTCGCCACGCGCGTCTATCTCGCAGCTATTATTATCCACAATTATTGCGCTAAGCGCCACATAATAATACACAGTTTACACGTATATACAAAACACGGCGCTGAAAGGCAGCCAACAAATTCAAAACTCGCGATGAGATCAGCGTATAACCTCCTCTAAGCGTTGATAAATTTTTCTCAACGCCGTAAGGAAAATAAATATGCGACGCGCGTTTGACGAATGCGTGGGCGAGTCTTAACGATGGCCTTAATCGCTTTAAAAGTACTGTCGCGCTTCTACGATACGAATATAGTTATAGAATCTATACCGATCGAAAGTGTCTCTTATTATCGAGATTTGTTCGTGTAGCGAAAGAACGACTATCACAAGCGTGGCTTTTGATTTTATTTTTCGCGCGAGAAGTTGCGGAAAGATTAATGCTTATTAATATTCTTAGTAAAATATTATATCGCAGTAATAAATATTACATTTTTAAGTAAAAATGATTTGATACGTGTATATATATATACATTAAAATGGTCATTAAATGTTTACATAGGTATTAAAATTTTATAGTAAAAAAATATAAATTTATATACTTAAAGTGAAAAAAAAAAAAATAAATAACAAGTTATTGGCTCGCAATTTTTTCACGTCGTAAAATCTTATTTTAACAGAGTATAGATACAAAATGAACAATAAACATTGAAAGTAGAACATGAAAATTGATTCAATGAGCCATCAAATACATTTGATTAAATTGTAATGAGTAAATAACACATACCAATTGAATAAATATGAATATTTAGGAAAAAAAGCACGTTATAAATAATGTAATTTAATTTAATAGCATCATTAGTTTTAAAGTTTTTTTTTTTTTTTTTTTTTTTTTTTTTTTTTCAATCGACTCAAATGAAAACGCATAATATTTTATCTAGCTAAAACTACCACACTACGTTTACCATCAAATTGAGATACTTACCGTAAGTTCATGCGTAGATTTTCAATGAATAAATTTTTTTTTTTTTTTTCATGCATAAAAAAAATAAAAAGTATCTTAATGAACTTCAACACGTAATAATCGCCCTGCAATATTAACAGTCGCATTAAGATAAACTCGTACGCGTTTGCAAACGCAAAAAATCAATTATAATATCGACATGTAAAACTTGGATTTTTAACTTTTATTAAACAACGAGCAAAATCAGCTTACATCAACGATAAAAAATAAGTGCGAATAACATTCTCCAAGAATGAACATATGAATATTTAATTTATGCGATGAAAAAAAAAAAGAATAAAAAATAAAGCCAAACAATTATCGCTCAAAGAATTCGTCGCAACTGCACATAACGCAACAAATCGTATGGAGCAAAAAAAAAAAAAAAAAAATCAATCGTCGAAGCAAACGTGCGATTTAGAATTTTTTTTTCAATAATTCGAGTCGCTCTATCGAGGACGAGCTTAACGCGCGCATATATTAAGCCGATCAATAATAAAGAAACCCGATTAGAAAGCACGCGCCACTTAAGGATTAATTGACAATAATTACCGTGTTAGCAGCGACGTATGTATCTACACAACGCCGTAATCTCGAATCGCGAACTTCAATTAAA
This sequence comes from Chalcis sispes, assembly GCA_949987625.1. Classification (NCBI taxonomy): domain Eukaryota; kingdom Metazoa; phylum Arthropoda; class Insecta; order Hymenoptera; family Chalcididae; genus Chalcis; species Chalcis sispes. The sequence goes on along the minus strand of OX465098.1, from coordinate 54,594,193 downwards.
ATTGAGGCTGTAGTTCATGTATATATATATATATATATATATATATATATATATATATATATATATTGCTAAGAAAGATGAAAGTATTATAACGTGTACCAGAGTGGCGTATATTAAGTTTTGTGTGATTAGATTTGTGGTAAAAATAAACGAGTTTTTTTTTTTACTTCCTTTATCGTTTTGATAAGCGTTAAAAGGATTGGAATAATAAAAATTTAAAGGTCAATTATTATTTTCGGATTTTTTGATGGGTAATAAAGAGATAACCTTGAAGTATACGTATATTATTTATTATATATATATAATATCAAAATTATATTATATTATTTATATTATTTACAAAGCTTGATTAGAACATTTTAAAGAAATTTGCAAACCGTAATCTTTTTGAGCATCCAATATATTATATAAAAATATTGAGTTGTCACTACAAAATTGTTATTGATAATGTAACTTATAATTGTGATTAACTCAAATTATTTCAAATAAAAACTGAATATCTAATTAAAAACTTACTAAACATTACATTTTCATTCACTTGTCATAACTCAGCAGACAAAAAAAAAATACGAAGTTTTCGTTAAATAAATAATAAATTTACTTTAAATTATTTAATTTCATTTCAATGTCTACACCTTGTAAAATAAAAGAACACATAGATACAAGCGGATACTCTTTCTAAGATTTATTACTTTACCCGACAACCGAACAATGAAAAACTCTTTCAGAGACGTGTCGCCGAGCAAATTAGTGAAAAAAAAAAGAGCAAAGAATTCCGAACGAGAAAGAAGCCACAAGAATCGTCCTACGTAATTTCCTCGGCTACCTGTGTGCAAATTATACTCGAGATAGAGTAAGAGATGAAACTGTCGAGCGCATAACAACCCGCGTTGTAAAAATTCACCGTATAATGAAGATCTGAAAGAGTCAATTTTTTTACTCTTATCTAATTTGTTTCTAATTACTTAATCATGCGTTGAACTTTTGTATTAGCATGGAATTTGAATTATGTAGAATACAGAATTGTATTATGCATTTTGCGTTATATTTACTTTTTCAACGAAGTTCGATAACTATGTTTATTATTTTAAGGTTTTATATTCAATAACAGATTGAAAATTAATGATCTCGTGATTAAATTATTAAAAATATTAAACTTTAAAACAATAAATATCATATTTATCTTTATCAATAGTCATTTTCATTGGAATAGTTTCCAGTTGTTAAAAATAATTATTACTGCGTACAACATTTTTTGCATTTAATAAATTTGCAGTTAAACATTCATTTATTATAACAAATTGATTTTGTAATAATAAATAAATGTAATAATTTTTCTATTATTATAAAAAATAATTATTATTATAAACTGTTAAATAATGAATATAAAAAATAATATATAAAAATTTTTATATATTAGGAATATTTTTAGTATGTTAGAAAAAATTCTAGGACTTTTTGAAAAAAAAAAAAAAGTATTTTGTTGTGCAAATGTTTAATAATTTGAAAAAATGAATTTTTTAATTTTGAATAAATATAATAATTGTTCTAGTATATAAATAAAATTAAAAGTTAAAAATTTTTTTATAAATAATGAATCATTCATATTTTCATCGCATTATTTTAATATAAAAACTAAAATAATATTTATTAATAACGCAATCACAAAATTATTATATCAAAATGTATACACAAAAATATTAACGTAATTATGCGTGTAATAAAAAACTATAAATTAATAAATAATGTGTAAATGTTGCTGCGATGAAATTATTAAAATAATGGAGAACTAACTTGATTAAATACAACAATAACTTTTTTGTAAATATTATTTTTGATATTTCATTTTTAAATTTGACGCGCTTGTATAATTCCGTTTTCAGCTCACAGATGGCTAAGCTAAGCGGGCCATTTTTCACAAGTGGCCGAATTCCTACGTGATTAGTATATAACAGCAATGAGAAATCTAACCTCATGGAAGCATGTGCTAGTATCGTTAGTGCGACTGAACATCGATCTCTGTAATTAATAATCATTAATAACGTAGATCTGTTCAGTAGTGCCATTCAAAGATAGCTTGTTGTCTTTGGGCTCCCCGATGCGCCTTTGCACAGTGGTTAAGCTGTGTAAATAAGGCCCGCACGGGTACCGAGCCTTTCATAAAGGTCGTCGTTCTGACGCGATTTTCCAAACTAAGAGGGCAAAATATATCGAATAGGTTAGACGGTGTAAATTTGTCGCTTCCATATAACGTGGCACTGCAGCTTGCAGTACGCCATATTTTTTCAATTTAAGCTTGTTATTCATTTTTGCAAAACTATATTTACAATATTAAAAAAAAAAAAAATATTTTTTACATATATTTAAACTTATTTTTTAAACAAAAATCAATATATGCAACGATATATCATCATTGACACTTTCCGCAAGTACTGCGAACGATATAATATATCAACACTTTTATACAACAGTATAAAAGGTTTAAATTAAATTATCTTTAACCGTTGACTTGAATAAAATATCATGACAATAAATATAAATCAATCAATAAAAATTTTAATAAAGTATATTTGAATATTCACAAAAATGTAATTAATTTATTTTTGTAGCAAAATTTAATAAGAATATTCGTGACATCATTTATCAAACGATTAAAGTTCTCTAATAATATTCTAAAATACTTTAAACGAAGTAATTTTTTAATTAAAAAAAAGTCAATTCTCAACCCGATTTTCATCGATCTTCATCCGGTTATAAAGCTTAAACTCCTTAGCATAATCGATACCGATAAAGAGACGAAAAAAAAAATTCTATACGATAGACCGTCGGAACTTTACCATCTCCGTATGATTATCGAGAAAAACGAGGATAACGCTCCAATAGACGACGATCTCGTCATCTTCGATAATTCCTAATAATAACGATTAATATCTTTCGAGTACACATATACACATATAAACGTACACGTACGTGTATAAACGCAAAGGGAGTAAATCGAGGCCCGTTATTTGCATAAGTCGCTAGAAGAGCGACGTTTTGCTTCCACGAAAATATGCTCGCGCACACGTTTCATTCCCCGGACTAAATGACTCGCGTCAACCTGGTAGTTTAAACGAACGACGACTGTAACCACGCCCGAGTAATCGATCTCTCCTTCTCTCTCTCTCTCTCTCTCTTTCTCTCTTTATCTCGAGTGTCGTTATTCGATTAGAATCGTTACGGCGTCGATAATTTTCCACGGTACTATGTATGCATTCACGTGTAATCGTTTAGGTTGGCTCGATAACGCTCGTACATCATAATTATAGAAAGAATTTAGTATCTTCATTTTAGCGAAAATTTCAATTTATATTTTATCCATTGATAGTAAGTTTTCAATCGACGAGGGAGGAGAAAACTTATTTGAACGTGATGTTTATATCGTTTTATGGATCATAAGCGTAAAAATGTTTGCGTATAAAGAGTAGCTTAATATTAAATGAAAGCTTTAAAGTTATGCGATTAATTAAAAATTATAATTGAAAGATATTTTTAAAAAATGAAATAAAAAATTTTTATTGAAAGATAATCGTCCAATAGTCTCTTGTTAGTCAAATGTATCGTCGCTAAGTTTTCTCTTCAATAATCTATCAAATAATCTGCACGTTAAACGTAAATAAGCAATCTTGAAATAAAGCAGAAAAACTGTAATCGTATTGTCCATTCTTACTTTATGTACAAAATTACATCGAGCTACTAAAGAACACTCATATCGTTTGCATACAATAAAAATAGCCTCGTTTATTAACCTTTCATATGATCGTCGCCTCGAAAAACGAAGGAGGTCGAGAGGTTAAGTTCTTTATTACAAAAAGCTTTACATACGGAAAGCGTGAAACATCGTTAAATCGTCCATTGTCGAAACGATTTTTTTTTTCATTCGCACTTTATGCGTATTCGCGATTATAGTAAGAGCAAACGCTTAACCATAGACTCGTATATAACTAAACTATTTCACACAGCTACATAAAATAAGAAATTCCAATGAAAAGTATATAATCTCCAATGTATCAGACGCGTTGCAATATCGCTTGTAAATTTTACCAGCGATATTGTACAAGTAAGTCTTACGCTACCGCGAAACGCGGATTGGAAAATCTGCATACAATGCAACGTGTCGGTATACTCGTCTCGCTTTGTGCAATGTAACGCGTTGATATTTATGTTCACTTAGAGATAGTAAAAAACGTAAAAAAGAAAGAGGGATAGAATGGCGATCTTCGTTTTGTAGCTTGCAAGCTTCGAGCGATAAATTTGAGCGCGAGCGAGAGAGAGAGAGAGAGAAAAAGAAAGAGAAGCGAAATTTAAAATCTCTCTCATACGATATAAGAACGAAGGCAAGGTTATAAACTTAGTTACGAAGCGTTTAAATCATTACGAGAAAATTTCTTTGGAAAAAAAAAAAAAAAAGAATGAGGAGCCTTTCGATCGAGAAGAAATCAAAGGCTACCGACACGGCGCTACTCTTGTACTCCTACGCTTACACTTGCTCAGTTATACTTTGACTTAAACACGTTTGTGCGCGTTGATGCTTGATTTTCTTTACGTGTATAGGATTAAGCTACGCTTTCACCACTGAGCGCTTTTATCAATATCTTTTTGTGTAAAAAGTTTAATAGAGATAAAGATTTTTTTATTCAATGTCTAAATAAAAATAATTTCTATAAAATTTTTATGAATATTGTAATAAAAAAAAATATATCAACAAATAAAAGTATCAAATAATTATTCGATACTTTTTTCCAATAAAAATTAATTTGCATGCATTCTTTAAAAACAGTTTAATAATTACGATAAGTTACAATGTCTCATTATAATCGCATAATTAAGCCGTCAAAAATGCTATCGCATATTCACATATATGTATATAAGCGCATGTAACTCCCTTCATTAACGATCTACCAAGAAATTTCTTTAACGCATTATCCGACGATCTCCAAATGAAAAATCATCTCCCGAGCAAACGAGCCGTTTCAATTAAAAAGCCGTAAGTTTGCGTTTCCGGCCGGCAAGACCCGCGTTAATAAAGCATTCAGTGTCTTTATGATATACGTTAAAGAGTCGGCGGCTTATATATTAAAGCACCATCGTTTAAAGTACAAGGAATCTTGCGTATCTTTTTTTTTTTTTTTTATCTCATTTTCTTTTTATTTTATTAATCCAGTCTTTTCAAGCGCGGACACGTATTAATTTAACCGAACTCTGACGGATAATCTCACTAAGTACCTGTGAAATAATGCAATGCTCGACGTTAATTATTACTCGTTACTTTTACATTCGTTTTATTTTCAAATTCTTGTTTTAACGGCTTTATTAGATGCACATAAAAAAAGGACTATTTATTCAAAATGTGTAATCTCGACTATCGAGCCGAGCCGCTTTACAATAAAAATACAAAACTATTTTATTAAAACAAAAAAATGAGTAACCCTTAAACCGATGCTTTAAACGCTTAATAGCTACACGACATAAACCTAGTTATTTTCACGCGAACGCCGTCATTTGCAAAATTTATAAACCGCAATTTAAATCCCGTAAAAAATCATGCGAAGTGTCCGCGTTTTAAGCTGGCAATAACGAACAACCAGTCCGGGAAAAATTAACTTAAATTAATTACTTATAGACGAAGCCTCGTTTATATACCGTGAGATAACCGGTAGACGGATACTTCGCGAAGGCACAACTTCGAGCTTTGGTTATGCGCAGGTTTATAATGAGAGAGGGAGAGATGCTCGCGTCGTTGTTAAGTGCAAGGTAGATTGTAACCTATCTTACGCGAGAGTAGACTCACGCGTACGTTGCAAAGCGAGCGAATGTTGGCGATGTTCGCCGTTTTGTAAGATGAATACCCGTAGTTTTCGTCTTGGTGCGTTTTGACTTTTATTAGGTTCTGCTTGTGATTATCGCTTTACTAAACGGACTTTGTGCGGCTAATTTTCGAAATGAATATCTGTCGGATGTGTATGCGTGATTACGTAATTTTAGAGTTGTTGTTGTTGTTGTTGTTGTTTTATCAATTTGGATTTTTAAACATTGTTGGGAAAAAATTGTCTTTCGAGAAATTAAAATAATATGAGTAATTAAAACGATATGCTCAAAGTAAGATTTAATTTATGGTGGTAATGTAGATATGAAAAGGAAATTTAAATACTTACTCCTTTCGTGAGACACAAAAATATTTTTTAGTAAAAACGTTGATATACGATACGATCTTTGATACGATTAATCTTTAAAAATCTATACAGTATTTGCATAAAATTATTACTACAATTTAGAAAATGATATTTACACGAAAGAAAAAAAAATTCGATTCACAGAATTTCTCTAATGTTTCATTAGAAATCAAATCAATGTTTAAAAATATTTCCTTTAATTTTTTTTTTTATTAAAAAAAATTATCATCATTTTTATTGAAAAGTAGTTGCGTTCATATATATTCCAAAGCAAAGTTAACCTAATAATTAACTATTATAAATTATTAAAAATAAATAAATTATACGCATTTCGACTTCAAAGAAAACTGGTCACTGGCATTACATGAAATCATATTTGAATCCTGTTGTACTACTTTTAAACTACTTCTTACGTTTTACTGTAAAATTATATTCTTTACAACTTTGCGCTTCTATTTATTTATTTATTTTTTTTTTTTTTTTTTTTTTTTTCAATCTTTAGACAATTATTATGCTCTCGTACATTTTCTCTGTTAGAAAAGACCTACTTTATCAATTTCGTTTAAAACAACATGCTAAATTACAAAAACTCTATCAAGGCATATCTTCCGAAAAAAAGTGATCCCTTAAACATTCAAAGCGACGTTATTTTTTTTTTTTCTGAAAATTTAACACTCTAGCGACTCGGATATATATAAAATCTACCCAATATAATATATTCACCAACGGTGCGATATATCCCCGAGTCCGATCGATCGAAAAAGATCCCATTAAAATATTCCTCTATACGTATCCTTGGCATGTTTAAGTCGATTTACGAGGAGGAATGGTACAAATCGAGGCGCGACGAAGCTCGCGCTTTCACTCGCGTTATATATAATGCACGACTCAATGAAACTGATGTGTCGCTCGTGCGACGTCATAGATAACGTGGAAATTAGAATTTTTCATCTTTTGGATTTTAAGACGCATAAGAAAGTTATAGTTAAAAAATTATTAGGGCCTTTAGGTTGAGATATTTGGGTTGTTATACAAATTTTCGTTAATTTAAAGAATTCGTGAATATTGAATTATTAGATATCGTAAAATAATAATTCACGCATGCGTTCTCGTTTAGAAAACCGCTTATTGTTTCTTATATTAATAAAGCAATTTAAAGTATAGAGTCAATCGAACGGTATAACCTAAAATTTTCAATCGGAAAATGATTCGTGATTTATAATCTTTGCTACAACGCAACGATACATCTCTTTTAATCGCACGCGCAGCTTAGAATTATATGGCTTTACGATCATAACCTGAGAGTTAATCGCTTTTTATTAGAAGTTATCGATATGTGAGATATTATCAAGAAGTAACGGTACGTTTAAACGTATACTAATAGACCAATCGATGTAAATTTTACAAGTATACACACAGAGGCGGCATATGAAGTAAAGCAAAAGCGATATTTTTCTCTCGTGTAAGATTTCAAGAGTAACAACTCCTTGATTATAAATTTAATATATGAAGTTTAACCGCATAAGAAATGTAAAAGATCGAATTTTTTTAAAAAGTAGCAAATGTGTAACATCGATTATTTATAATTTTAACGTTGATATAATTTTTTGAATTTTTTCTATGAATTACTATCGCGTCGTTTTACGACACGTAAATTATTGTATTTTTCGTATTGATTAACGTGAAAATAATTGTCGAATAAATCATTGTTCTTTTTAAAATTGACGCTTTACTCGCAAAAAAATATATAATACAGACATAAATGTACTCCATAAAATACAAGGTAATTATCTGACGCTTTGAACATTCAAAACGCTTCTCATTACAATGCAAAACTCAGACCCAGAACATCAAACGAAAAAAAAAAAAAAAAAGAAGAAAAAGAAGAAGACTATAACTCCTAACATAGAAATAACTGCAACTAGTCTCGGTTCATTTCCGCTCTGAGAAAAAGAAAGAGAATTGAGTTGTGCGAGAAATTCTCCACATATATCACAGGAACGGCAGCCAACACGAGGAAGCGTTAACTAATCCGTAACCTCGGGTCAAACTCACTCTTCTTCTCTTCATATATATATATATATATATATATATATATATATATATATATATATATATATATATATATATATATATATATATATATATATATATATATGCGTATATCCAAACGAGAGAAAATAAGAAAGAGAAAGAGGCACGTCTTCGTCGATTATTATTCCCTCGCGAAGCTATTCTTCGGGGCGTGTTCTTTAAGCTTTTTCACCGTGTCGGACGTTTACTTCTCTCCGTTTACTCCCCCCCACCTCTCTCTATCTCTCTCTCTTTTTTTCTCTAGTTGAGAGCTTTTAAACCGTGCACCGACGATTTAAATCGATTTACTTACACTACCAAGGCAAGAATTAAAAATTGCACAGTGCGAATGATTTACTATATATTGCTACTATTGCTTCCAGTAATAACTGTATCATTAACGACAAGTGTCTCGTAAACGAACGAAACACGTACAGTTAGAAGGTAAAAAATGCTTTTCTCTTTTTTTAATTTTAGTAGTATTATAAGTATCGCGAACGATAATTTTTTATGAAATATTAACACGAATGAAAACGTCATTTAATTTATCTATTTATAGATTTAAGAGACAACTGTTAGAACTGTTAAAATCATAGATTTTATTAAATTAATTAATAAGGCTTTTATCTTTTAGTAAATGCGCATGTTTATTTTATAATTATCAAAGCTTTTTATCAAAATTTTATCAATTTCGATCAAAATATCAAATTTTATTGCTTCGAATATGATGTTTTGTTTTTATTGTTGTACTCTTTTATTCAGTAGCGGTTAAAGCTATCTCGTTAGCTACATGTAACCACAAATTGACCACAAATCTGACAGGTAATGAATCAGATTCATATTTAATGCAGAGTTTTAATTATACTTTATATTTGAGTGTATAGCATTTATAGTCTTCGTTTAGTTAATGATTAGTTAATTTTTAATCACCAATTACACGAAGAAAATTTAATGCGCTTTAAAAAATGTAACCACAATTAGTTCTGAATATCATATTGATACTCAATAATAGCAACTGTTAATTTTTAATATTCATTTAATTTTATTTGTAATTAATATTATGACAAGTAAAGGTTTCTCTTCATATTTACGTCATTCGTTAACCCCAAAAATTTTTATATAATTCATTGTCGCATCTCATTTTGATCCGCTCTCAAATTATACACTTTAGTCGCTAAAACGTACAAGAAAAAAAAATTTCGTTCGCACGCGTAAGATAAAAGAGCGGCAGCGGCAATATAAAGACAAAGCATCCAAGGCTATTTTAACATTTTACACGTTACTTGCACAAAGCTATATGATACTAGTAATGAAAACGCAAAGCGGGGAACCGCTAATTTCCAGTACATTGTCATATTATACGCTCGTTGTGCCGATACGGAAAATGAGCTTCGCTTTTGCTTGTTCAAAAAGACTGCGTTGTTAAATTTTTCATCGAGGAGCAAAAATTTCACTCGTGTTACTTTTGCGGTTGAAAGTTTTTATTATTTGTAATAAAGTTAGAAATTTTTTTTCTTTTTTATAAGCAATCGGTGAAATCTAACAATAACACATTCATCCATCTTATAAATAAAACTTTCTCCCGTTTAATTACCAACACTCGATCGTCTTATGTACACAATGGAAAAAAGTCAAAACAAAAATAAGCAAACAAAACAGCTCGAAAGTCTCATTATAATACCTCTAATTCATCTCACACCGATGCATTTCGCCAATGGGCGGCTGTTCTCTATACACTCGGTGAAAATAACCGGCGGGCCCTTTAACGATTTAATGGTGAGAAACCTACATGGATGCGCGCGTATATATTATACAAATGTTATACACCTGACGTAAAACGAGCGGGCAGGGGTTGATGTACCACACGGTTAATGCGAGCGAGTATATATTCAAGTGTATGTACTCCACGTTTCAAGCTGCATTCGTTGCGGCTCGTATGCATTATCGTATGTACTCGTATATACACGAGGAGACTTGAATTACATACAAGTATAGATATATGTGTATTTATACAGGTACCGCAAGAGATGCGCTACCGTGCCGCAGTGCGTAAGGTTACACTTTATATGTAGGGTGACGAACCTAGTCCCCGAACATACTCCTGTGAATGAACAAACTCGCATTAAGTAAAAGATATTATAATTTGCGTACTTTCTCAACACAAAATATTAACTTCTCCAAAATCGCTGTCATTTTTTCCTTATTTTTTATATGACATGTTAAATAATTGTATAAAAGAGTTTATAAAAAAAAATAGAGAAATACGTGCACATGCATTTACAATGAAAAACGTCTATTTACTTAAGAGCTAACATAGTAGAGTCACTAACTTTGAAGGTATTTTTATGCAAAAAATTTAATCTCAAACGGTAGTAAACTTTTTACAATATTAAATTTTTAAACGAAATTAAATTTACCAATCAGTATTTTTACATAAATGGAGTCTTTCTTTTTTAAATATTGATTAAAATACGACCACTATCACGCAGACCATGAAGTTAGTAAATGAACACCGTTACATTTACTAGTGCTGTGTGTATAATTTTGTGTAGTGAATGAACGTGCGATCAGTGCTGCTGTGATGTTCGGCTATGTGATATAAATTGTGAGGTTAGTTTTATTAAAAATTTGTATTTGTTACGATGTGCTTCAAGTAAGTATGTTCATTCACTAACTCCACTCATAGTATGTGCAGTGTTCGTTCACTAGAGATCCGATAAAAAAATTTTATTTTATCTTTTTTATAAATAATTTTTATACTTTATATAAAAATGACCTTTTGTATATAATTTTAAGAAGCTTAATTATCGTATGGAGCAAGTCTTTTTATTTTAAGTAATTTTTTTATTATTTAAATCAACGAATAAAGTGTGAAATTTCCTTAACTGTTCGTTCACTAGGGTCGTCACCCTATATAAAATTTGTCGTTTTTTTTTTTTTTTTTGTAAGATTTTTTTTAATATAAAAAATAACGATAGATGAAAATAGGCAAAGAAAAAAAGCTCGACCGGCTATGCTTAATTACGATTGAGAATTATTTAAATAATGGTATTTTTTTAATAATAATTGCTGAATAAAAATAATGTAATATTTACGAAAACATACCGTGGTATAAAAGCATGCTTATGTTCTAAAATTTTTTATAACACAACACTTCGATCAAGAAATAATAGATTTTTTATTATAAAAATGCAAAACAACGTGCGATAAAAGTTCTCTCATTGTATAACGTTATAAAGTAAATAGTTGCTAATCAACTAATTCAGTTCACAAACGACAAGTCACGCCCCAACAAAAATGTTTTCTTGCTCTCTCTCTCTCTCTCTCCTCTCACCCAAAAGAAAAGAAGAATACGAAAAAAGCCCTCTAAACAATTTTCTTACGCGCACACACAAGCCTTGCCCTTCCACATCGGTCATCGAAATCTCAACGTTCTCTTCTTCGCAATTCCCATAAAAAGCTCTCCCAAGAAAGCTCGACAATGCGCTCCATTCTTATCAAGTCCAGCAACGAACGACCGAGCAAAAAGTCGAATATTCACATACTCTCTCGTACACAAAAGCAAAGAGTAAAAAGAAGAAAATGAAAATAAAAAAAAGGAACGAAGTCCAAGGCGCGAGAAAGAAATAAAGAACGACAAGAAGAAGAAGACTAACAGTAGTCGGTGTCGTCTCGTCGCGACGTCTTGCATACACGAATAGCCCAGCCCTTGAACCAGAAGCTATAAAGAAAAGGAGATACACACGTACGAGAAGACAATGTCTCTCGGGCAAACGCGACACTGCCGTCCTGTATATACATATATATATATGCACCGAGTACGAGAAAAAGGAATCCCTCCCGTTCGTTCTTTCCGTTTCTCGATGAGGATATCTCGATGCGCATATATATGTATGTACGTATACACACTCGCGCAAACGTTGAAGAAAGGCGCGAGAGCTCGAGTTACGCCCGCGAGAGACGTGCGCGAGCGTAACCTTGAATTATGCATAGGGAGGAAACCCGTCTTCTCGAATCTTTTTATAAGGAGGTGGAATTTCGTTCGACGGTTTTCGATGGAAAAATAATTGGTGGTTTGTTTTATTTTTCTTTCTTTGACGATGGATTGTTATTTTACTAACTATTTTTTTATAGTCAAAATGTCGAATGCATTTTTACATAAATTATAGGTTAAGATACTTTATGAGATGATTTTCGAGGTTAGCTTGAAATAAAATAGAGATATTAAAGTCATAACTTGATTTAAGCTGCAATTACTTCTATATAAATTGTAAAAAGTGAAAAGATACTTCTCTCGTCGAACGTAAAACCTGTCTTCTAATAAAAGTGAAAGTATCGATCCATCAATTTGAGAAAATATAAATATTAAATTTTAACGTAATATCAAACTTTTACTCCTAATAGAGACATGTTTTACTTTCCTTTTATTTTAATTAAAGATCCAATTTAAATAATAATTTAGTACAAATATTGATTTTTAGATCATTACATACATAACCTTTTTTTATCGACATCGTGCATATTCATTAAGATTAAATAATTATTATTTCATATTCAATAAATTATATCCGATCATTATGAAATTAAATATGAATTAATCAAAAATTTTTGATTATTATTTAAAATCTAATTTATTTATTAAAAAAAGTATTAAATAACTAACCTGTAATTCAACAAAATTTTCTCCATCTTATTCCATTTTTGGGACGAAAATTCTGGGAATCCCCACTGCATTCCTATGTTAATCTTTCACTAGACAAAGAAGAAAAAATTACATTTCAATGAAAAGCTAATAAACAAGCTACGGAGCTACAATTCTTTTATAAAAACGATGTAAATAAGCATCAATCCGAAGATAAAGCACACGAGTTCTCTTTCCTCATTTTGCACTGCCCGAAAGACGAAACGTTACCTTAGGCCTATATTTTATAGCACTGCTACCGACTGATTCGGGCTTCATCTTGTATTTACAAGTGAGCACACAAACCGCAATAGACAAGTTTCGTGTGTCTATACCGCATACCTCGAAGAACATCGAAAAAGAAAAAAAAAGTCTTATACAAAAGTGGAAAACCGGGTTTCTCGGGTACTGATGTATACATGATGTGAATAACGTACGAGCGCACGTTCTTTCCTGCACACAACATGGCTTCGCGACTTTTCTATCTCTCTTTCTCTATAATTTGTAGCTTCGTCTCGGCGTGGCGATCGCCCCACGATCATTTTATCCACGAGTGTATAAATTCAACAGAGCGCGAGTGAAAGCTCGCTCGTCTTTCTCTGCGCAAATTAACACCAGGTTTATATATATGTATATGTTTCTTGTACTTCCAAAACTACGATCGACGAATGTGCTTCCGTTGAGTTGGTTACCCACAGTTATTCCTCTCTTTCCGTTGTACCGAACAGATACTACTTTCGGTTTATTTACGACCGCTCGTTTAGTCGGTTTAAACTCGTTGGTAGTTTCTCCTTCGCGGTTGTGCGGAAAAGCTTTTACGAAGAGATACTAGAAACGATACGATAGCAGAAATTGGAATTTTACTTACGCGCGCTATGAAGACGTGGTGCGTGAGATTTATTTTTGTCAACGACGTTACAGCATGACACTTGTGTACACCGTGCGGTTTCATAAAATTATAAATTGAATACCGGGGACGGTCTTATAATTATTGGACTATTAGAAATGGAAAATAGAAAACGGCTGTTACGGTTATACGACTTATCTGGTATAAATCAAATTTATTATCTTGTTCATTTGATATTTTATAATTTCGTTGGACAAAAATACGTCTTTTAAATGTGCATGAATATTTTTAAAATTTGTTATAGTATTGCATCGTCGTCAGAAAAGTCAATGAAAAACTCTAATAATTAATTAATTAACACTTATTTCAACTAAAACTAAATTATATCATTAATTGAAAAAGATGTAATTCATTTTGATATTATACACGCGAATTAATCAATACATGTAAGTATATTAACGAACTAAATAAATTAAAAAGATAATTTAGTCGCCGTTATTACATGTAACGTTATTTTATTTACGATGTAATTAATTAAAATCCTAGATTAAAATAATCAAAGGGAAAAAAAATTCACACCCCGCGTGTAACTAATGACTGAAATCTATTAATAATTAACGCTCCGAATATTCAAACATTCGTGAATATATGTATAATTATATACGTGTATGTATATATACACACGAGACATGAAAAACAATAAACGGCCATAAATTGGAATAATAATCATTGTTCGCGGGGAATATCATGCGAGACGTGTACTGTACTATTAAACACAAATCACGGCAAATTGCTACAAACTCTCACTACACCAATTAATCAGCCATATACGCATGCATAAAACGTCGACGACGAAACTTTTTTTTCTATCGTTCGTTTTTTCTTTCTCCGTTCTTCTTGCGAGACTCATAAATCGAATATCGCGCCGTAACAATCGATACGGCAATAAATCAGTTATTAAGCCGCCGTCGTTTCAACCGATCGATCCCTGATAACGTACGATGTTGAGTTAAATGCAAATCAAGATAACAATGCCGGTGATTCGTCTGTATTGTGCGATTGAATAGTAATGGGATGTTAATGCCTTGGCTCAAACGCAAAGATCTAACTTTATTTCCGTGGGGTATTGTCCCAGAAGTTGATTTGTATGTTTAAATTTAACGAGTAAGTGTTTATTTTTTCTAAACTTCGTTTAAATTTAAACAATTTATATGCGATTTTCTTTTATACCACATTTTAAATCAGAAACTATTCAAATTATATTTACAATAAAAAAATTTATCTATAAAAACATTTTTAAAATAATTATCAATTTGAAAGTTTGATATATCATAAATTAAATCCATCAATCTTTCAATTAATGAAAAGATATTTACTAATTAGTTGAAAAATGTATAAAATTTCACTTAGTTAAAACAAAATATTAAATTAAATAATAAGAATTTTAACGAAAAAATTTTGAAATAATTTTCAAAATTAACTTAAAATTGTTAAACAAAATTCATTTGTATGTATAATACTATTGTATCAATTAAGTTCTCTGAATTTTCAATCGTTACGTTAGGTAATGAATTTTAATTAAAAATCAATAGTCAGAGAAATTCAATTTACCAAAAATATAACTGGTAATGAAACTTAATTCATAGGGGCGAAAATTCGTTAGAGTAATGGACTTGATAATAAAATTTAATTGTTTTTCTAAATATTGTAAAAATATTAAGAAAATAAAAATAGATTAATTTCTTTTCTTGATATACATTTTCCTAATTTCCTGTATATTACAATTAGTTTGAAGAATATAAGAAAGAAAAAAAAAGAAACTTCAAGAGTTAAAGAGATGTTCCATTAAGCAAACTAGCTGGCAAACTAAAATTTAGTTTTCCTTTAGACTTAAAAAAAACTTTTTTCATACACGCATCTTTTAAAGGAAAGTACTTAAATAACCACTTTCTGCGTCTGATAATTAGCGCTCTTTAAATAAAATACTATACATTTGTTTGATTTTCTTTTTTTTTTTTAATACGAATTTATTAATAATTTTAGTTGTTCAGTTTTATTTGTTGATTCAAATATTACTGTACTTTTTTCGATAACTTTTTTTAAGCATATAAAATCTGTTGAAGATGTTATTGTGAATACATGAAAATTTTATCTAATAATTTTATTCGTATTAATTGATAATTAATATTTGCGAAAATTCTTAAATCATATGTAACAATATTTAAAAAAAAAAAAAACATTATGATTTGTATAAATGTATATATATGTATATATATATATATATATTTTTTTTTTTTCAATGTTTCATAAGTCATTGTTTATCAGCGAATGAACTATAAAGAATGTAAAAAATACTCATAATAACGCAATATTTTAAAAGCGTCATTCTGAAAATTATGAAACGTTGAAGAGTACTTGAAAAAAAATATATGAGTGTGTATGCGTAGGACACATATTTCACATCATAAGCTTGAACGATTGCAAATAGTTTTACGCATATTACAAAAGAAATTCTCTCGAATGGGATAGAAAATTGAAATGATTTAATTGGAGTCATAATTTACTTATACAATGAAAATCATTTGCATTTACAGCGATATGCGAGGCTTGCGTCATTTTTTTCATTGCGAGAAACGCATTAGTATTGATATTGGATAATGTAATTTATTTTTTAAATTTTATTTTCAATTATCACATGATATTGTTAATTTTTCATCCTTAAAAATTATCTCTAATTATTTAAATAATATATAGACGCAGGTGATAATTAAAGCTCAAACTAACGAAATGCAAAAAAAAATATTGTAAGAGAAAAAAAAAGAGCGACACACAACGATCACGCCAAAACATTTAAACTCGCTCATTAGCATAGTCGAAACATTAAATTCAACGAGGTTTAAGAGTTCAACTACCAATTAACCGAGAATACCAAATCCTCTCGCGGCGATTAAAAATTCGGTAAACAAAAAAAAAAAAAAAAAAAAAAAAAACCAACAACGTCGAATGCATCTCACGTTGCATAACACCAAAAGTTTTCCAACTTCCCCCTCGTTGCTTATTTCAAACCACTCCACGCTTGTTTGTCTTTCGCAAAATTTTAACGACTACCTGCGACTATCTCTCTCAGCCAAACCTTTACGTACACGTGTACTTGCACTCAACCGCAATAGCCTATTACGTTCGAAGCGCATAAGATTTGCCAATCGATTCGAAATTTTATTGTTGTATGCGTAAAGAAATGGTAAATAGATATAAGGTATTGCTTGGCACGTTAAATTTCGCGTTGATGCGCGATAGAAATAAAAAATAACGTTTCAGGTGTCGATTGCAATTACGAAATCGCAGGATAGTTTGAATATTTTTTACTCGGGCGCACTACGAAAATACGAGACTACTTGAATTGATAATGAATAATTTCGGTGTAAAACAATAAGCGTTACGCTTGTGGCTATCGGAAATTTTCTATTCTTTATTTTGTGAAAGTTATTGACAGTTAATGGCGAATTTCGTTTGATTTATTTAGCATTGGTGAAATAAAATACTACGCGTAATGGCTTATTTTACAATGAGAATAATACCCGTTTTAACGGAAAATACTTAGATTGTAAAGATCTTGAGAATAATAAAATTGGAGAATTCAGTTTTAATGAACGATGATTGTTGTCGTATCGAAACTTTCTAATGATCAAGTCCTTTTTCCTGTTTAAATTCCTACGTTCGTTAAAATATAAGAGAAAAGCATTAAATAAAATTAAAAGCATCGGACATTCCATTGGAAAATTCACTTTGAGAAGACTGTTCATATTTTATTCAAATAATATATCAAAATAACTTTATAAAATCTACTTTATAAATTATCAAAAACCATATAAATGTAAAAACTAGATCGCAAACGCCTATTTGACAAAGTCAACGTTTAAAAAAAAAAAAAAAAAAAAAAAAATTAAAACAAAAGACAAAATACTTCGCAATAATTCACTAAAATCTAAAATAAACGAATAAATTTCCAATTACAGCCACTCGACACGAGATTATTCTCAACGGAATACGAGAGGGAATCGTCGCAATCGGCATTAATTTTTACATGTACATGTATTAAATACGAATGGAACAACTGCACACAATGCGCATATATATATATATATATATATATATATATATATATATATAAGTAAGCACTCGCAGACTCGCAGAAAAAAATAAAAGGCTACGTCGTAAGCTCTCCGCACCCACGATGATACACGAATACAACGACGCACCGTTAAGAGTTTCCGTTTCGAGTACCTTTGCGCGTTCGATACTTTGTAATTGCGCAATAAATCGTAGCTCGCGCTTCGGTAGCGTGAGAATTATCGGGGGATATCGAATAAATTAACGCTGCTCTCTTAATGTCTCGTCGCTTTTTTCTACGAATTAATACTCCTCCTCGTGTTCATGCATGTAGATGTTGTTGCATTATGTCGTCGAGAGGTAGAGAGAGAACGAGAAAGAAAGATAAAAAACTATCGGGCTAATGGAAATTTATACGGCAATAAATATAAATAAAGTGTTAAACGAATCTAATCCTCGTTTTAATTTTTTTTTTTTTACTCGACATTAAGCCTGATTTTTATCAACACTTTGTTTAAACAAATGAATCAATTAAATTGTTATTTATATCACACTACGAATGCGCTTATCTTAAAAATAAAAAATGATCTAATATAAGTCGCACTTTTAATGACATACAGCCATTATAACGATGCATTAAAATTCTATTATAGATTTTCAAGCAGATATACATGTAAAATTATTCTTTTTTCACATGTTACTCACGTCCATCAATCATAGTTTATTTTATTTCACTTCTTCGATGCTTACTATTACATCAAGTCATATCAACCGTCGGATATTGCAAAATATTTTTTTTTTCTGTTTTTTTAAAAAAAATACATCTCGATAATTTTTATAAGTTACACATTTAATAATTTTTACATAAGTTTTTTTATTAAGCTTAAATATTAATTATTGGTCATTTTTATTTCAATATTATTAATCGTTATAATTCCAAAAATCGAACTTATTCGTTTGGAAATAATCGTTAAATTCATTACTTTAATAAATAAAATTAATTACATATTCGTTACTTATCGTTTATTTTAAGAATTCACTCGATATTAAACCGTGAACATATTAAAAAAAAAAATATCGAAAAACAAAAAAATCAAAATTTAAACATTTTCTAACATCCGATTAATTTTACGGCTCATAAAATATAATTTTCTCAACTTTCCAAAACAATTCATAAATCAGCCACCATGTCGAATAAATTAAAAGTTTGAAAAAACAAAAAATGTAAATAAATAAAATAAAAAAAACGCAAAAGAAGAGAAATTGCTAATAAGACAATCGACACCGTAATTGTATCAAGTCCTCGTGCGTTACATACGTGTCAAAACACACCCAAGCATACTTACGCTCATGCGGCGACAGCGTGTCTACTCGAAACGAAATGAATTTCATCGTCGTTGCATTAAATGCGAGAGGTCATAAATAAAGAACGTGTACCTAGTGGTATACATACATGAGAGAGCGAGAGAGAGAGAGAGAGAGAGAGAGAGAGACTCGATTAATCAAAAGTCGGCCGTCAAAAGCTCGACGCTCGATCTCGCAACTCAACCGTGTCTGTGTGTGCATATGCGTTATGTCTATGTATAACGTAGCAAAGCGCTATATAGACTTACCTGCGCAGGTGAAAAGAAGCGAGTACGCAGATGGATTTTAATCGCTATAGGCGTATCCTGATGCATAGAATTAAGTAGTGGGCGAGAAACGTCAAGTTGATGAAAAATTTACAATCTAGCGAAAGTAATTTTATTTATTTTTTTTTTTTATTATTATATTTTCAAGAATACATTAAAGAGTATTGCTTTTTTTAATAAATATACCCTCGCAATGTGGCTCTTGAAATGTCACATGAGATTTTGTCACGTTCAATATCGTGGTATATGGAAAAAGTAAGATGCAATACATTCGAAAAAAACTTCATTAGTATTTGATTAATGCAATGTTATTAAATGATCTAATAGTAGAATGCATTTATAAAATGAAAGTAAATTCATTTATGAATGAATATAATATTTGTCTTTATACGTCACATTCGTTAAAATAACTTTCTTATTTAAATAATTGTATTTCATTTTTTAAAATTTATACATTAAATTATTTTTTTTTTTTTTTAATTTTGAATTGCATAAATAAACGTAACTTTCGGTATTTATTCTCAAAGTAAATCTAAAATATCATTAAATTTGTACTTACAATCTTTCCACGATATAAACGATAAATTCACTTGGACGGCGTAAAAAATGTAACCGCAGCAGACGTTACTCTTCCCTCTTTATTTAAAAGTTATTTACTTTTATTTTTCAAGACCCAACCTGGTTTCCTGCACCTTAACGCACAACCAACGTTTATTTTCTTTCCTTTGTACCGCGTTTACTTTTTCCATTGTTTCTTTATCGTCCCTTGTGTTTTTGCGGTGTTTGCATTTTGGTATTTTTTCGTAAAATTTGGTATATTTTTCCTGCGTGCATCGTTTAAAGTATTGCTCTAGATGCTTTCGGTCTTTACATTATTCTGTTTATAGTGTATGTGTACAAATATTATTTTCGTTGATGATACATGACAATTTGACAAACAAAAATTACACAGTTTAACTTAAAATATAAATAATTAATCTCACATACCACATTATTAAAACATTCGCTCAACGATTGAAGTTAATTCGTTAACTTGACTTTTAAGGTAGGCTGAATAATCTGCTGCAGCTCATCGAGAATCGTCACCAGAAGTATATAGCACGAGTTAAAAGCACCGACGTAGAAAGTTAAAAATCTGAATATCGCAAGCTATTTATTTTTTCAGGCATTTCACTTAGCTTCAACATTTGCATAATCGTTAATCATTCGCGTCACAGCCATTGTTTTCACGCGTGACACTAAAGGCAAAAGACTCTCAACATCTCGAACGGTACTGTTTTTTTACTTACATTGTTTTTTTTTTTTTTTTTTTTTTTTTTTTTTTTAATATCGCAAGTTGCATGTACGTGAGTTGATCATAATTCAAAGAGCTATCGACTTACCGTACATGCAGTATATTCGTACTCGTTAATGTTCAATGAGTGAAAGAGAGACTTGCGTTAAATGAAATTCTCGATGTAAAATACTATTGTCTACTATAGCATACCTAGATTAATTAGATATTGTTTGCGATAGTTTTACTTATTATTGCTAATACATTTTCCAATGAATATATCATAAACTGAAATACTTGACTGATAGTGATACAATTATAAACCATAAAAATTTATATATCTGAATCAAAGGAGACATAAAAACGACGTTATGAAAACAATTCAACATTAAAAAAATAAAAAATACATATGAAAATCGTGTAATTCTAGTATATATTCTACACGTACAACTTATTGGATGGATTTAACTTAAAATAATTAATATAATTAGACAAAATCAAATACCATGATCGAGTGACGATATCGATTTCATCTCAAACCATGTAAGCTACATGTATTAGCGGCGTTAAATAGCTCAAAATTTAATGAAGTACAACGATCTGTATTAAAACTAAAAAAAATATAAAACTCTTATAAACGGTGCTGAAAAAATAGATAAAAAAATTTAAACGATACTTATTGAAGTAGACATTAAAATTTTATATATTATCAGTTAGCATATAATAAAAAATTAAAAAAATTATAATAGTAAATTTGAATTAATAATTCTAAGAAAAACTGTGAGAACAATTTTATGATCGTTTACAATAGATTTGTGTCAGCTTTTCAATGTCATTTGAAAATTTAATGTCTATTTTTAGTACCAAATGAAAACCGTATATAATAAAAATAAATTAAATGAGAATTTATTAATATATTGATTATGTAATATTACTCGATTGAATGGTTAATTAATATCCTATGTTATATTGCCAATAATAATTTAGTGCCATAGTTAATAGTCAATTCATTAGATGTTTATTTACTATCGAATATACTTGCAAACCTTTCTATTCCTCTGTATTTCAATTGAAAATATATTTTAAGAGCTATCGAACAGAAACATTAATATTATTTTCAAGAGATGCAACGGCATTTAATAAGAAACTTATCAAAGCTAATTATTAACGAAAAAGAATACTAAAAATTTAAAAAATTTTTCCAACAATAAATTCAAGTACCTAAACTTATACGCATATTTAACCTGTAAAATCATATCAACTATTCGCATTGGCATTCAAAATCAAAACGGACGAGCTACAATCATCAGATATCTATGCACACCAACCATCGTGACTCCCCGTAAATCAGACGTATACAATTCGTAACGAAAAAAAATCCAACGCACCCGCCGAGTTACACACACTCTCTCTCTCTCTCTCTCTCTCTCTCTCTCTCTTTCTATCTCTCACAAGCCTACGAGAGCGTATCTTCAATAAGAAAATAAAAAGAGAGTAAAGAAAAGCCTGCGCCAAGAGTATCTTCTTCTCTCCTATTCCTCCTCAGTGGCGACTGCGTGACAATGCCTTCATTGTTTCGCTCCATAATACCGGTGAATGCTTTTCTTCCCTCGCGTGCGGATATAATGTACGTTATCGCGCTTGGTTAGACGCTTGGCGTGGATGAATTTCACATCCGTGCGGGAGATCTTGGTTCAACTTTGTTATGTGTATATATTAGTATTATGTGTGTATATATGTATGTACGTATGCATGTATGTATGCATGTATGTCGGTAATTCTTTAGCGGAGGAGTTACGCCATTTGTTTGCCGGACCGAGGAGATTTGTTATTTCGGATTAACTTGGGTTATGTCTGAGTAGCTTTTTTTTTTTTTTTTTTTTTTTAAAAAAAGAAAGAAAAGAAAATAGATTATCGCAATTAAGAATAATATTATGATTTAGATTGAAAATTTAAATATTCGATGAATATTGCAAGGTATAATTATTCGTTTAAATTAAATTGTTCTAAAATAGTTTTTTGTTTGGTTGATCTTTATACATTGGTATTTATTTTTTTATATATAAGTTAGTAAATAAATTCTTTTCCTTTAACACTTGTACAACTTGTAAATCCAACGATTAAACAAATATAAATTTATCGTTAAGAATAAATTTCTTCATCGCTAAAAATTTAAGATAAACCTTTTCAAAACCAATCATTAAAAAGGATTAACCTCTTCGACGATCATCAATAAAATAAGACATTCATACCGGTCTTCCACCGATATAACATATTCATCTCGATGTAACTCTCGCGATAAACCACGGGATCGTTAAAAATTCCAGCCAAGCAAAAGAAGAAGCACCGGCAGCAGCAACAATCTCGCGAGTCGGATTGACTATACACGCGGAAGTATATTCTTACATATTTTACATCGCATGTATGTATACGCAGTCGCCACTTTGCGGTGTATCTATATACGAGCTTTAACGTGCATTAAATTCCACGAGCGATGATTGCACGCGCACACACGAACACGCGCGCATACGAGGATATTGTATATATATATATATATATATATATATATATATATATATATATATATATATATATATATATATATATATATATATATATGTGAATCGAGCTTGTTCCGGCGCGTGTAATCGTTATGTTTCTTTCTCTATCTCTCTTTTTATTTCTCTTTTCCTTTTTACTTTTCTTCGTTGCATCGGGCGATGATTATACGATTCGTTATTTATCGCGACAAATGCGAGCGGTGTATTCCCTCGCGGTGAAATGAATTTTATTCGTTAATTAAAAAGACCGTACGCAATTAGGTCGAGGCTTATCTTTCGCCGAAGAATCGCGACCGCTTCGCTCGCTCGAATGTCGACGCGTTATTTCGGCGTTGATAAAAGTGTTTTTACGTACACACGCGCAAATTTTATCGCGCGTAAAAATTAAGCTATCTTTATAAGTGAAAGACCGTTCAGTGAATGAAATCGTATTTTTTATTTTTATTTTTTTTTTTATCTTTTTTTTTTTTGGGTGTACGGTTGCGAATCCGTAATTCAATGAAATTTGAGATATGAAAGTGGAACAAGGCACGGGATATAAAAATGTATTTAAACGTCGAGTGGGGCATTGTTACATTTTACATAATCGTTTCGGGCTATCAATTTTTTTAATCTAAAGGCAACATTTTAATTGGTTTCATTACAATAAAAAAACATTTCAAAATTTCTCTTTTGTCTATGAATTATAAAAATTTACGCAAAACATTGTAGAGAATAAGATTTTCTTTTGCAATCGTTAATTATGATTTCATCTTTCATACAAATTTTATAAATAATAAAAAACAAAACTATTAATTATACTTATATTATTCGCATGAAAACTTACGTTAATTACTTTACAATAAAATATTTTATTAAGTAAAGAATACAAATAAGCATTGTTAGTATTCTATAAGTTCAGTTTCATTCTTTAAAGATTTGAAACTTTCAAACTTTGAAGGGAAATATATCTGGTGTAAGCCTCAAAAAAGTCAATAAGTAAGTAAACTCGAAAGAGCATATTATACAAGTTTTATTTTTCATAAAAGTATAATAGTATCAATATTAAATCGTTAAGTAGCTTATTACGCAACATAAAATAAAAACGTATTTAATTTCATACTTTTAAACTTTCAAAATGGATCGCGAAAAATTTTGGCAAATTTTTTATTCAAGGTTTCGGCATCATGGAAAAGCATATTGCAGAGTATTAAACCGTGGAGTTTCCGTCATAAAAGTAAAAAAATGCATTAAGAGCACTAAAGTAGAATTCGATATTATTTTTAACGTTCGGATAAAGTATTAAGGATTAAGAGTGTTAAAAAAAATCTTTTAAAATTTTGTTCCGAGATGATATTCAATTCTCGTATTTTGTCGAGAAAGGTAATGGATTTACTTAATAAAGTAAAAAATATTGAAAATTTTATATTTTAAAATTAATAACTAAACTCGTTAAACGTTGCTATTTAAAACTAAAATATAAAAATAAAGATTTATAACAATTCTATTGTAAATATCTTACAAGTCGATAAATTCTGTCAAAAGTATTCGCGTACTCGCAACGATAAATTCATATTCCGTATAAATAATTCTTGTACAAGAGACAACTCCGCAATAATTAACGACAAAAACCACACGCATAATTATCCCCGACTGACAATTAAATATTACATTTTATTTAACACCTCGACGACGTACGTTATAATATATGCGCGCGTGCGTAAACAAAAACGTAATTCGCGTTAAAACATACTCGTATATATATATATATATATAAAAGAGGAAAAAAAAAATAGAAGACAATGCACGAGTAAAGATACTTATCGTCTTACTCATGTGTCACCGCTGGGATCGAGTTAAAGTAACGCGATTTTTGTGCCCCATCAACCCTAACGCTCTCCTTTCACTTCTCCGAATGACAACTCGAACGAACAACGGCCCTCTAATAAAGCTTAATCGTAATCCAATTTATATATCTCGTAAAGCATACCGCGAATACGTAATCGCGCAGTTATATGCGAGAAAAATTGAAGAGAGAGAGAGAGAGAGAGAGAGAGAGAGAGAGAGAGAGAAAACATAAGGAGAAATAGAAACTTAAGCCATCGCGCGTGAAATCGCTTAATTTTCAACAAACTTCCAAACGCCGTTGCACAGCATGGATACACACAAGACCTCGTGTTTTTTTTTTTTTTTTTTTGCGCTCGGCGTAAATGTCGCGTACATATAAACACGATTGCGTAATCTCGTTTATCTATTTTCTCCATTCACGAAGTATTATGCGCAATTTTACGAGGGTTTATTTCGTCGAGACTCGACGTGTTTCGACAATTTTGAATAACTTAAGGTTAATGAAATTGGTTTAGCTGTTGCTTTATTCTTTGATATGTTTACTCGATAGTTTGATTTGATTTAAATTCAATAATCATTTAATGATTCGTTTTATTTAATGAAGCAAACGTTTTAAATTAAATGAAAAATAATAAAATTCTTATTATTATACATCTCTTTATAAGTAAATTGTAAAACTATTAATCATTATTAATAAAAATCTTTAAAAACTATAATAACCGACGTAACTTTATTTTTTCTAGGCGTAATTTCAGCATTTGCAATTTAATTATACGAGTATACTGTATTGATATACTTATAGCCATTAATTAGAATCTTTGAGATTATTATAAACGTAATTAACGGAAGCATTTTATATGCTAACATAATAGAATTACTTTCAATGTACATATAAAATTGAAACAACAAACTATAAATTAACATTTTATCCATATTAATAAAATTTCATTCCGTGAAAGTTAAAATAGCTATCGGTAATTCGCACAAATGGATTCGATATAAAATATCAAGGATTTTACAATTAAACTAAGAAAAAGCACTTATAGACCATGCGTTTAGGTTGAATAAGAGTCGCACTCGCCTAAATTATGCGATAACGATTACGAAAAGAAAAAAAAAAAAAATAAGGTCTCCGCGTCTGCGCGTGGATTATTCAACGAGTGCTAGTCTCTTGCCCTTCTTTCCTCCTCCCGGTCGTCGTCGTCGTCGTCGTCGTTGGTACACCAAAGAACTGGTTTACAAAGCCGGCGTGTCTCGCTTTTTTAAATCGTGATCTCCTTCTCTCTCTCTCTCTCTCTCTCTTTTTCTGTTTTATGCGTCGTTTACAACGCAAGTAAATATATATGTATACCCCCAAGAGACGAAGCGGTTAACATTCGAGAGGAATGTAGAGCTTCTTCTTCTTCTTTCCGCGAACATCGTGTGTTTTATCGGTGAATGATTTTTCGCTCGCAGGGGAAAGGAAAAAAATTATTTTTCCACGTGAATAAAGGTTACGAGGCTGGATTGTAATCGTATAACGAATGGGCTGCGATAAAATATTAACCTCGACAGATTTTTCACGTTATTCGTAAATTTATTATGTATCTATCCTCAAGGCCAATAGATCGACATATTATATTATTTTCTTGTCGCGTTTGAGTTTCGTCTTTATCTTTATTAGTTAAAACAGCAAACGACGATAAGTGAGATTTAACGGCTCTTACATTAAAATTTTTAAGGGTATTTAAGTGCATACTTTGATAAAAGTACATTCGATGGTAAATCGAGGTGAAGAACTTGCGGTCGTTGAACGAGTGTAGAATGAAAAAAAAAATATGTTTGTAATGGTGCTACGATGAATTTTTATGTACATAAACGTAACTTTTGTTGCTTTTACAATGGAGTATATAATTGAGATTAATCGATATCGACTTAAGATACGATAATGCGCTTTACACAAACTATCGAAGTCACGTGCAAATTGAACTGACTCGGCATGAGAAATGGTGAAAGCCGTTTTGATATAAAATAATAATTATGTAAGGCGAGTTTTGCGTTACGTCAGGCCACTATTATCGCCGTTTAATTGCAATTATTTAGGCAAAATGCTGTCGATTAAATCGTGTACAATATAGTTATATATAGTGCAGGCAATTTAAATTCATTTATCGCTAGTCATTATTATTAATATTCAAATTTATTCGATAGCGTTCAACGTGAATCATGAATTTTTGTTATTGAATTTAAATAAACAACTGCTTTAAAATTAATTTTAAATTTTTATTCTTTATATGTTTATTTGAAATAAATCAAACGCAGATATATTTACAAATTAATTTTTCACTTATTCAAAATAAATTTTATTTATTTTCGTTTAACAATCGATAGATTTCGATAAAAATCAATATTTAATTATTTACACAGCATCGATCCACAAATATAAAATGTTCGATTTTAATCAAATACGCGTAACTTGTTAACATAAAAAAGCAATTAAATTTTAACTGCACTTTCTCACGCTAAACGCAACATCATTTAAATACCTCGACACAATTTAAAAGGACTAAGAAAAGAAACGAGTGGCTCGCGCGTATTAAAATGAAGTAAAAGAAGGAGCATATGCATATCTATCAATAATCGTAAATACTCTCCTTCATTATCCGCGATGAAATTGCGTCAACGCAGTCGTATGCATTAGATCGTCGACGATTGCTGACACACACCGCTGCGTTCGTAATTTTGAAACGAATAGAAGAAAAAGAAAGAAAAATGAATGAAATGGAAGATAATATATAATTTTAATAATAGAAAGAGAGAAACGCGCTACAAAATGAGTCACCGATGATGTCAGTGCATCGCGTTTCTTTTTCCTTCTGACGGCATCTGTCTTTTTTGCTTTACGACGCGCTGCGAGCTTATACGCGTATGTACATACATCGGGAAAGAAGTAGAGCTTTGTCGAGAGCAGTGTATTTGCCCTGGAAAAATTTTCGAATGACTCAACGGTGTACAGAGAATCTTACTTAACTTAAAGCAAGGGAAGGATACTTATCGGCTTTGATAAAATTATCCGACGATAATTGTAAAAGTTAGTTTAGTTTTTTTACGCGCTTCATATAAGCAAATTAATTCGATATCTGGCATTTGTCGCGCATTCGCATTGGCTTCGAGCCAGTCGAAATTGTTTTGCGAAATTACACGGCTGAGGTAATCGACCTTAAAATTGAAATTTATTTTCGCGCTTTTTAATTAAACGAATTATATACTCCCTCGAGATTATTAACTTGGCAAGACTTTTTTCAATAATCCATTCGGGAATAAACTTGAACGATTCGTTATGAGTATAAAAAAAAAAAAAAAAAAAAAGAAAGAAAGAAAAAATAGGCGAGATTATCGAATTACGGTTAATCCATTTTGCTACGAACTGCATTACAATCCGGATAATTCGACGAAATACACGTACACCTAAACATCTACCCGTACGCATCCTCACAGGCATTGTCAAATTAACGTCGACGCGTATATCAATTCCAAGCATAAATTACACGACCAGCGCACTATATTACCATTAACCAGTCGTCAGCCGCGCTTTGGGTCACCAAAATCTAAACAGCCGGTGTTTCGTTGGCTAAACGAAACCGACGCGTGCGTCGATATACTCGTGTATATATATATATATATATATATATATATATATATATATATACACACATAGGCGCAACGTTAATCCTAACCCCCAAAGGTGGATAACGTTAAGTAATGCACAGGCTAAACCGCACTCGATTTGCGTATGTGCGTGTGCATGTATATTTAAACTTGAACGGTCCGCGATTGTTATCACCCCCGTTCTTTCTCCCCTCGAACTATTCCGCCTGCGGTTGAACGACGACTCGCTAATCAGTCTTCCGAGAACTCGGCGTGAATGATGCTCGGTATGCGTATCTATCGAATGTATAATGAATAAAATTAACGAATTTGCCTGTACCGTTCGAACTTAAGCCTTTGAGCTCTTAAGCTTTGGTTATTTATTTTATTTTCTTTTAGTGGCTTGTTAGGAATTTGTTGGAAATGCTTTTGAGAGAGTTCATGGATCCTTGAGATTTGAGTTTGTTAAAACGATGATGAAAATTGAAATAGCCCGTGCACGTGTTTTGCGCTTTAAAATTACAAGAACTTTTGAATTGTATTATGTAGATGTGCTGTATGTTTGATTGTTATAATACTATAGTATATGCATTATTTAGTTGGATACCAAAAACAAAACTAGAATTACCATTTTGAAAAGTATTTAATTCTTCATGCATAAAATTAAAGGCAATATCCTAGAATTTATTTGACAAAAATTAACAAAGCAAAGGAATTCTATCCTTTCGAAATAAGAAACAACGTATCCGAAGTATGCATATCTATAATAATAATTGTTCGCATAAAGTTTAAATTTTCTAAAATGAATCTTATAAGAAATTAAAAAACGGAAAAATATCACCCACGCTCGATATATATATATATATATATATATATATATATATATATATATATATATATATATATATATATATATATGTCTCTTTCTCTCTCAAGTTCCGCGTGTCTATAAGCGAGCATTTTGCACAAGCGCATTAAATCCGTAATCGGCTTTCGTTTTTCACGCGATCGCGCGGCTCGCTTACAAAAACATCCCTTTAATCTCTCATCGTCTAAACACGCCGATATATGTACGAGTATAAGACACTCTGAATAAACAAAACACAAAAAAAAAAAAACAAAGCTCTATCCAGTCACTAGCTTATATACATATATTCACGCGCGCGCCTGTGTGTGTGCGTGTGTGTAAATATATAAGCGTAAAAGTACAGTTGTTGCGATACGGTTAATAGAAGGCGGGAAACCACAATGCAAATCGGCACGCCGTATACGTTTCTCGATCGAGCGGCGATACTTTTTCTGTCCGCTCTCCTCGAGCTTTCTTTTTTTTCTTTTTTTTTTTTTCTATTTACTTCGCGATATGCCGCACGGCGTTCAACGTCTAAGCGTCTCTCCCGCGATTACAAAGCCGCGGTAGCGAGCCAGTATTTAGCGAACGTCGATTTATGTACCTCGCCCGCGTGTATACGCATGCGCGCGAAATTACACCGAGGGGGGTAAGTACACCGGGCTTGTCGTCTCTAGACGGAGGGTCTAAAGGGATGTATCCCATCGAGTAATGTAGCGGCATTATACGCGCGCACCATAATAATCGGCCGATATCTCGCGCGGATTGCAATTTACGTGTAACCCGCGCGATGTATACGAGTATCATCCGGCTCTCTAATTTATGTACATATACGCATTTGTGTGCGTGTGTGTGTGTTTGTGTGTGTGTACATGTAGC
Source organism: Chalcis sispes (assembly GCA_949987625.1). NCBI lineage: Eukaryota > Metazoa > Arthropoda > Insecta > Hymenoptera > Chalcididae > Chalcis > Chalcis sispes. Next base: position 54,563,625 of record OX465098.1, on the reverse strand, counting down.
GGGTTTCGCTTTTGCTCGCGGAATTTAATGGGATGTTATTCGAGGTTTGCGATGATTAAAGAAACGCGGGATTATTTAGTTTATTGAAGTTTCTTTTTAAGATCGATATAGTCATCGACGCGAGAATTATTAGAAATGCAATCGTATGAGCTACCGTCGCTTTATTCGATGAAGAAATCATCAAATTATGTAGTTATTTAATGTATAAATTTATAAACTTTGTACATGTTGAATAAATATTAATAATTTTTTTTTTTTCTTTCTGTTGCAGGTAAGTTTTACGGGTATTAATTTATTTTTTAATGATTCGCTGAGTAGTAAGTCAAAACATCAAAAATTTTAATTCATTTTATTTACAGTATAAAATTTAATTTTTAAAAAGATTCATTTTAATTGAAGAAGTATTATTTCATTTATAACAAGGAAATTATCTAAACATTGTCGATGATTTTTTTTATTTTGAAATTCAAGAATATGGAATAAATTTTTCTGCAGATGAAACTACAATTGACTTATTTACGACAATAGTTGTACGATAATTAAGTCATGTAGAAATAAAAAGAACTTCACAATAAAATTAATTATTAAAGCCATAAAAAATGGCTGCTTAAGAATTATTAAATTACTTTCAGAAAATTATCACCATATTAATTTATTATTACAAAATCTAATCTCGTTGTTTAAAAAAAAATTATAATTATATATTTATTCTTCAATTCTAATGTTTGTTATAATAACTTCCCAAGCAAACATTATGATATTTATTAACAATCGATAAAGTATTTAGAATTAAATCTTAATTAAATAATAACATAAATACAAAAAGAAAATAAACAAAATTTTACTATTTTACAATTGTTTTAAAGTCAAGGGTGATCAATCTTACTGAATTTAATATTATTTAACTAATTCGTGTGGATTCATTGACACACTTCGATTTTATCATCGGTCGAATGGATATACAACGTTAAATATGCGAGCAACGCACTAATCATTATGAATTTTTAATTTCAATGCAATGATAATTACTTTCGAATCGTAAGCAGCCAATGTTCGAGAAATTATACGCTCGTCCAAGGCAATGGAGATAAGTTCACCACTGCCTGTGTGTATGTCCGCGCATTTAATGGAATTTGAAACATTATTCAATTTTTTTTCTTTTTTTTTTTTTTTTTTTTTGTTATATCAAAAACGATGATATTTTTATCTATTCCTCTCGAACATGGTTTGTCTATTTAGTTCATGTCAACAAGATATCGTATGCTTTTAATTGATGTGAGAAGTATTATATATAAATATATATATATGTATATGATACAGCTATGAGATTGAAAAAATTTTACCTGCATATCTTAACAAAGCGTTATAATTTTAAAAATTATCTTCGCCTACGCGACGAAGAATGCAATGTAGACAATGCGTTGAAACTTTTGATTCATGGCTTGTTTGTTATAGAGACATTTAAATATATTATTATTTCAACGATAAATGTGTTTCAAAATTGTATTTACATTAGCGTATTTAAGATTTTATCGTTAAAATTTAATATAGCTGAATTACCCATAATATTAATTAAATATTTTATCTCTTTTCATGAGAACTAATGTATACAAAATTTGACTGTAAATAATTTTAAATCATTCGACACAAAAATATTAATAATTGAATCGCTTAATTGATTTTAATTATCTTTTATTTTTTTATGCGTAATCGACGATTTACACGACAATATTAAGAAAATTATATTACAGTATTAAAACTTAATTAACCAATCTTTAAATCATTTTAACTTCGTTTCTTAATTTTAATAATTTAAAAAATCTAGCCCTCGTTGCACGTTTAAATATTTAAACTAAAAGTCGTAATTTATTACAATTAAGAAAGCCAATTTCGAAAAAGATAAAATTTTATACAAAATTTATACGAAACTTTCATGTTTAATCCAAATTTAAAGTCTTGCAATGTTTATAATAATTTTTATCTTTAAAAAAAAAAAAAAAAAAGAAAAAATAAATAAATAAACAAATTCACAAAATTTAACAAGAAACAGTTGAAAAGAGACTTTCAATATCCGCACATATATCGAAAGCTCAATCCCATCGCAAAAGTCATTCCCTTAAGGTTTAATCTATACGATCTCATCCTTAGTTCAGATTTTCCTATATAAGCTCGGTGAACGTTCTCTTTCTCCCCTTTTCTCCGTACGCTATACGTACACAGCGCTCGCGAAGAGAAGAATGCCTACGATGTCTGTTGAGCCATCTCACGGGTTGAAGAGCCTCCCGTAAAACTTTGTACGTAGAGAACTCCTACGTCTTTTCTTTTTTTCCTTTTTTTTTTTTTTTTTTTATTTCATCCGGTGACGTGAATTCCATGTTCAGTCTCTCTTCCGTCTTTTTCTTCTTCCTTTGTGTGCAGCGCCTTTAGAGAGAACGAAATCGAGAAAACGTTTAGGTAATAGATCAGAATAAATGCGTATATATACTATCAATTTCTCTTTCTTTCTTTTTTAGCTCGGAGCGTTTGCGAGTTTAATGACTTACTTTTACTCTCGCCTTTCCACCTTTTTCCTTTTTCCTTTTTTTTTTTTTTTTTTTTTAATCCACGTACGTTTACGTACACAAAATCAGTGTAACGGCTGTCGCGCGCGCGTTCTCCATCGATCGTTTCATAAGACAATTAGATGGGTGGGCTCGTGAGAAAGCGGCAAATTTGCGAGATACGTGCGAATAACGCGATTAACGCTTGCGAGATTCGATGATGTCCTTTTTTTTTTTCATTTTTGCTTTTTTTTTTTTTTTTTTTTTTTTATATAAAAATGTTATTGCTTAAAATTTTTTCAACCGTCTATTAAACTATGCTTTTTTAATTGTATTTACGAATGCATGTGTTTATATGCATTCGTTTTTCGAACAATTTACGTATATAAAATGAACATTTATTTAATGCGCTTTATCTTGTTAAGAAAAAAGACAAAATTGCTCGCATTATATACATACTTTTGAAATAAAATGCAAATGAAGACGGCGAACGTTTCTTTCTTGCACGTAGTTCGTTAGAGTAGAAAATATTATATAAAACTTATAGTTTCTTAATAGCAAACAAAACTACAAGATATAGAAAATTAAAGGCTACAACGAACTCTTTAAGATATATAGTAAATTTAATGAATACATTATCTCCGCATATTAGATTAGTAGTAAAAGTATTAGTACTGGTTGAAAACTTTTTGCTTTTATTATTTCTCCACGCGATTTTACGTGATTATTATTCGAGTTATAAGAAAATATATTTTATTTATTTTATTCTATAATTTTAATAAAACCATACGTTATTTACAATAATTAACATTATATCGTATATAATACATTGAGAATTTCTTTATTTTAACGTCTACGCGAAAGTTACGATCGACCGTTTGAAATTTCTGCATCGCTTACAAAGTGCAAGAGACAGGAAACAATAAAAATCAACAACGACACACACCGTCTAATGTAACCATGAATATCATCGGGTTTTATTGAGGCGCGTGACTTAATCTAAAACTCTTGGGTGGTAACTTTATTGCATAGATCGTGGTGGTGGTATTATCGAAGAGAATTCATAAATTTACTTTGGCATCTGTTTAATAAGAAAGAGGAGTTTTAATTTTCGCAAAGTACCGATTTGAATCATCGAAATCGCATCGAACGATTCAATGAAAATTTTATACTTCGTTATTAAGATCTAAGCATTAATTCGTCTTGATAGTTAATGTACTCATTGATATTGTCTTTTCGTGGATATATATTGTGGATAAAAATATTAATTATAGCTTAGTTCAGCGTGAAATTTTATTATCTTCTCTACTGCATAAGAAATAACTCAAATAGCTATCGACTTATATGTACGTTAGATGTAAAATAAGCCTTCGATACTTTTAATACAATTCTTATTTTAATTCATTCAAATTCAATTTACATTTTTCAATCATTCGGTATTACACAACTGAACAATCAAAATTTCATTTTCACTTATCGCTATAGTTTTGATAACTATAAAAATAAGCATAAATAATCTACTTCTGGAAGTGAACGATCTCCTTGTCATTAGTAAAAAAAAAAAAAAAAAAAAAAAAAAAGAATTAATTAAATCACAATAAACATTGAGCAACGTCTCTCAAAGGCTCATCCATCGGCGATATTGCTCTCTCTCTCTCTCTCTCCCTTTCTTGGTGCACACATATGCAAACGAAAATCAATTTATAGGCATCCTTGATTAGTCAGCTATGGAATGTGTCTGCCAGTCTTTATTGTTAGTTACGCGTCTCTCTCTCTCTCTCGTGCGACGCTCGGTGGATGTAGATGTCGATCGTAAATCCTCGAGTGTTTCGCTCTCTCTCTCTCTCTCTTCATTTCTCTCTCTTGCTCGTTTTAATTTCATTATTTGTCTTCTTTTACCACTCTTAGCTTCTCTGTCTTCGTTCGTTCTTCCATCTATTCCTCTTACTTTTTACTTTTATCATACGTTATCGTCTTTCTCTTTGATTCTCCGTATGTGAACCTTTACAACTTGGTACTTTTGTTATTTCCTTTTTTTCGCGTATCTCTTGCTCTCGTTTTCTTTGATTCCGCCATTAATTTTCTTTCTCCTTTCGCTTTATTGTACTGTTTTCATGTCGCTTGCCCTTTTGATTCTTTCGACTTGAGCATAAAACTCACTCTTTGATACTTTTGTTTCCCTTGTTTCTCTTTGTGTTATACTCGTTTCTTTTTTTTTTTTTTTTTTTTTTATTCTTTTTACATTTTTCGTTCAAGTTTTTCGCTTTGCCTTATACATTTTATATTTTTTTCTCTTTGCAACGTTTTCAATAAAGAAAGTTATAACTCTCTTCGTTAATTTTGCAGTATTCTCAATGTGTATTAAGACTCAATAGATCAATTACGAAAATGATATCATGCTTCAACTATTTACTTTTAGATAGACGTTAATTGTTATCGCTTTTAAATAGTATTTATATCGATCTAATAAATTACGGTTGAAATAATTCTTGTATTTAAAAAATGAACGAATGATTTTAAAGAAACTGGAATGTTTCATCAAATAATTATTAAATAATGAATTAATTCTTCAATTATATAATATTATATCAATGTAAAAATGAATTTTCAAAGTAATTCATCATGAAAATATAAATAAATTATAAAAATTGAAAAAAAGAATTCTATTTTTCGTTAAAAATCACAAAAATCGACAACAATCGTCATCGTTTGCACAATCTCCAAACGAAACGTAATATCTCTCGCGCAAATATTACGGAACGCCGCGTTACATCAAAAAACCAAATTCTCAAACGCGCACGCAATCGATATGATCGATTGCTCGCGCAATACAATATACACAATCCTCCCTCTTCTCTCATAATACTCGACGATATTCAATTAGAGCGCATTGTTTCTTAGACTTAACGCGCCTTAGCTCCGCGTGTACTCGAAAAGAAACTCGCGCATTTATCGCGCATTATATATGCACAGTCCGACGTGAGTAATGAGTGCACGTACGTAAAAAAGCTAAACGGTGTGTATATGTATCTGCCATTCGCAGCTTGGTATATGCGATACGAATCGCGAGCGAGTCGTTTTCTCGCGCCGTTGCTCCTTCAAAATTTACGTATCGCGAGAACGGTAAGATGTGCGTGTGCGTGTGTGTGTGTGTGTGTATGTATGTGTGTATATGTGTGTGTGTGTCTGTGCAAAAGAGAATAAAGCAAGTGACTTAAATTAATGTCTTTTCTACGGGCGCGCGTATCGTTCGTCAATTTAACAAGTCTCAACGGTGTTGCCAATAAAAATGAATATCCCAATTCGTGATTAAGAATCTTGTTCGCTCGCTCGCGCGCACGCGCGAAATTAATTTCTATCTAGAGAAAATCCTTCGATACAAAGTTTTCATCGATCGTTCGTTTAATTTTTCGTCGACTCAAAAACCTTATACCATAACGAATTATCTATCGGTCTAACAGTTTGTTCCTTTTAACTTGACTCGAAATTTAAATTATTTTTTCGTATCGCTCGATCGATAGATTAGTGCTTAGTTTTGAGTGCATTCATCGTATGCGTGCATAAACGTGATTGATTTGCGCGGGAGAGAAATATATTCATTGAAAAAGAGATCGATATATACGTTGTGTCTTAAAACCGTACGCTAATTGTATACGAAACGTTAGAGGGATACTTAACCCGTAAAATTTGCATAATACCTTACGGTTGTGATTACGATTGATTATCTTAAAAATAAAAACAAAAAGAAGGAATAAAATAACGCATGATATATTTATTAAAGTAAAAATTAATAATTGTAAGATATGAATTTCATTGCGCGTCTAAGCGCTTGGATTATTGCCGTTAGACAAAAGCATTTGTCTTCGTGAATGCTCCGATGTGTGCGCGCGCATACAATGAAACTTATTACTTTACGATCTCGGATATTTTATTAGCAATGATCTTTGCGAGTTTCGTCTACGAGCGAGCGACGAACGATTCGATTCGTTTATTCTGCACGGAAGATATTTAGTATCGAGTTTTACGACTTTGTAAGACAGCGCGAGGAACGATTTACTTGATGTATTGCATTTTATACAGCTGTTAGCGTGATTGGCTTGATTATAAAACAATAACGGAGACATTATTTATTGATAATGTTTAGCAATTAGAAATTAACGCATAAAAAACGTTAATTTATTAATTTCTTAATTTTAACGCTCGATAAATTAAGCTCGTATTCGTCGATGTAATTAAATATTCATTTTAACAAATGAATATGCGATAAGTATTTTCATATATTTATGTGGATTCACGGTCTTAAATAAATTATAATAAATTTAACATTTTTCATTTCCATGATTCAAAGTATTTCCTTGATAAAAATAAAAAACAAGATAACAAAAATGAAGGTCAGTAATACTCGAAAGAATAGTTGATAATCGGCTCAGCGAAATAATTAAAATTAAACGCGGGAGAGACTCGCGCGAGATTTACCGTCAAAGCGTTAGAAAGTAAAAGGTCTCGCGATGATATCGCTTATTAACGCAGGTTATATCCGTAGGTATACATATAAGCGAGCCGTCAAAACGTCAGGCGCGCAAATAGGAGAAAGAGAGACAGATAGACCGCCAGTGGTGCCGACGGAATATGAGCCGACTGTAATATCGCCATCGCGGTTCCTTCCTCTCTCTCTCTCTCTCTCTCTCTCTCTCTTGTGTATGCAACACCTACGTGATGCAGGATCTTGTGAAGCATAGACCGGAATTTTTCGCGTACAAGATTCTGTACGACGTCTCGGAGTATGATTGCGATCGTGTGGGAATATAATGTGCGTAACGTCTGCGCGATACGTCAGAGATTACGCGTATCTTTGCGTATCTTATAACCAGAGTGAGATTGTGATTTGTATTACTAGACTTTTTTTTCAATCGAGCTTAATTGTAAAGAAGTCAATTTTGTAACGATTTGATTATTTATTGAGTTTGTTTTTCAATATTTATTGCTACTATGTTATAAAAGACACTATTTAAAAAAAAAAAAAAAAAAACAAAGATCAGATATCTATCATAATTAATTAACATGTGTCAAAATAACGATAAATTATTTTTTTCCTTTTAGATCTAGAACTTGTTGATTAATGTTTACATTTTTTTTTTTTTTTTTTTTTTGTATTTTTTGTTATCTTCTCGTAACATTTAATATATATAAATCAAATATATTATCGATAAAAATAGCGAAATAAATATTAGAAATTCAATGTTTTTCTTTCGAAGATTATATCTCACGTATATAAACCTTTCAATTACGAAAATAAAACGTAATAATCAATTTGCTACAAAGTTTCCCTATCGATGAAAAAAAAGTCCGCAAATAATAAATCTTTCGATTTACTAATGTAAACAACTAACGTTTTTTAACCAAATCCATTAAAATTTAATTAAAATCTATAAATGTAACCAATCGATCATCGATTACTTTTCACAACCCTTTATCTTTCATGCAATAATAACGCAATTTTAATCTTTTCATCGTCATATATTTGTCCTCATCTAAAATACAAACGCGATAAACGATCGCCGATACTCACCAAAGTACATAAGAAATACCGGACACCGGATGCTCGAAACGTCCCGTATATCTTGACCCCAACGGCAGTACTTACAGTGCACGTAAGCAAGTCGATAAATCCTCGCAGTAGCTTTCGCCGACGCATTATACTTTTTTCGCGCTTTATTCTTTCTCGAAGTACGAGGAGCCTATTTCTTCCTTTTCGCTTCTTTTTTAATTTTTTTTTTTTATATATATTTTTTTCTTTCTAACCTCCGGCGCTGCAAATCGTTCCGTGAAATAAGCTCGAAGATTTAGGGCTCGAGTGTTGTACTCGTGCACTGTTTTGCGGTTGTACGAGTTAAAGTTATGTACGTTGTGTCAGCTTGTTTTCGAATTGCGTCGGCGGGGTGTATTACATATAGTTAATTCGAGTCACTTTTCGTTTTTTTTTTTTTTTTTTTTTTCTTTCCTGAGCCTTTTTTTATTTTTTTCACAATGCGTACTCGCGAAAATGAGAATCGGTAATGCGTCATTTATAATACTCGCATTCTTGTGTGGTTTGTTCTTGGTAAAATAATTTCGAAACGATATATTCCATTGTTATTGCTATGGTGATAGATATTGCAACATTAGTAACTAGAACAAAATTCTAAATTTATTATATATAACACGGTCGTTTGTTACAAATTTTCATTATCTATTCCATATATTTACATTGCATTTGGATTTATAAACTAAAATAACTTATTCATTGAATAGTTTTAGTAAAACTTCTCTCGTCTTTTTTTTCTACAAAGTTGAATAATTCTGTGAAATTAAAGAATTTATTTTAATCATTATTTAATAACGTCCAACTTTTTTTCTACGTTAAGTTCTGACAATAAAAAACTGAGCAAAACAAAGATAACTTATTGGCCAATTTATTTTCTCAAAATCTGATGTCATCGAAAATTAACTTTATCGTTTGCATTCTTAAAATAAAACCTACTCACTTTGTGCTCTTAAAATCACTCGTTAGCATCCCATTGTTTATTGACACCAATGGTGAGCTGATGATTAGTTTATATGTGTAAAGTAATAGAATATTAATTATCGATTAAATTATAATCAATTATAAATATGAAAATTAAAATATTACATCCGTAGATATTCTTTGATATTTTGCTTTTTCAAATAGAGTTAAATTATAATTTATGAAATAAATAAAATTATTAAAAATTTTCCAGTACATTATTTTGTTAGAAAACATAAGTAAAAAAATGTTTACATAAATAAAAAAACAAACCGAGCGTACATAAAAGAACATTTTTCAATTTACTCATATGTATTACAATCAAAGATACTATAAGATGGTATACTCGTTGAATAACTAAGATAAAAAGCTTTCTATTCATCAATAAAGCAATAATATTTTACAATCGAATGGTACAACAATGTCATATCAGGAAGAGTAGTTGCGTCTACAGGGAGCGATGATACAAAATTGTTTAGTCTTCAGCGATACACGTTAGCTAATAATCAAGATAGACGTTCTCGTATAAAATAATTCAACTAACTCATTCAAGCTTTTATTACTATTATCTTACACTCTTCGAGATTATTCTCTTTTTCTCGATGTTTGCTTATTCCGAGGGATATGCGACATTGATAACGCGCTTGTACGTAAACTAATATTAATGGTATGGGCAATGAACTATTTATTCTAAAACGGTTGTGCAATGTTTCTTTATCGGTGACGGTGAAAATTTTAATGGCCGTTAATAATGAAGAATACTAGTAGAAGCATAAACCTACTTAGGTTACAGGTTATTAAAATAAAAAAGATTTAACACTCGCTGTTTAAAATAAAATAGTCGCAAATAATTATTTTTTATTTTATAAATTATCATTCATTGTATTAATTTTAATCTTAAAAAATAAACATTTTAAAATAATCAAGTTTTAATATTGATAAAATTCTGGAATACATTAAAATTTATATAAAAAGTATTTGAAAATATGTTCATGCATTAGAAACAGAACAACAGCCTTTGTAAATCTAACCCAAACGTTCGAAAGATTGAGAGTAGACCACCGAAAAAGAGCTCGGTTCCGGGTTCATATACATGTAAACGAGGAAAGGTTTCCCCATCGCAAAACTTCAAAGCGAGGTTTACGCAAGCGTAATGCGATATTATATCGCGAGCAATTTAGCTATGCACTCGTCCATCGCGAGTTTGCTTTAACGGAACCGTTCACCGTTCGCTTAGATGCGTTACGGATCGTCCCACATTATTATAATGCCGAAATATATATTATCTTATCCGAGATTTCTCTCTCTCTCTCTCTTTCTCTCTGTCCTTTTCTCTTGTGACTCTTGACGCGTCTTTCGCGAATTATGACGTTAAGCGAAGTAGAAAACTAAAAAAATGTATATATGACGGCACAGCACCGTGGGATTTTTATTTATCTTGTTTATACGGTACTAACAAATAATTGCAGGGTTTTATCTCGGTGCACACACACATACACACACATATATATATATATATATATATATATATATATATATATATATGTATACGAAACCGAAGAAAGTCAGTCGCGCTCTTGCGTATTCTGAATACAATGAGAATTTATGGTGCTGGTAATAAGAAAAAAGGAAAAATGGAACGCGATGTATATATATTAACAATGGAGCATCGAAATTTCTTAATGACAGTTTGTCTGCCTGTGTTCTGATATCTTAATATTGATAGATTTCGGCTTGCATTGTGTTAACTGTTGTTATTTTATTTGATACAAAAATTTAAAAAATAAATAAATAAATAATAATAATAATAATAATAATAATAATAATAATAATAATAAAAACACGTCACTTTGCGTCATTCTCGTATATTTTTAAAAAAGGATAATTCTTATTATATTCAAATACCGAGAATTTTCGTATCGATAATTTTAACCTTTTTTAAATCAGATTGTGCTGACAAATGATAATGTAAATTTTGTATTAAAACTTTATAATAAATAAAAAAAAAAAATGTATGAATTGCTTTTTGCTCGTTCATTATTTGGTATAAATAATGTCGAATAAATTTTATTTAGCCATTGTCATATTTACAAATGGCCTGAGCTTTGATTTCCAACACTTTCCAGTTCTAATTTATGTTAATGACTAACTGTACATTCTATTTATTCTTAAACGCTTTCCAAATAATCTTTTTTTTTAAATCTTGCGTGCTTTCTTCATTCCAGAATCGATTTTTATCAAAGCCACCTTATATGCATCTCTTACTCTCTCCCTCGTGAAATATTCCGAATGCCTAACCTCCTTTACAAACTAAAGAACAGCAAATAATAATTACGATGGTCGCGAGCCAATAAACGACCGAATCTTTGACATTTTTACGATACGCCGGCAATTCCATGCACACACACACACACACACACACACACACACACACACACACACATACACGCTCGCAATAGCAATAAACAAAGCTTGGCCCGTTGTCGAGTAAACTTTTCTTTCTTGCCCGAAAAAATAGTCCGGCACAACCGTACGACGCTTGTACAAACGAGTCGCAAAAAGCGCGCGAGCTTTCACCGCGACAACGGCGGAGGCAGCGGCGGTGGCGGCGGTGGCAGGGATTCGAATTTTCGTGCCGTTAACCGAATGGATACACAATCGCGCGTACATATACATACATGCGCGCGCATCGCAAAAAGCTTCGCCCCGCTCTTCGCACACCCACGCGCGATCGTTTCTCTCGCGCGTTTATATGGCATCGACCCGTTCGTTGCAACCCGTTCGCGCAGCGCCGATTCGTTCCGTCTCACTTTATCTCGGCGCGTGTCGCGAGTTAGTTTTGACGGCGACGTTAATGAAAAGGTGCGAGCGAACGAGGCGAGAGAAAAACTTGCGGATGCCGTGTGAGTTTAATTATTATCGAGCGGGAGTTTGTGAGTTTATATAGTTAACGAGAAATCGATGATTTATCGAGTTGCATGGGCTTTCGAATGTTGTAAATTATTATCCGTCGAAATTTATCGATGGGCTAGCTGCTTCCTTTGAGCTTTAACACGCAAATTGCTGTGGTATTATTTTAAATTCACGGACTACTTTAAATGGATTTCTAATCGTTTATTGTTTATATTGGATAATGTAACGAATTTGTAGAGTAAATGTTTTAATTATTTTTCATGTTATATCTTAATTACAATTTGCGTTTTCAATTATTTTCAAGTTTAATATTCATTTAAACAAAATTAATCCAGATAATGATGTTCTAATAAATTTTCATAATCTATTATAATAAAGCGGCTATTAAATGAAATTATTCACTAAAAAATAGTAATAAAATAAAAGCGCGACTATTGTCATTGATACAATAGCAAGTTATGCAAAATATTTACAAACTGACAAAAGTTCAATCATTTAACGCATTCTTATGCGAATTGAATATCTCCCAACCGAATCTACACAATAACTATTACGTCTATTCTTGAGAACCGTTCAACGATCCGCGAGCACAGACGAAGAAAACGCAAATGAAAAATGTTAAAATTACAGCTTTGACCAATAGATAAGAATCGCGAATAAAGTACACAGAACATCGATAAACTCGACGTGTTAAACAAACAACAATATATACGTACACGGCTCGATTTCCCGAGGTTATATTCCAAAGTTGCACGACGCATAAAATCACGCGGCGGAGAAAAGATTAATTGCCCGGCAGCCGGCAATTAATAACGAAAAGTCGAGAGAAGTAACGATCGAGCGTACGTGAGGTGAAAGAAATGGAAAAAACAAAAAAAAAGAATTCTCATTAACCTATCGCGTGCAAGTTCCGTAGATTCCATTATACGGATACGATAGGATCGATCCATTAAAGTAGACACACTTGACTCCCGCGCGTTATATACCTCCAGCATACCTTTTGTATTAACGCGTCTGTATCTCGCTCGACCGTCTATCTATGCACCGTGTAGGCTTTGGATTCGCTTTTGCGTTAGCGAGAGCTGGTGCGTTATACTTTTGAAACTGAATTTTTTTTTCCTCACGGCTACGGGATTGTTAATTAATCGAGATTGTTTATGCACGCGTCTCGTACTTGCATACACGTGCGGCTTAATTGAGTTGTACGAGCGTTGTGAGTGGGGAGAAAAAATAATTGGCTCTCTTCTTGTTTTATGCGATAGGTTTACTTTTTATTTGCGTACGTTTAGAATGTGACGAATAAAGTATTTCAAAGAAATATATTTTCCTATTTTATTGTAAAGTTGATCTCGGTATGATCGTATATGTAAAATTTTTAATATTTATTATTAATTCCTTTTTTTTCTTATCGCTGGAATATCGATCGTTAATTTATATTTTAATAATAATACGCTACGTATACAATAATTTAAACTTTTCAACGCATTAAACATTCGAAAGACTTTGTAAAAGCTTCGCTTATAAAAAATACGAAAATAAATACACGCCCTCTTAATGATACCCGCACGCGACACTGTGTAACCATCTCGAACTCGTTTAAAAATGTATTTTCAATTTTCACTATATTCCGTGCGACCTTAAGTTAACGAAACCATCGACGAAAAATAAGACAAAAGAACGATTTTAAAAAGTCGCGTAAATTTAACGTATAATAAAATAGTGAGCAAGAATTTTTCATTCGTTTGAATAATAAAATGTATAAACTCTGGCGTTAAGTGTTTTGCGCGATTAAACGCCCACGCGACGATGCGCCAAGCTCTTTTTAAGGGAAACGTCTATTAACCCTTTCTTACGAAAATTATTATTTACTCTTTTTTATTTCTTTTTACAACGAAGGGATAATCGAATTATTACCGAGAGTGTGGGTGATGCGTTATGCGGTACTATACATTAAGAGAGACAGAGAAGAAATGTATTCGGTTTCGAGAATGGCTTTGGAATTAAAAGTACAATGGGTTTTGTTAAATTTACGATGTATTTATAAAAAATTTCATGCCGTTTGTTTTTTTAAATTTTTGATTATCTAATTCTTTGGTTTTATAAAGAAAAAATGAAGAGATGTATACCTTATATAAACTAAAGATGAATTTAACTAAAATTGTACATTTTTAAAACTTGATCGTTAATTTTTTAAAAAATTAATTTTATGCACTAAAAATTTTTTATAAAATTTATGCATTAAGCTCGAAATATATTCATCGGTCTGTTTCAAAATTATAATTTTTGTTTAACTAAAATCAACGTCAAATCTTTATTACATTTGAAGTAACGATCTTTACTTCATGTGTTATAAACGATATCAAATTATTTGAATCATTTTCTTGAAAAAATTTTCGAGCCTCGTAAAGACATCGTTTCAAAAAAATCAAAAACGTATTTGAACAATTTCGCATGGAAATTGAAAGAGAAAAAATGTTATCGAGAAAGGGTCGCAATTAGGCGAAAATTTTAAAAATAAGGCGAGAACGTTCGCGTATACCTCATCCCTCTTTATCTCTCTCTCTCACTCTCTCTTTCTCATTTTACATGAAATACGATAATCGTTAAGTTATGATAATGATGCAAGAGTCTCGGCTCTTTTCGATGAGAAAAAAAAAGTTGACGGCGTTGAGGTATACGTCGAGGTGCGTGCGTGTACGCTTGCAAATTAGCATCGCGATCTGTCCGACGGCACTTTATTGTATGAAGCTTTTATTGATATTATGCAAGAGAAGAATCCTTGGATATGCTTGTATGGTATTTTGTACGAACGCGTAATTTGTTGCTTAAAATCATGGCTGCATATAGTGTGTCGATCGATGATTTATCGAATAATGTACATTTGTTTATCGAGGGAAAGCAGCTGTTTTTTTTTTTTTTTTTTTTCGTTTTCGAAAATCAACTATTTTAATTAAATAGATTAAATGGATAGCAAAATTTGGTTGAAACAACGTAACGAATAAAACTCGTTAACGTTTCGCGCGTTTCTTTCTTTTTAAAATAACGAATTAATAATCTTGATCGAATGCACACATACACACACACATGCACACATTTTATTTATAACGTAAAACGTATCGGTATATTTTACAACCCCGCGTGCGCGCGCGTATATATATTTTTCCGCGCTTGTAATTATTATCGAAGTGAAAAAATTAATTGATTTTCAGCGCTTTTAAAATAAACGGCAAAGCCGTTGTGTTACGATGTACGCAATTTTAACTGATGAAAAACAGTGTTGCTAATGAACCTTGCGTTATTGGTGCGTTAATAAATGGAATGTTTTAATAAATAAATTAAAATATTAATTTTAAAACTTTTACTTTTAATTCGGTATCTCTAAACGTAGAAGCTATAGCATCAAACTTCTTTACAAATTGCTTTTTCCTTTATAAGGAACGTCATGCAGACTAACATTTATTTTTACGAACATTAAGAATATTTTGACATAAAACGTTTTTGAATTTTTAATTCGAATCAATTTTTTAACAACAAACATACCATAAGAAAATTGTTTCTATTTATTATTAATCATCGATACGTAGAGTTAAGAAACTTTATTTATAAATCATTATGTTATACAAATATTGCATTAATATGCATTAAGTAGAAATATTCACGTATATTAAGATGACGGTTTTTTAATATTTTTTTTATAATTTATTAACCTAATCATTAAAAATAAATAACTTACGTACTTTTTTAAAAATCTGATAAATACTAGGTTTTATAATTCAATTTTAAATTTATGAGAAATTTATCAATATTAAATATAAAAATATTGAGAAAAGGCGAAAATATCATTTAATTGATATTAATATTCATCGATGTAGATACTTTCAAATTCATGTAACCATTGCGGTAAATTATCCAACCAAAAGAACTTACAATTTAAAATTTAAAAAAAGATATATTTTTTGGCTCTTATACGATACTTCAAAATCCCAATATCGACAAAAGTACCGACTCTGTGGTTCACGATCGACGAATTAAATCTTCCAAGTAAAAATATCCGGCGAGCCGTCGAACAATCGAGAAGAATCAAAAAATAAATAAATAAATAAATAAATAAATAAAAAGAAAGAAAGAGAAGTAGAGAAAAGAATCCTTGCTGTCGAGTAATACACATAAGTATACACGTGCAAATTACTTGGCCATCCTCACTCGAGTATATAAGTTCAAATTACGCGTTCGGTGCATTTACGCGAACGTGTCCAAAGAGTAGTCCTTCTCTCTCTCTTTCTCTTACTCCCACCCGCGGAGAGAGAAGTTCGTATTATGCAGAGACGAGTTAAGTTTGCGCGTCCTCTTCTTCTTCCGCGATGGGCGCGAGAACGTGCGATGCAGCCGTAATACCGGCGTGCGCGCGCGATCTCTCTCGTAGACGCGTGTGTGGGTGTAGGTATATCTGCGCGCGCAGTTCGAGTTCATTCATGAATGGCAGCCTCGAGCTAAAACACCATTTGTGTATGTATATGTACAAATACACACACTTATCTTTTCTCTCTCTCTCTCTCTCTCTCTCTCTCTCTTTTTCTGTCTATCTTTCCTTTTCTTGTACAAGGAGAGACAGAGTCGCGAATGCTAATGAGGTGTCTGCTTCTTTTGGACGTTACCTTCTCTCTCTCTCTCTCTATCTCTTTCTCTTTTTCTCTCTTTCTCTCTTTCTCATTTTTCATTTTTATCTCTCCCATGCCGAGCACTTCCTCCTCACGGTCTCTCTTCTTTTTTTTTCTTCGAGCGCACGTGGAGGGTATAAAGTAAAAGGGGCATCGGTTATGGTGCATTGTCTGCTTGCGTGCGTACGTTTTATACCGCAAAGTCGTGCGTTTTATGCATCTATATGTACTTTTAGATCGAATTAAATTCTTCGATAATATATCTTTCTTGCTTGCAAAATTACGATTATCATTTCGATCAATATAAGCTTTTAAAAAGGTACCGCGGGTGTACTCTTTGTTTATCTTTTTATCGAGTCTCTAAAAAAAATCTCTAAAAAATCACGTCTTGAATATATATATATATATATATATATATATATATATATATATATATATATATATATATATATATAAAAAAGGAAAGTATATGTACATTTATATGAAAGTATACGAATTCCTTTGCTTTTTTTTCGTTTCCCTCGTTCTTACTTTTCTTTCGGCGGTCGGTGATGAAACGAAGATCCTTGTCGAACAAGGGACGAATAAAGAGTTAAGAAATTGAGATTTTTTCAAGGAATAAAGAGAAAAAAAATAGAGGTAATCGTATACAAGAGTGGTTGCTTAAATAATAATTTAAATTTACGGTATGAAATGATACACCGAGTGGTTGAGAAATTAACTCGCAAAAATGTTTGTATATCATCGAGGCTAATTATCACTTTCTGATAGATTTTATACACGTGTAAATTCAAACGTCTATGAAATAATAAAATATCGTTGAAATGCGATTACTGGTCAATCCAAAAATATTTATTTCTATTATTTTTGTTGCAAGATAATGTAAACATTTTTATTTTCTCATTTTTTAAACGCTGCAGGTTGAAATTTAATTACTTACAACATTAAGTCTGTTAAACATTCGAGAAAGCTAATCTGCAGAACATGACGAATTTTTTTTTTTTTTAAATTGTTGAGAATAAATAGTTCATTAAACCTGTTTTTATAATTTAAATTTTAAATGACTTGATAATATTCAAATAATTACTCTTTAGACTATGTTATGCTGTAAGATTAAATTAGATCACATACGAAATAAAAAAAAGTTCTTAAAAAACGAAATATTAAAACGTAACTTGATTGGCATCAATTTTTGATTGTGGAAAGCAAAAAAAATCTCATACTAAAAATGCTGTTCACACTTTTTCAAAAGTTCAACGTGTCGCATTAGTTAGTTTTGAAAAATGAAGCAAAAAACAGCAAACAACGCGTAAATTCGGTACCCGCATCTCATCAACATTACCAAGCAAAAAAAGAGAAGCAAAGAGATAATTCTATCCGGCCATCTACTTAACGCCGCATTTGCATAATTTTACCGACAGTTTGAGTGATTTTCAGCCTTGGTAATCCAAAATTTTCAAATAATTATCACGACTTTGAATAAGGAGACAGAGAAAATAAAAAAATTTAAAAGAAAAAAAAAAAAAAACCAAGAATTTCCAAGAAACCCTAACGGGTGAAAAGTAATGAAAGTTGTAAGTCATAACGAGAGAAGTGGCTTCCGTTCGTAATACTAAAACAGTCGAGTTCTGCGTGTTAAAGCGTTAACCCCTCCTCGGCCCGACTTAACAGCTTGGAAAATTTATCGCCGCTGAAACGCGTTAGGAATGCGGGCTTGGAAAGACGAATGAATTTGCGATCGCGAAAAGGAAATGGTTATTATTTCTGCTTCAATTTTAGAATTTCATCGTCGATATTTAAGGATTATTTATTTACAAAAAAAAAATGTAAATGCAATAGTGTAATAATAATGAAGCATTAATTCATTTAACATATTTTATTTATTTAATAACATAGTCGACTGTTGTTGCTGCAATGTTTACACTTTAGAGACATTAGCCATGCTTTCAAAATCTAGTATACGAACGAGCATGATGTATACTTTAAATTTAAAATAAAACTTTTTAAACGCTTTAATTTTCATTTAACGTTTAAAAACTTCAATAAATTTAATCGCTTTTATACCGAAACGAATCGTTTTTTTATCTTCGATTTCGCGCATGAATAATCTAAAAGATGCACATAAGCACGCGCGCGCATAAATTTAAACTTTACAAGGACCCAATATTACATTTAAATATTTTAACGTAATGAAAGATCCACCCGTAGAATCTCATTACGTTCTTGTACGCTGTGTCAACGCAGCGATCTTTTATAGTATACGTATAGATGCCAATACGTCAAAGAGACATGTTAAACCTTTAAAAGATTTATGCGAGCGAGATAATCTTTTTGGACCGGCCATTTATTGACGTCGCCCGATGGAAATGGAAACTTTCGATCGGTACGCTCGTACTTCCACAAAACGGAAGTTTTAACTTTATTTCAAATGAATGAATTTCTTCCTTCTTGTATGCACGCGGATGATAAAAGTTTCATGAAATTCGTATATATAAATTTAAATAGAAAGCAGCGGCGAATAATTATTTTTTCAAACGTTGCATTTTACCTCGTATTTGTTTTTTAAAGCGTTTAAATATAAATTTATTATCCTATATTTATTTATAATAGATATTTTAAATTGTTGGAAAAATTTATGAAGTAATTTCCTCTCGTACTTTGTAAATAATGAATTATTTGAATAATTAAACTTATAACGTGAATTTTCGTATTTTATTCCAATATTTTAAAACTTTTTAAACGAATGTTTAATTTTTGAATTATATTTTATGATGCGTTAATTTTTGAAAATAAATAAACTGTGTATGCTAGATTTTAATACTTCAACATGCATTAATTATTAAAAAAAAAAAAAAGTGAATTTACGAGTATATTAATAAACTAAAACTAATAAAATTATTCGCTTATGCAATATCAATAAAAATTTGTTTACAAAAAAACAATAAATTAAACATTTTATCATTTGTATTTGAATCTCTTTACAAATAATTTTCATATAATATTTAAAATTTTTTTTTTTATAACATCTTTATTGTAAAAATTTTAAGACACACTGTATAGATATATGATTAAATAAATACATGCATTATACTATTTAGAAAGTAATAGTAAAATAAATTAAGATAATATATTAGAAAAAATCCAAAAAAAGAATGGCAATGCAATTATGCTGTTTTGTTATGATGTTAAAAATGTATAATCATCCATTCAAATAATTACCTTTAGAAAGCAAGGAGAAGCAAAAAAATCGTACTCGTACGTACGTCTTGTCAATACTTTTATCATTGCCGAAGTATGTACATATTTTGCTTTTCACTGAAAATGTGGACAACGAAATTTCACTTCCTCGTACAAACGACAGTAAATAATTATAATATTATTCGCCGAATTTAGTTTTCCTGTTACATCAACCGAACATGCATACTTTGATATTCTCAACGAAGCGATAACTAAAACAAACAAATTTTTTAAAAAATGTGAAAGTTTAAACAATTAATTTTCTTAAGGAAATCGATATTTTATTGCCTGAAGATCAAAAATTTCACATCCGTCTCGAAAGAATAGTTGAAAAAATTGGCAATCATATTTAATTATTGACAAGTCATTATTTCATCAATGAGCTAAAGATACAAAGAACCGAAATCTCATTGTATAAGAAAACAAGGCAAAGATCGTTAGATGAGCCATGAGCTTTTACACAAAATCCAAAAATATAAATTCCATTCTAGCAACGATTATACGATTATTAAATATAACATTTGTCGAGAATGATTATATACACGAAATTAAACGCTGTCAACGAGCTTGAAAGTCTTTGCCGCGAGCGCAAAGTTAATTTTCATCTATTAGCTATATGAAAACGTTTTAGCTTCCGTAAGCTAAAGTTCAATATTAGTCGGTACTGTGAGAGCCGTCGGTGATTTTAAACGGTGGTTAAAAAAGCTCGCTTTGCCATTATCGTAACGTTAGTACAGAAAATTTTAATGAATTGAACGAGACATCGAAGGTCGATGAATAAAGTGAACGCGACTGTTGATATATTTTTCTATATATGTGTACAGCGCCTTTATTGCGAGCTTCTCTAGTTTAATAAAAAAACTTTAAGAAGCGATGCTACGATGTTTATTATAGCGATATAGAAAAAGAAATATATAAATAAATAGAATTGAAAACTTTTTTTAACGCATTCGCGGTGAATTTTTACCTTTGATGTTTAAATATATAGTTTTTGTTTGAGGATCAAGTTCGCTTTAAATAATGTTTTTATACGTTTTTGATGATACAATTTGTTATTTGAAATATTCCATTTTAAGATAAAATAAAAAGATTTTATATGTACAGCTAATATTAGATATAACAAAAAATTGTTAATGCTCAATTTTAAGAAAAATTTGTCGATAAAGATTTAATTCTCATTTCAAGAGTAAATCTCAAAATACATTTAAAATTTTAATTGATAGAATACAAACATTAATCATAAATTAAGCAAAATTAATAGTTTTATTTTATCAGTATTTTAATACAAACCATTTACATAAAACCGGCGATATCTGTAAATTAACTCGTTCATCAAAGTAAAATCAAAATTCATGAACTCTAACGAAAGTAAAACTTCGGAATACAAAATTGACGTCGTTTCAAGGTAAGCTTGTTCATAGCTCGAATCCACTTTTTTTATAAATATTTAAGAACTAGTCAACGTCTTCACGAGAGAAAGAATCGAAAGCACTGAGACTCTTTCTCTTTTTCCTTATAACTTCACTTTGCAAAATTCGTTCCACCGTCGAACGCTTTCCATTAAGAAAAAGCGACGACGACGCACGCTTTTAACATATTTCTAACAAACTCTCGAATGCTATGTCGATTGTATACCCATTTATTCAAGTCCGATAACTCGGTGTCGCTCGGTGATCGATATTTGGTAACGATGATAAAAACATCTGAGAAAGTGTATGGGAGCTGTTATGATATACTTTTTTCTTCTTTTATGAATCCAAGCGATTTACGCGATCGCAAGACCGTCTGGAAGTAAATATTTTCGTGCTCCTCGGATTACTTCCCTCGGAGATTCTTTACGGCTAATGGAATACCAAAACGTTATTATAGGCTTTAAATTTTAAAACGAAACGCAAACTCTTCTTCTAACCCAATTTTTAACTATATTTTTTATTTTCATTTATTTATTTATTTATTTTTTTTTTTTTATCAACGTTCGACTTTTTTCGATTTTATCGATAAATCTAAAAATTTCCTCTTAAATTTAATAATGAAATAATTTAAATGAATTTTTATTAATTGATATTATTCCATTAACGCAATAAATATCAATATCGCAACATAATAAATTAATGTCTTACATTCTTGCGTAACTGAAGAAATATTTTTTCTCGCAATCTTAATTGAAATTTTCTATAAGAATAAAAAAAAGTTCACTTTCAACGCGTACGTATGAAAATTAGACGAGTAATGGCAACGAAACTCGTGTATTTAATAAGGAAATTGAGTTGTTATACGTCGTTAATAAACGTAACTGTGCATTAAAATTGTCGGCGGCAGAATATTAAAATGAAAAATTTCTCGTTTTACTGCGAATATAAATTGCTTTGTATTTTTTTTTTTTTTTTTTTTTTTACTGTATAATAATAATTACGAGCAATTGTACAGGTTTGCTGATTTTCCATCCATGAAAAGCATTATTTTATCTGAATTTCTCAATAATATTATTATCTCTTAAAATAACTTCTAATAAATTGATGAAATCATTTAAACGCGTATTAAAATTCACACGTAAATATTACGAATTACGTAATTTTATTTATAAAATATACACATAACATCAATATTTGAGAAAAATTTAACCATTATAATTTCACTTGATATTTAAAAAAAAAAAAAAAATTCTCTACAATTATATAAAATAAAAATTCGATTAACATAATTTATCAAACGATTTCTAGGTGACATACATGAACAAAAAAACGGAGATCGAGAAGCTTTCTTTCGACAATCACACCGAGTGCGAATGCCGAGAAAGAAGGGACTTTGGGAACGATGGAAGGCAAATGGAATTGCGGAGCGCTAAGCACTTCTCTCTGACGCCACCGCAAAATATCGTTAGGTCTTCCACTGGAAAACCGTAAGTTCAAACTTGCATCAGTACGCGTAAGTTTTGATAACTTAGATCGGTTTACTTTCCCGAATATTACACTCGGTTATATACTTCGTGTTAAACAGTTAAGTATAGTAATTTACCGAAAAAAATTTTTGAAAATTTAATGTAGTTCGCCGTTTATTAAAATTTTTTCGCGTATGCATGTGTTGAAACTCTAATAGATTAGTTTTTGCCGTTGATAAATTGCATAATAAACATAAAATTTTCTTTATTTTGTTTAATTAAACGTTAACTTTTTTTTTTTTAACGAGAATTGGTTAAACTATAAAGTTTTCAAATTTTTCTTCCATTACCGCTAATATATTTATTAAAATTTTACATTTTTAACGTAAAGTCACTATCGCCTAAAAGTATTAAAATAAATTTGAAGTTTCTAAGAACGAGTCTTACCGAATCTAGCTAATATGCAACGATAATCTACAACGAAATAAAATACAGCATATTACCAAACGTTATCATAAACAAATACGTAATTTCCAAATAGAATTTACAATCTATTCTATATAACCGCTCAAACATAAGCCGTTACGAAACACCGAAATTTCTTCTTTTTTTTTTTTTTTTTTTCTTTCGCAGATGCCATTGCCCACCGCCGTTCGCCTCGAAAATTACCGTCGACGGTGTGTGCGAATGTACTTGCATCGAGAACGATCAGCATTGCCTGCAACTTCAACGCGGCAAAAGTTACTTGTCGTTGACTGCGAGAACGTAAGTATATTTTCTTACGTTTATCTGTTAGTAAATAAATGAATAAATTTTTCGAGATACTTGGATTGACAATTTTTTATATTAGCGCGATTAAATAAACGAAAACTTGAACGATGTCAACGTCGATTATTTTCGATAATATAAGTGAAATGCGTTACAAGATTGATAAATATTTATATTTTCTTTTATTTTATTATCGTTGGTGATATTATTGCTTTTCTAATTACATCTGACTTTTACCGGGTTGACGTAATTTAATCATAAAAATGTACTTAATTATTTATGCACGCGAAAATTTAAGTTGTGTGTATTACTATTATCTGAATAATTTTTACATACAGTTTATTAAAATATAATAGCTTCTCTTTTTATTTCAATTTTATTTATTCATTTCACTTGAATAAATAAAATTTACACTTAACGATTTCATTAAAATCGCAATTTAAATACGAAGGAAAATATTCCGCTAATGTAAAATGCCGTCGTTTATGCAGCAACCCGACATGCGTTACGCGAAACTCGCACAAGGAAATTCTTGTTCCTTTCGCGAATGTATAAATACCTCAAACGATCGTTAAAACGAACCACGCGATGCCACTCTAAAAAAAAAAAAAAAAAAAAAAAAAAAAAAGAAAGAAAAAAAGTAAAGAAAACCTTTCTTAATTTCAGGTGCATATACAAAGGCATATGCACGACGCCAAAATGTACATTCGGCGAGTTCAACGTCACCCAAGGAAAATGTCCGCTCAAAAAGGACGTCTTCGAGGATGCCAAGAGACGGCGCGCCAATTTCGATCATCGCCGGCGAAGCTAGATAGACGGTGCAAGAGGAAGAATCAAACCTCCCCCCCCCACACCCACCCTCCGAGAGACGCATCGAGCGATGAACGATGAAGCGATCGTTTATTATTATTAATTGTCAAATTGTTCATTTTTTTTTTATTTTTTTTTTATTATTATTATTATTATTATTTTTTTTATTCTTACTATTTTAACGCGCGCGACGCGCTAGCTGTGCAGTAACGGAGCGCGGATGCCACTGCGCGTTAACGTATGGTGCCATTTAATGAAACTTTTCAATTATTTCCTTTTTTTTCTATTCTTCTTATTCGCTTTTTCGTCTCTCGTGTATCTTCTTTATCTTCCTCTCTCTGTCTGATTTTTTCTTTCTGAGTATAAAATGAAGATGGAAAAGAGAACGCTTGAGAAAATGAAAGAGATAAAGAGAAATAGAGAAGAAAGAGAGAGAGAGAGAGAGAGAGAGAGAGAGAGAGTCTCTTCAGTGCGAGTTGTGTGTGAATATATTATGTATACAATCGGTCGCGCAAGATCGGGGGCGATATATTTGTTTCTTTTATTTTTTTTTTTTTATTTTACCGCTTAAATTATATATGTACGGCACATTTATGCATATACATACATAAACATGTATATGTATACCTGTATACGTTTACGCAAAACGTATCCTTTGTATGTGTAGCGGAGGCAACTCAAAACCCGATAATAATGGAATGAATAAGCAACAAGCGATCGTCGCACGAGCCGACTTTTGAAACCGGCGCCGTTAAGTAACGTCATTTCGCGCGCGCGCTCTAACGCGGCCTACATCTTTCTTTTTTTATTTTTTCCACGTATAACACGTACGCGCGGCAGACACGGTTATGTTTTAGTTTTTTTTTTCTTTCTTATCATATTTTTTTTTTTTTTTTTTTTTTTTTTTTCTGTTTTTGGTTTTAATTTATATTTTCACATATGTGTAACAAGCTCGTGGTGAGCGTTTTCTCGCAACGAGAGATCGTCGCTTTTTACATTAAAGATGCTTCTTTTTATGATAATCCTATTGCGTAGAGTTGATAGAACATCGAGTTTAAAGGAAGATTTTTCTCAATGATATCGATAAGCATCGATCGGTTTAATTTATAAAACGTTATATTACATTTATTTTAAATTTGTATTTTCTAATACAATCTTTTCGATAAAAAATCTTCCGCGTTTGAGATAATTATCTCGAAAGATTTTTAATTTTGACGTTTATTCGTTAAAAAGAAAGCTTTTTTTTTTTCTATAAAATATCTCGTAAACTTTTAATTTTACTTAAGAACTTTATGCGTTCATTCCGATTCAAAAAACTTATCGATATTTTTTATAAACTTAAACTGAAAAAAAAAACTTGTCTGTAATGCACTGGTAAATATTATAAAAAAAAAAAAAAAAAAAAAAAAAAACTCATTAATAGCAATGCCCAATATAACATAAACTATACGGATAATATTATCTACACAGTTGTAACGTTAGAATATCAAATACATTGACGTCTAGTTCAGTCGATTTTATTATAATAAAATGATAAAACTGACTTTTGTAATGGATCGTGAAAAATTTATGTAACTAACAAAATATCTATCGGCTACATGTTTCATGTTTAACTAAAATATATCGCATTATGACTCTAACTTAATATATCCACATCTACATATATATAATAGTTATATATCTACATATTATTATAGATAATACATCATCAAGCATACCATTTATATATCTGCGCTATAAAATAACTTTTAGCATTTATCGATAAAGAAAAATGTACGCCATAAATATATACAGTTGCGAAGTATCGATTTTAAAAATATAAAAATGTGCCCGTGTCTGCTCCAAGCCCCGATCTTTCATATGTAACGTTCGCTTCTTCTTCTCCTTTTACTATTTTTTTTTTTTTTTCTTCTTCTTATAATCACTTAAGCTCTATAATACACGGTAACGAAGTGGAATGTAAAAAGCGACGTAATTCTTCGTTAAGTGTATCCAATTATTCATTATATCTTTTATCGATAGATACACGTAAAAAGTGCTATTATCAACAATACGTCACGTATTTTTTTTTTTTTTTTTTTTTTTTTTTAACTAGTTTTACTTTCAAATTTCAGCGAGTCACTTTTCGTTTTTCACATTCCACTTTGCATGATGATTAAGCCAGTCGAACTGTTAGCAAACTAATTCGTATACGATTAATATTCTGCCTTTCTATTTTATACTGTGTACCAAAACGTGAAAAAAAACAAGAAGTTGAAAGAAATTTTTTACTTTTTTTTTTTATTATTGTCGGACAAGCGACAATCGTTTTTTTCCTTATGTAAATAAAATAAAAATCTGAACTTATAATTAATGTAGAGAATTTATTACATTGCCGAGATATGATTACAAATTTTTCAGTATAAATGAGTTTTAAATTTAAAAATTGATTTTAATTTTTTTTTTTTTTTTTTTTTTTTTTTTTTTTTAATGATTGTAAAATGCGAAATAAAATTGAATAAGCGATATGTATAATTCGACTGACGATTAAATTAGTCTTTTATACGAATAAATAATTTTGTCACTACAATAATCATTTTGTATTTTGAAAATATTCAATATATCATATATCTTATTGTTGTATAACGATTATGTAGGTAAAGTTTTTAATTTTGTGAAATCAGGAAGCAGAACAAAATTTTTCAAACTCACTCTTCAACGAGAAATTATGTAAATAAGAAAATTATTTGTAATTCAGTAATAAATACACATTTAAAACATCTAAATTGTATAAAAATTAAAATATATCTTATGATGCTAATTTTATTATTTTTTATTACAATTAATTGCACAATATACGAATGAAAAATCTTACGTCAACATCGAATGTATTAAAATAGGAAAGAGCTATGATAATGTTCAATGTTCCTCGAAAATAAAAAGTATTAAAATCAAAGAAATTATTATACATATACGATAAAGGCTAACGTTAAATTTCTTTTTGTTCAGAATTAAGTACAAATTGATTACAATTGAATGAAACGCAAATAAAGACGATAGGGGGAACAAGCGTGCGAGCGCAAAAAAAAAAAATAAATAAATATAAAAGAAAGAAAAAAAAAAAAGTTGAACGAAAAAACGAACAAATAGATCTGAAGGAACGCGGCTCTTCGACTGACTTTATATACATATACATATATAAATATATACATACGTTGAGGTAACTTAAGCGGTATATAAGGTACCCTCGTAGGCAAAATAATGTTAATGAGAAGTCCTCGGACGCGAGCCTAGTCTGAGGCCCTATTTCGATCCTGCGAATTTGTCTCTTTTTACATTCTTTTCCTTTTTCATTTTTTATTCATAATATTTCAAACCAGTGTGTAATTTTGATTGAAAAATGAACGAAATTAAGTGACTAGGTTATTAAATGTATTTTTTTTTTTTTTTTGTAATTTTACAATTTTAAAGTTGTATTCGTTTATTATTTTTTTTATTTTTATAACGTGCTGTATTTTTTTTACAATTATGCAATGAGAAATGTTTTTTTAGTGTAATTTTATTAAATGCAGGTTCGAAAAAGGTCCTTAACGTATCCACTTTCGCAATATATTATTATTAAATATATATATACATCTTAGGTGACATTTATCACACACACACACACACACACACGTATACATATATATATATATATATATACGAACACTGATATGATATATCATGTGCGCCAATGTATAGAGCGATTTATCATATAAGTTAATTGTCTTTGAACGACATTTATTATAACTTGGACGCTCGTGTGCATTGAAAGTTTTCTTTAAGAAAAATATTGCGATTTCTTTGCTGCTTGATAATTCAACTGCTTTGTAATCAACATAATTTTGCGAAATGCATAAAGTATTGAGCGCGTAAATTTTTGTTTTTTTTTTTTTCACGTTTCGCTTTAAGATGAAAAAACGTTTCTGTAGCACAAATATAAAAAACGGAAACTTTGTAGATTATTAAAAAATATATTAAGCATTTGTAAGACACGATCATTAATTTAATACTTAGGTGTAAAAAAAAAATCTAACCATTCTTTTATACATATTTTTAAACTTAAAAATTAGTATCATGAGAACAAGACGTGATCTTTGCGACCTTTGCAACAAACATTATCGTTTCGTGAAAAAGAAATAACATCATCGTATACTTATTCATAAATATCGTATCAAACATTTACTTTTTTATTTTGATAAAAAAAAATTCTCGACTTTTACATGTATACATTTTTTGATTATAGATGGATTCAAAATGAAAAAATAATAAACGAGGGTTGCAATAATAAGCAAACTGTAAATTGTATTTTATTATTGTGTCTTGTAATTTATAAATAAGCTATTGCGAAAAAAATATAATACTTGTCGTCGTTGTGCATTAACGTTGTCAAAATGATTATTTTTCTCCTCTTTTTAATTATAACACATATCCTGTTACCGACATCTATCTTAAAGTTTCATACCTATATATGCAATAAAAACATCATAAAAATATTAATAAATCAAAACAATTATATCTACATTTAAAAGAATATTCAAATTTTTATAACCATGAAATAATATCCCTCCAAATTTCTTTTTTATTTCTGAAATTAATTAAACAATTGTTTGAATTTAATGTTTTATATATTTTCAATTTAAATTAAAAATAACTATTTCAAGGTAACTGACAAAAATTTCAGTTATAAAAAATCTAAAACTGTATATATTTTATAAAACTAAGAATTGCATATTAAAAAAAAAAAAAAAAAAAAAAAAAAACATGAATATGCATGGAAAATTAAAACATAGTAAACAATAGCAGCATAAAAGCAAATAATAATGAATAATGAATTGAAAATAAAAATTTTTATCAATAAAATATAATTTATATCAACTTTAATGAACTGCATATCACGATTACTATATTGTTATACGTGTAAAAAAATATATTTGAGAATCAATTTATGGAATAATTGAAAACAAACCAATAGGCGAAATTTTATCTATTATTTAAATTATTTTTATGACTAGTATTTTATTAGCTTTAAATATTTATAAGCATAATTATT
Source organism: Chalcis sispes (assembly GCA_949987625.1). Taxonomy (NCBI): domain Eukaryota; kingdom Metazoa; phylum Arthropoda; class Insecta; order Hymenoptera; family Chalcididae; genus Chalcis; species Chalcis sispes. Next base: position 54,534,206 of record OX465098.1, on the reverse strand, counting down.
AATACGTTTACAAACGTATTTTACTTTATAAAACTATTATTTATTTTATTTTATTTTTTTTTTTTTTTTTTTTTTAATACTTACATTATCATTGATGATTCTTTTCTCGTTTATAATATTTTTTTGTAATATTTTTATAATATTTTTTTCTTGTTTATAAAATTTTCAAAAACACACACTTTCAAATTTGCTTACTTTATTACACACCTTTTTATAGTATACTTTGCAGAATTCATTAATGTGTACAATATATGATACCGGCCATGTGGACAGACTTTTATAATTATACTGCGTCATAACCTCAAATTCGCGCAGTTTACGATGAATAAAGCATTCGAAATTAATTAATACGAATAAAACTATAAATTCATTCACAAATTAAATTGAAAATGAATTATAAATATGCTTTTATATTAAGTCCATACTTTCAGTATTTTAATATTATAGTTTTAATTTAACTTTTGACGATTATTATATATAATAACGTGCCGGTAAGTTGTAAAAGTAATTTTATTTTTTCATCATATTAATCATATTTATCATATTTAAGTTTTAAATATAATATGTAGATATAAATAAATAAATCTTAAATTAAATTAATATAAAATCTGAATAAATTGCAACATAATTACAACATCTATTTAAATAGTTTATAATTAATTGTGTACTGATTTATTTTTATTTTATTATGTATAATTTTACAGTGAATCATTCCTATAACAGTAACATGCCAGGAACAAGATGTACAGTTGCTGTTTGTAATAACAGTTTTGAAAAAACAAAAAGAGCTGGTATGAAAATAATGTATCATCAATTTCCTAAATCACAACCTCTTAGAAATATTTGGATTGAAAAATGCAGGCGGGCAGGAAATTGGAATCCAAATTCTTGTCATGTATGCTCGATTCATTTTACGGAAGATGACTATAGAAGAGATTTATCTGTTGAATTATTAAAAATTCCTGGAAAACGAAGATTAAAATCAACAGGTAGAGTCTAAAATAATTGGTACATACATGAACAGAATAATATATACAATAGAAAATATATTAAATTAATTTGCTTTTGAATATTAAAATCATTTAATCTCATCATAATAAATTTGAAATAATTCAAACTTTATATTGTTCTAGCTGTACCATCATTATTCTTAACTGAACCTCCACCACTTTTACTTACATCTTTAGCACCAAGAAAAAGAAAAAAATTAACTGTAGATGATGAAACCATGTATATAAATGAAAATGAAACTATTTATTTACAATTTGACAATACAAATAACCAGGATGTATCCACACATAGTTTACCAATTTATGAATTTGATCAACTAGAAAATTCCAATGAAAGATTTTCATGCCTATCAGATTATGAAAATAACCACATTGAAACTATTGATAAAGGAATTTTAGATAGCTATTATGAAGAAATGCAAGAAAATAAAAATCGGGAACTAAAAGATAAAAAACTTCCAGTTTCTTCGAGAGTTCAAGGTTTAACATCAATAGATCGATCTACTCAAACAGAGCCTGATTATTTTTTTGATAAGTATAAAAAAATAATAAGTGAAAATGAAAATCTTGAAAAAGAATTGGATAAGTGGCATAAAAAGTATAGAAAACTAATGTCCAATATGAAATTCTTAGAAACTAAAATTCAAAGGTTAACATTACATTCTGGTCAAACTGAACAATCATAGGTAAAAATGAATAAAATTACTAAAAAAGTGTGATGTATATTTTTATTTACATGTGATTTTAATATATATTGCAATTGAAATTTTTTAGCAATTTTAAAAATTTACATTCTAAAGATTTACAAATCAAAGTGTTACAAAATTCATCTTGTTGATATGTATATTAAATATAAATACAGCATTATGTTATAAAGTGATATGAAATGCATATCTTGTGATTAAAATAGTTGACTACACGCTTTCAAACTGTGAAACATACATTTTTAAACTTGTATTTAAAAACTATATTTTTTTTAACTAGTACTTTTATTAATTAACCATTTCATTACAAAAAAAACATGTACATAAACAAAATAAATATTTTTTCAAATTTTCACTGACTTGTTTTTAATATTTTTCCTATATTTAATTGTTATTTACGCTTTTTAATTATAAAATCTACAAGGGAATAACATTATTATGCAGTTTATATCATTCACAATTGTTAATATTATTGTTTAAAAAAAAAGTACTTTATTTTTCCGTAAGATGGCTACGCGTATGCGTTGACCTATTTATATTTTACCGTATTGTTTATTTAATACTATTTTTACTGAAGATATCGTTATTTTAAATGGAGTGAGTTTATAATAAAATAATTTTCTTTGTAATTTTGAAAAGTTATTGTGCCTATATTTTATATAAATATGAATTTGACTATTCGTAGTTCAAACAATAATAACTATTGCATTTTATATGTTATTAAATCATACGTGTGTAAATTTAAAGATTTTAGAAATAATTTTTAAGATTTTCTTTTTAATCATCATAAATGAAAACTTACATTTACATTATAAAAAATATATCATTTATTTGATAATGCATTACAATTTATAGGTTATGATTTGAATATTAAAATAATCATATTAATAACAATAAACACTTAGTGAAGGAATAATTAACGCTAACAAATCATATATTAGTCATGGACAGTGATCAAATTATACACTGTAATCTATTTAACAAAGACATTGAAGAAGAATTATTTAAGGTATGATTTTGATTAACGTTTAATCGCATTTATAAAATTTTAATAAAAATACTTCTTTTAGTTTTTACATGCATGCATAGATGATATATGTGATTGCACAGGCCCAAATTTTCGTCAGTTTAACAATATTGGCTGGACCAAAGAAGAATTTGATAATGTTTATAAATTTATTTTAACATTATTTCACAATCCAAGTTGTTTGTATATTGATGAAGAAAAAGCAAGTGTGACATTTAAAATATAATATTTTTATTTAAATATCGTAAATCTTTTTATTTTTATTTTTTTCAGATGCCTTTAGAATATCATACGCTACCAGAACATGTTCAACAAGCAATTTTAACTTGTTTAAGAGTTCGAAAACATCAATTAACTGATGCATTAATATATAAATATTCGAGTAAACATATACCTACATTACATGATTTTGATTGGAGATTAAAGGTAATTATTCCATTGTCAATTATAAAAATGTTATTTATATTCTTACTTACATTTTATCATATTAATTTTCAGTATGTAATGGGATCGAGTAAAATGGCATGCTTGAGAGAACCTCTTTTGCAATTAGATTTGATTTTGAAAGAAAATCAGAAAGAACAAATATTAGAAATAGAATTAAATAAGGATGAATTAGAATCCATGATAAATACTATTGAGGCTATAATTACATAATTTTTATTTTTGAAAATATTGTAATCTTTATGTATATTATTTAAAATTTGTAGTCATTTTTTATTTTTTAAGAATGTATATACAAAATTTTTATATTCATTAAAAACATGTTTGTCAATAATTTAAAAAAAAATATCGTTTTATATTGTATATTATAGTATTTTATTTATTTTTATTGATGAAAAATAACTTGGCATTAAAATTAAGATAAATTAGTGATTTTTTAGAAATTTAAATAATACTCTTTAACTTCAGCCAAGTATTTTAAAAAAATTGGTGAATTTTATGTTTGTTAAATTGTACGTCTGATTAATGACGATCTATTAAATCATAAATTAAAATTCTATTATAAAAATAAATTAAAATAATTGACGACATTCTATTTTACCAATTGTAAATAAAAAATTGGTCAATCAAACACATTTATTACACTAATACATAGTATGTTTGAAACTGTTCAAAGATCAATGATTACTTAACATATTATATTTATTGATATGAAAAAATAAATAATAAATTAAAATCTGAATATTTACAAAATAAGAAAAATCAAATTATACATTTTTTAAACAGCATTTACATAAATACTATAAAAATCAATACTTATTTTTGCAATATTAATTTAAACATATTTGAACGAATTTTTTTACAATTTTATTATAAAAATATAAAATTATTATAATTAAAAATCTTTTTGTTAAATTCTTGCTTTAAATTTGTTTTAAACATATTGATTTTTTAAAAATCTTTTTCTTATTCCAAAAATGAAATAAAATTATGTTTTGATAATAATATAGTTCATATATAAGGATTGTGAGGGGTAGGTATAAAGAAAACAAACAGCAATACACTTGTTTCACAGTTTATTATAGGTTATAGATAAATGTAGAATAGTTTAGTTACTATTATAACTGCTGATCAAAGATACTGCGAACTGTAATTCTCGCATTTGAAAATTTTCGCAACCGCGCGATTTTCGCTTTCGACGCTCAATCCGCACGCGATCTAATGGTCATCTCGTTTCTCGAAAAATTTTCAAAAGCAAACACAAGTTCGACACGGCGATAAGGGTGCGCAAATGAAAATAATTCGCTCTCGTCGCTGAGCTTTAAAATCGTCTCGAGAGGAAACGGTGAATTTCGTTGTAATTATTATTACAGACAATGTTTAAATTCCCATTACGAATAAGGTTTACTATACAGTTTTTAATTTTAACTCCTCTTACTTTTATTCTCTCTCTCACTCTCGCTCACTCTTTTTTTCTCTTGCTCTCTCTCTCATTCTTTCTCTCTGGCTCACCTTACTAATTAATAATATATCGATTTTAAAATCAATGCCGCTCATGCGGACGTTTATGACCGCAGACTCTCCCTCTCTTTTCTTTTTTTTCTTCTCTCGCTCGCTAACACTTAGAAATTTTAATATTTTTTTTATTCCAATCCGGGTAGGGAGCATATACGTATAGAGCATATATGCAATTTTACGGCTTTAATTTTTTGTTTGTTTGTTTGTTAATGTATTTGCTTCTAATAGTGTAAATTCATTTTTTTTTTTTTTTTTTTTTTTTTTTTATTAATGATAATGGTCTCTACGCTACGGTCTTAATGAAAAAAGTTTCTCGTTAAAGGTTATTTAGGTTTAGTTATCGCTTCGCTTTGGGAGATCCGTATAAACGTAGAAACGTGGTATGAAAACTTGAAAAAGGTTATGCTATATTTCGGTAGACAATAGTAAAATTGTATCTTTGTTTTGTCACTTTTACCTTTGTGCGGAATTCTTATTTTATTGTTAACTGGGAAATATTTATCGATTATCAAAAAGAGATTACGATGGACTTTGTAAAAAGTGGCATATTTTTTTGTTGTTTTCGATTTTTCGAACAGACGCTGAATTTACACAAACGCATTCCCTACGTCTAGATTATATATCACTTACACTGCTCGAGTTTACTGTGTGTATATTTTATAATTTTTTGTTAATCATGTATCATGTATCTCGCGATGCATCAGTTTTTGTGTACTCGCAGCATTTAGGCTTATTTTTTTTTGTCATCGTTTCGCATGGAAGAGTTTGCACCTGCAGTCTTGTTTGTCGTTGATTGTACAAGTACAAAAGTAGCGAAAAAAAGAACTCACAAAAGCAATATAATATTTTGTTCTCTCATGTGCATGTGAAAATTTTCTAAGATTAATGAAAACGCGTGCTCAACAAGTATAATAATTACACCATTGACGTGCTTCCAATTAAATCTCATTTTTATTTTAGTATCTTCGCACTTTTGATCTATTTTTTCCGTCATATTTTTCGTTTGTTCGAGCATACTTTCTTCACATTTCTTGGCTCATCACATCAAATCCTTGCTTGGTTACAGGTCTCTCTCGCACTCGTGCATACATTCATTCTTTAAATTTTGCAATCAAGCTTACAATTGCGCACAAAATTCTTTCACGTCCGTCACTTATTTTTTTTTCTTTTTTTTTTTTAACTTTTAAAAGCTTTACCAATCAAATCTCACCACATTTTCTTCTTTCTCGCTTTCTTCCACGCTTTTACAGTATACAATAGTAGTGTAGTTACGGGAGACTGCCATCTTATTTATCTTGCATTCATATTTTTTTAGTTTTTTTTTTTTTTTTTAATTTTTTTTTTTTTATTTTTTTATTCCATTTTATCATTATTCTTTCTGAGTATTTCCCGCAGAGTACACAACGTTGAGCGACACACTTGCGATCGAAGGAAAAAATGTCAAAGCGCTCATCCTCTCCATCGCCAGTTGAACGCCGCATGCAATGCTGCTCTCATTTTATTATTAATATTAATCTTAATAACAATTAATGACACTTTAAAATTTCTACACTGCAGGGCAATATCATCGTAACCTGCGGCTGGGCACGGCCCAGTATTAAAAAACTTTCTTGCTCGTATGATCGCCTCACGAAATAGATTATAAATCGACAATGACTCTCGATTTGCAAAACCGGAGAAGATCGTCGACGGTCGCTCGAGTCAAATATTTCCATTTTTTATTTTTTTCTTTAATCTGTCTTTATTTTTTTACGCTTTCGTTTGTCTTGTCTTTTTCAATCAGTTTTTTTTTTCCTTTTTTTTTTAACTAGCGCTCGCAGTTTTAATTATTTCATATTAAATAAATCGACCGTAGCCCTGAAAAAACTACACTCTCCTGTTCCGTCTATTCGCTTGCTGTCAAGTGCCGTAATATAATTAATTAATATAGGCCTACTATAAAAAGTCTGTATGCTCTCGCGATGTCGCGCTCTGCATTTAGTAGACATCGTCGTCGCTCCATATTTTTATTAATATTTTTTTTTGCTGCTGCTCGTAACGAAAGAACGTCATTTTCGGTTTTGTTGCAGGAATGGTCCAAATATACATATCTATATAATATACTTTTTTGGTTTTAACGAGAGAAAAAACTTTCTTCTTCCCAAAATACAATTCGGTTAGCGGCGCTTATTCATTCAAGTTGTTTTGGTGGACTGAGTCAGCGACAATTTCCTGTAAGAAGCAATGATCTCACTTTAATATTTCAGTCTAAATTAGAACTCCGCATTTTATGATTTTGTTAATTAAAACCATGCGCATCAAATAATTTCATAATGTTACCGTGAGCAAACATTAATTTAAAAAAGAAACATCTACATTAAAGTTTTAATTAACTTAATTAAAAATAGATTATATAAAATTGGAAAAGTTCTATTTAAATTATAAAAAAAATATTTAATTTTTATTTTTATAAAAATAAATATTGTTTAAAATGAAATACGATGAATATTTTTTATTAGTTACTACCGTATTAAATAATATTAATTTTTTAGTTTTTAACAACCAATTAAAAAAAACTTACAACTCCAGCACTCTCGATAGTTTCATTAACAGCTGCAGCAACGGCTTTCTCACTGATGTCAATTTCCTCGATAGCCTATGAGAAAAAAAAAAACAAAAAAAAAAACAAATTATAGAAGTGGAACATTTTTAGATAGTTTAAAATATTATTTCCATATATTTATAATTTTTCAGATGGCCCCTCGCTCAAATGTCTTCTTAAACCTATAGTTTTTATTTTAGGGTTTTTCAGAATTATCATTGTTCAGCGAACAATAATAATCTTTTTGGCGATCATCACTTTTATTAATAAAAATTGAATATTTAATAAAGCCAAGTAAAAATAAAAATTACTATGAAGAAAAATTTAATGACCTTGTTATGTTTAATCTATAAATAAATCAACTATAATATATTTTTAATCGCGTACTATTTAAAATTTACATTTCATAAAATTAAATTTACTTTTAATTTAATAATTTAATTATTCTTCTACACTTTGCAGTAACATAATTATTATTTATAAATAATTTTATTAGTAAATCAAAAATCAATAACTAAATTTGGATAACAAATCCTAAATATAAGTAATAAAATTTTGCATAAAATTGAGTAAAAGCTTGTTTGTTGATATTCTAGACAAATTATTTATTTTAATTATTGATGTATTTGGTAATATTAATATTTTTTTTTATTTAAAAATTCTTTATATTACTGATAGAGTAATTTCCACAAAGATTAAAAATTAAATAAAATTAGTTTAACAAATTAGATAAAATGAAACAGTTAGTACCTTGGTGACAGAAGCAACGTCTTCGGTGATAGCTGGTGCAGATTGGGGTACTTCAGCGGGTACAGCCGGTGGCGGGCTTACTGGAGCCTCATCCGCGACACCGTTCTCCGTGGGTGCGACGACCTCGTTATTGTTCTCGGTGACAGCCTCGGGCTCCGGGGCGCTCTGTAAAGATGTAAATATAAGTAAGCGAGTGGGTCAGATTAAAACTCTCGTCGTTTCTACTAAACAAAAACTCATCACGCGAGAGCTGCAGTCGCTCTGCGGTTTCAAAACTTAAGCGCATGCGTATAAAAAAAAAAAAAAAAAAAAAAAAAAAAAAAAAAAAAAATTAATAATAATAATACTGTGCCATGATTTTAAAAAGATTAGGATTATCGACGCACATCGGGGGTCGATTAATGACATTTATTGTTAATCGATCAGGAACAAATATTAGAAATTGATATTCATTGAGTGGACATCCGGTTGTGAAAATGAAATGCACGAGATAAAAAGAAATTCGTGATATGAAAAAGCGGAAAGAATTTTTTTGAGTTAATGCGGTAGTTTGATTCTTGATGCAACATAAAATTTATAGAAAAATATATTTTCTCTTTAACGTATATTTTATTAAATGAACAAATTAACCAAAGCAAACCCTTTTTCAGCAAATTGATAGCTCAACTTTTAGAATTTAAAATTATAAAATAATATACACAAGAGTTTTTAAATCAATTAGTAATAATAATAGTGTCATTTTTTTGATTACTTTGATGTAATCGATTAATTTTCTTGTAGGCATTCTCAACTACATTAATAAAAAGGAGTTTAAAAACTTTTTCAGCGCGCTGTTACTACTCAAATTATCTATGACTTTCCCATTTCTTCTCTTTCTTGCAGCAATTTTAAAGTTTGAAAAATTAACCGAGATCCCACCGTTGCAATGAATTTCAGTGCTAGTTAATGATTGAACAAGACAACCAACATGCAGAATCAACAAGATGCGTAAAAAACTATGCGCGAAATGCAAATTATGAGCGCTGTATTGTATTTTCGTCTATCAGTGAGATTTGCATTTTATTAAAAACAACTATTTTGCGCTATTTTATCATTAGTGACGTGAACAAAGAATAATTCAAAATAGCATACACAGAATTGGACGTTTATTAAATAAATATTTTGAAAAATATAAAAATATTTTTATTACAATGATTATTACGATTATTCAAAATAAATGTCCAATTTTAAACAATATATTTTATTTCATGTAGTAATTCACAATGTTAATGATCATAAGAAAACCAAGAGGCAAAATAACACAGGTGAAAAATTTGATGTTAGGAAAACAGGAACACAGGAATGAAAACTAAGGTTTTTGAGAACGTTAAGCATACATCTGTTAATTCACGGTTACTTTATTTTGTGACAGAGGCAAAAAAAGGAATTAGGTAAGCAGAGTCAAAGAATGCGAAGTTTATACAATGCTCTTCGCAGAATTGTTCCAATGGTCCTTTAAATTTATTGCTTTGCCCATCTTGTTGCACATTAAGATTGCTTTTTTTTTGCTTTCCCTTGTCTTGTCTATTAATATTATTAATAATATTAATAATCCAGTATGTAAACGTTCCGCAAATGCTAAAATGCAGTCGTGCGTCTTTTTTCATTCCGATGACTTTTTATTTTTAAATAATGGAATGTACAAACGTCTCCAGCGAAGCCCCAAAGTACATCAGTCTCCAATGAAGGCATTTCATTATTTTATTCTTTACCATTTTTTGTTATGTTAAAGCTTGTCCGTGCGTTAGTCGTATGATCTGTACAAAATTTCTAATAGAACTATAAATAAAGGAATGAAAATGCTTTTAGGAACTGAAATAGTTGGTTATCGATAGAAAAAAAAATGATGATGAACATTTTTGTTAGAAGCTTTAAATTTGTTATCTGATTTGCTTAAAAATATGTCTAATGTGAAAGATCGAAAAGTTTACTAAATGCTCTAATATAGGACAATCACTGTTAATTAAAGAATAATGTGGAAATGGAAATAGATGCAGAATATATAAATATTTAAGTCGATAAAAAAAAAAAAAAAAAAAAAAAAAGAAATTTAAGTTATTAAGGAGCTTGCAAATATTTCTGAAATTTCAAAACTAAATAACTACAGGTATTTTTACAACCATACAAATTTACATGCAATTGCATAATTTTTCCACTTTTTTCCAAAAATTGACCCTCAATGCATAATTTGTGCAATATCCATAAAAATCTAAATACACAATAAAAAAAAGAAAAAGAAAAACAATACAAAACTAGCAAACGCTGATTTTTCACATCATATTTTACTCAATCGATAACCACTTTCACTCTAAATTTTTTCGAGTCAAATACAATTATTCAACAAATTTACATAATATAACCAAGAATCTATTAACATTTCCCATATAGAAAACAATACGTTTAAAAAAAAAAAAGACTATCGCACATACACTCGAAATAATTTTGAATGCAGTTTATTAGAATTTCCCAGTTTATGTGTAGATAGATGGATTCACAAAGACTTAATATTAACAAAATATTTGCACGCAAGCATTTACAAAATCCAGCAACAATCATTAAAAACGATCGTTTTTTTTTTTTTTTTGTTTTTTTTTGTTTTTTTTTTATTTTAACAGATGTCCCTCGTTTTCCTTTTGTTCATTTATTTTTTTATTTTTTATTTTAAATTTTTCGCTCTTTTTCTCTCGGTGTATCGCTACAAAGTAATAACGAGAACGCCGAGTGTGCGACTGGTAAACACACACACAAACATAATAATCGCCTGTTGTCGCGAATGTTCCCTTATTTTAATTTTTTAATCGTTCACATGCCAGGATGATGTCGAGGTGTTTCGGTTCGTTTTTTTTTTTTTTTTTTTTTGTTTGTGTTGCATTAGTCACCTGCGCGTGCTCCGCCGCCGGTAGCTCATCCTTCTCCTCATGCTGGATCTCCTGGACGTTGTCATCGTGATTAAGCGAGCCATTCTGCAGGCTCACGGGTACTTCTTCGGTGTCATTTATCGTCGGCGTCGTCTTCATCGTTGTCGTTGTCGTTATGCTCGTTGTCATTGGGACGGAATCGGATACCTCGTTGGCAATTGGCTCATTGACGACTTGACTTAATAGAGTGTCGTCTACGGGCGACAATGGTGAGTCGACTGAATTTTCCTCGACACAGTCAACGTCATTTTCTAATGGTGCGGGTGGCTGTATAACGTCTAATGAATCAAGTTTACATTCAGCACTTTTTTCGTTCTCTAGAGGTGCGGGAGGCTGTGAAATATCTAAGGAATCGAGTTGTTTTTGTTCAGTTATATCGTCTTGTGGTGCATGTTGCTGAGGAACGTCTAACGAGTCAAGCTTTTGCTCATTCATATTTTCATTTTCTTGCGGTGTAAGTGGTCGAGGAATCTCTAAAGAATCAAGTTTTTGTTCAATTATTTCTTGATTCTCTCGTGGCTGAGGAGCATCTAGGGAATCAACAAGATTTTGCTCAATGATATCGGCCTCCAGTGGTGCAGGTGGTTCAAGCGCATCTAACGAATCAAGTTGTTTTTGCTCTTCCATCGTATCCTCGTCTTTCTGTGTAGGTGGCAAAGGTGGCGGTAGGTCTAAAGAATCTAATTTTTGCTCCGTTTCTTCCTGCTGCGGTAATAGAGGAGGTAATAAATCTAGCGAGTCAAGTTGTTTTACATGCTCAGGTTCCTGGAGCACTTGTTCAGGTAGATTTGTCGTGATCGCATTGTCAAGAATCACAGGTACGGTCTCCTCCATCATTGATGCCGCGAAACTTGCAATTTTCGAGGCTTCAAAAGGTGCAGGTGAATCCGGTAATGGAGGTGGTACATCGTCCACTGACGCTTCCTCTTCCTCTTCTTTCTGCCCCACGGTGTTTTCATCTTGCGTTTCTACTGAATGCTCAATAGTGGGTGATTGTGGTTTGCTTTCCTCGAAGTTAACTTTCTGATAGGTTTGAACTGATAACTCAAGAGAAGCAACCTTTTCTACAAGGTCTTTAGTTGATTTTGTTTCGACAACTGTGGATGATTCCTCGGTCAAAACCTGTGCAGGCTTTGCCTCTACAATAATGGATGATTCCTCTGGCAAGATCTGATCGGGCTCTACTTCAACAACATTAGAAGGTTCTTTGGCCAAATCTTGAGCAGGATCTGCTTGAACAGCTGGTGGTTCCTCGGCTAACACCTGAGCGGGTTTAGCTTCGACAATAACAACCTCCTCTTCTACATAGATAGATGCTGGTCCTTCCTCGGACTGAACGACAAGGTGTTCAGACTGCGTTGGTGCCGGTGATTTTTCTTCGGTTACCATTTCTTTGGTTACTTCAGCTTCGGCTGTTTCTTCGGCAGTAGTAACGACAGCAGCGGCGGCGGTGTCTTCGTCGCGTTCTCGCTGCTGCTGCGACTCGTGAGGCAACTTAAGGGCCTCGGCTAGAGCACTGGCGGTAGGCGCGATCCGATGTGCCTGCTGCAAGGGTGAAGGATCGATGGGTGTAGAAGGGGGACTGGATGGTAAAATGGAGCTGGTACTGGTAATAGCGGTACACGGTACGGAGGGCGTTAAGGGTCTTATTTCCTCAGTGGTTTTGCTCTCAGTGATAGACGACGAGGTAGTGGTAGTGGTAGTAGCGGTAGCGTTAGCGGGCGCCGCGATCGGCTGACTCGTCGCGTCAGGACTGACCTCGACTTTCTTATCGGCGATCGGAGCCTCGACCGGGGCGGCCGGGGCTGGAGCTGCGGCTACGGGAGCGGCGGCTTCTTCCTTCTTGGCTGACTCCTCGGCCGGGGTGGCATTGGCAGCTGGAGCGGGAGCGACTTCCTCGGCCGGTTTGCTCTCCTCGGCCTTCTTTTCATCCTTGACTTCCTTGGTCTCCTCTGTGGGACTGCTAACGGCAGACTTGTCCTCGGGAGTAGTGGCTGCTGCCGCGGCTTCGGCTTCCTCGCCACCCTAGAAATAAGAGAAGCAACAAAATTGTCAATACTATTGTAAAATTATTTTTAAAAACTTTAATAATATATCTTAAATGATCTACTGAAATACTTTATTAAAATTACTCTATTAAAATAATCTAATTTATTTTAGTTTTAAATCATTAATTACTTAAGGTATTATAAATAATATAATGGGTCATAATAAAGCGTTATTCAGCTTTCACCTAAATATGAAAAGCTAAGTTCTTAATCTTACTTGTTTTAAATAGAAAAATCATATTAAACATTTAAAGAAATAAAATTCAAAGATATAAAATCATTAAAATTAATAAAACATTTCGGTTTGAAATAATAAACTTCTTAGGCAAGATTACATAAAACTAAGACGTAGTTCAAGTTCAGTTCTATTAATAGTAAACTGTGCGGAGGTGTTGAATTTCATACCGTGAATGCATTATAGGTGTAACAAATAATACATTTTTTAAATAACGCTGCAGGTATTGAATTATCATCTTTATGGATAAAAGTACGCAGTTTGTTACACGTCATTTGTAACTGCGCATAATGCCATTTGGGTCATTAGATACGTTTGTTCATTCTACGATTTCAGTTCTCTTCTTTGATACTAGTAGCTTACAAGCAATATCTATGTCAGATATAGAATTATCTGTGTACATAAATAGAATATGGTCATCTGTTTAATATTTTAAAATGTAATAATCGCAAATGTAAAATTTAAAACATTTTAATATTGCACATAAACAAAAATATTTTTGAATATTAATAAATGATTTTGAATTTACAAAACAATAAACGATTTTTTATAAAGAAGAAGAAACAACAAGTAAAAATTTAATGAGTTTAAACATTAAAATTAATCGTATTTAAAAATAAATTAAAAATATAAATGAAAACATGCTATGCAGATCAAACGTAAAAGATAAATAAAGAGCAATATGATAAAAGCAAAGAACAAAAAAAAAAAAAAATATTCAAATTCAAGCTCCGTGCAATAAAAGCAAAGCAAAAAACAAAGATTGCAACTTTGAATAGTCAATAAAACGAAGAGCTCGAAAAGAAATACAAGTATTTACGACGAGATGAAGGAAAAAAAACGAAGCAGTGTTACGGTAAAAAAAAACTAGACGAGAGTCATGCATCCGTGGGTAAAAGAAGCCGCGAACGGCACAAGAGAGTGAAAACACCAGAGTCGTTACAACCCAGCTCTGGCTCTCTCTTTCTCTTGTGCGCTACTAGAGCGAGCTCAAGCCCGTAACGCAAACTCGCGAGGGGGAAACTCCAGGCCAGGGGTGACCAAGCGTGTCAGTGTGTCAGTTGATGTGGCTCGCTTGTTCTTTTTTTCCTTTTCAGAGAGTAAATTTTTCATAACTTCTTTAGACGTACTCGTATGAATTTTAGAAAATGGAATTGTTGATGATTTTTAAGATTGTTTTCGATAACACGAATGATCGAAATTTACTATGAGATAGATATATCCTTTGTTCTCGATGGTAAATTTATAGTCAATAAATTTTTACGATTAAGCGATGATGTAAATTTTCATGGGTCTGAAGTTTGCAACGTTAAAGTACAACGAAATAATTATTTACATTTAAATAAAGCTGCTAAAAATGTACAAATTATATTTAAATCCGTATCTGAATATTTAGTTATGCTATAAAACACTAAGACTAAAAAAATATAAATATAAATTTTAAATAAAAACAGTTTTTAAAAAATTTTGTTGGACTCCAACGTTGGAAACTTCAAACCCATGAATTTTCTGCTTTTCATTTCATTTTGCAAATCGAAGAATATTTTCTAATAACGCAACGGAAATAATGGAGTTCCATCGATAATTGAAGGGGAGTTTTAGTTCGTTAAAGTAACGCATCGATTTTCAGATTAATTTGAAATATATTATGTCATTTTATTCAATAAAAATACCATGACTTGAAAAAAAATACTAAATATTATTAAATTTTAATGCAAAATCATTCAATGTATTTATAAAAAAATTAATACATTCACTTATTCTCAATAATATTCACTTATCCTCATTAAAAAAAAAAAAAAAAAAAAAAAAAAAAAAAAAAAAAAAAACAGCAAAAAAATAATATCCGTCAGGATCCATCGAACAATAATTCAACCCCTCGACTCTCAAACGTGTGAAAAAGACAAATACTCAAACCCGATGCTTCGAAGCTATGATAAGCGAACCGAACGTACACGCTACCATGGAAATGCCCCATGTAAGACGAGCATAGCATAAATTCTCTCTCTCTCTCTCTCTCAATTCTCTCCCTCGTTTTTTTCGCACAAATATACGAGGAGAGAACGAAAGATAGAGAAGGAAAGCGTCCAGTCGCGTCCCTTCTTGCTACATGCGTCGTGCGTACACATATCGATCGCGTAGCAAGAGAGAGATAGAGAGAGAGAGAACGAACAAAGAGGGGCGCGGCAGTAACAACGGCAGCGTCGTTGTGCCGACGGCACACTCGGCGGCTTTCAATTTGGTGAATTAAACGCGCGCGTATACGCATACACACATACGTACATACTCAACAACGAGAAAAAAGAAGAGACTCGGGGCTGCGTTTGCGTTTTATTTTATTTTTTTTTTTTTTTTTTTACGCAACGCTCTCTCGTGCGTGTATAACGCCAACGAGAGACAAACTATAGTCGTAGAAATATCGATCGGTAAAGCAACGCGAAGCCGAAAAATAAAAAAGAACGAGAGGCGCGTAACAATTAATGGGACGTTCGTAAAGAAGAAATCGACGATGAAAATTATACACGCGCTCGTCGGGTCGATGTACTTTATAGTATTGATGGATGGTTAATTGACGGGAATTTATTTACAGGTATACATAGTTTTCTCCTTCGCAAAAAAAAATTTTACGTAAAATTGATATAGAAAAAATTAGCAAGCATTTGATTAAAAAAATTTTTTTTATATACTTTAAACAATGGAACAAAGCAACAAAGACTCAGGAATTGGTGCGTCATCCTTTTTAAATAAAAAACGCTATATATTTTAAAAATTCTACAGTTACGCTGCATCGTAAATATTGTTTGTTTGAAAGTAGTTGAGAATGTAGCACAATATAATTTAAAAATAAGAAATTTGCAAAAGGAAACTTTTATTTGAAAAATCCTTAGAAAATTAAAAGATCAAAATAAATTAAATAATTTCAAATAAGAAATGAGTAAATTTTAATTATTGTAAATAGTTATGGCATTTTTATCTCTTAAAGCAGTAAGATTTTGCGATAATTCGCATAATTTTAATAAATTACAAAATATTGCACAAAACGACTTTTCGTAATTTGACGAAATTTTATGAAAAAATTTCATCATACAAAACAGAAAAAACATGAATTTTGTCAAAACGCAATTGCCACACAAGATAATTCACACTTAAAAAACCACCGATAATTAACACTTGAATAACAAAGCCGATAATTAAAAAATTCTCTAAAAGTAATGCAATTGTCGCTTCCCAGATCGTCCAAAAAAGAACCGCTCTCAATTATTCTCCTCCCTCTCGGGTAATATCTCATAGCCGGCACTGGCATCCGACCAAAATCATTGCGCAGATCGTCGCGCGACTTTAACACATCTCGCTGGCTGTGATCCAACGAGGAAAGTGCTTTGGACATATCTAAGCTTCCGGTTGCATCGCTATCGGTTAGCGATGCGCGAACTTATGACGTTAAGTGAAGAAGGGAAAGAGAGAGAGAGAGAGAGTGAGAGAAAGGGGTGTTGAAACAACGACTCTATGAACTTGATGTATGAATATTTTGAAGAGAGATCTTAACATGCGATCGTACATGGAAACGAAGTTGTCTTTTTTGGGGAATGATCTCTCTATATGGGGTAAACGATTTTCGGGCCGTGAAAGTACGATGTAGAAAATGTAAGACGATAATTTTGGCAAAGGTCGGGACATTGAATCATAAACCGAATTTTCATTTATGATGAATAATTTATGCTGAGCTTTAGTTAATCGTTATGAGCTTCCTTATTCTTCGTTAATGAAATTTTGGTCATAAATCATATTTTATTGATTTAACCATTTAGTTTTCCTAGAACTTTTAAAAATTCTATGTTACATAATTTTATTTTTAATAAAAATCATTTTAATCGACTTTTCAAATTTAATACACCTCATTCAAACTTAATACCTTTCACGCTTAAAATTTAAATAAAAAAAAAAAAAAAAGGAATCCTACAAATTCAAAACTTGACGTTTTAATTAAATAAATTAAAATAAATTGCGCTCGAGAGTAGCAGAGGCAAGAGCACAGGAGTATAGAGTCAGCAATCCATTTTACCGCTTTGCATCACTCGATCGTGAGAGACGTCCTCCCTCCCGAGCGCGTAAAATAAAGTTAGCCATCCATCTGCGGAATAGACGCCGAAGCCGACGGCGTCCCCTACGTGGAGCATCAAAAATGCATTAGGCTAATTTTCCGTGAGGTTCGATCCCTTCTCTCTTCTCTCTTCCACTTCCCTTTCCATTTCCGAGCGAAGACAAAACAAATCGATGGAGCAAAGCCGATAAGTAAACAGTAATTCGGCGCATTAATTATTGGGAGATGTACTAGTATGGGTACAATAGTTCGATACAAGAACATTTGCTCGAGATCAGCCGTAGCTTACGTTACAATCATGGATCGCAATGACGAATTGAAGTTGACGGAAAAGGTTTCGAATGTTCCGATGGATTAAATTTTGAATGAAATTCAAATTGTTTTAGATAATCGTTGATGCGAAGGGATCGAGTAACTTTATTTTTTGTTTTTTTAAGTTATTATAAAAATTTTATTGACGATTTTATCGATGCGAACTGTAAAATAGCACCGTGTATTAAAATATTTTGAAGATTAAAAATTCTTTACTATAATATAGATTTATTTGTATTAAAAATCTAAAAGTAAAAGGCGAAAGAATTTCTATTGAATAAATAGAAACATAATATGAAAATTATAAAAATGTCCTACCTTACAATAACTTTAAATTCATTAAAATAAAATAAATCATTCAATCACTTTAAACAATTGCCAAAGTACAATTTACATACAAGTACAATTGTTAATTGTGAAGCGCATCTAATCTCACGTTTCATTAAAACTATATTCAATTTACTTCATTTTCCGCGTGCACAAAATATATTTGCATAATTTGTAAGAACGAGAATCTATCAAAGCTATTATTGTGCACTCGGTTAGAAAATAATTCAAGAATGATAATTAGGATTTGGCATTAGCGACAAATTTTCTTGGAATATTGCCCGGGTACGATATAATTTTATATATAATTTTCCATTCGACGATCAAACATTATCTCGAGCAATCCGTGCATATAAAAATCACGTCGCGTATAAATTTTATAAAAATCAAAATTCAACAGTTCCCATATTCGATAAGAAGAGAATATCGAACCAAACGGATTAGCTCAAAATCAAACGTTTAACCTAATATTCTCTTCACGCGCGAGTCGAGAAATATGCAGCCGTAAGGAGAAACCATTAAAATACGACGAAGTTTCGCTTGCGGGAGCGATTAGTGAGCCATTCGTCGTAGGGTCGCTGCCGGGCGACGATCGCGTGCGATAATTCGTTTCTCCCGCAGCCATAAATACGTATAGACTCTAGCGAGTATACGATAAATCCGAGGAGGCGGATTCATAAACGTCGCGCGATTTGTTACGGTAATCGGTGAAATTAACGCCCATTAAGACTGCTAATTGACTCTATACCCCAAACTTTATTTCTTTGAAATATGCGTCTTTTGGGGAGACTCCGACGGCGAATTTGCTGGAGTAGGAGAAATGAATGGAAACAATTAAAAGTTTTTGTGATAAATGAGCGATGCGTAAGTTGGCTGTTTGAAATTAATATCGATGGATTTTTACTTTTCTACGTATTTTAAATTTTTTTAACATACAATCAATTTAATAATAAAATAAAAAATTTCACTATCTTAGACAAATCTAAAAACATCCCGTAATTTTGTTTTTTATCAAGTAGTATTAAAAAAAAAAAAAAAAAATAAAAGTTTGCACTTTCGTTCGTAGCTCACGAACGCCGTTCGGTTTCGAGACTACCACGAGTCGAAAGGAACGACTCTCACGTGCTACCGTACGTACTATTTTAGAGTCGGTCGATAGTTGTGCCGTGCTGACGTTGAAAACGCACATTGCGTCGCATGCGAGAACCATCGCAGCTTTTCTCTCTATCTTTCTTTCTTTTGCGTTTGCAACAACTAAACGAAAGACTATTTTTAAGCCGAGGAGTGTCGACTTACTACCAGTTGCTTATTTCGATGTAGCCGACGAGGAGGCTTAAGAGCTCGATGTAGGGACATATAAACAATCGCGCACATTGCCGAGGTGATTGTATCGTTGGACACTGATGGATGAGAGCTTTAAGATTCGGCTATTGACTATTACTTCGATGTTTTTGTTTGGTGCATTGCTATATATATATCGACATCGTTGATTTATAACCAAGGCAACGGATACTTATGTTGGTATGGGAAAAAATTATACCTTAAATGATTTACGGGACTCGTCATGGCTGATACGATCGCAAATTTTCCAATCGAAAATTTTACAAATGTGTATGAATTGATAAAAATAATAAACAATTTTTTTTAAATATAATCACGTAACCAAATCTGAATTCAGTACCATTAAAATTATTTTATACTTACACTAAAGAAAAATAAATTGTGTTAAATTTATATAATCACATTAAAAAAATGTAAACAATAATAAATTTAATGTTATTGAAAAATAAGCACAATCATAACATTTATATTAAATATTAAAAATTATAAAGTATGAGAATATTTTTTTCTAGATAAAAATTATCAATTATGTTACAAATTTTACAAACAGTATACGCATAAATAATGTCTTTATTAAAACATGTTAAACTTTACATAAAAATATTCTCACTCAATATCTTATTTTCTATCATCATCGAAAACGACAATTGGTTAAATTTTCAACGGCTCGGATCGATGCACGAAGGGGTTAATCGGATGGCGCACACGCAAACATCTCAATGTCAGTAAAGCCGGCGTTTAAGTTGTTGGATATAATGTTAAACGGTTCGCGCGAAGACGGATTACGATGGTTTCTAGAACACACGAGGCGCACTCGACGGATAATTGAACGCGTAACGAAATAGTCAGGGGATTTCTTGGGAATATGATAAAACGCGTAATCGTGCACATTAAAAATAGTAGTTCGGAATGAGGAGAGACAAAGAGGTGAAGGTGTTTCAAATTTGTAAAAAAAATTGCAGACGTTGGCGTTTTGTCATTGTGAAAGAAACGGTTATCAATCGATAATTTAATACATTTCTACCGTAGAAATAAAATTTTAAATTATTAATTCAATCGCGTTTTAACAATATAGTATAAAATTATATATAAAGTATAATTTTAAATAAATGAAAATAAATAACTCTTTTAAGGGAATATTTGACATTATTAATTTGATTAACTCAAACACTTATCTTGAAAACTTTAGCAAACAAAATTGCTGAAAAATCAATCGGGTAAAAAAGTACTCGAGTACTCTTCAGACTGATTTTCACTCGTCGACTTTCCATTATCGCTCGATCTATGGGGAAACCTCGTCGGAGATATATATATATATATATATACATATATACATATAAAAACTCGTCGCGACGCGGAAAGAATCGATAGCTTATCGCTAATGGTTGCCGGTTATCGAGACGCGGCACATTACTCGCTTATACTCGCTCACGTTCATGGAAACTCGCGGCGATCGAGGAGCCTCGGATAACTTTTCTCTTGAGCACGTGACTGTCTGATAATTAACGGATTAGAGTTGGATGAGAGTGAACAAACGCGCGATGCTCTATCGAAGAAGCGTTACGTACACGCGAAGATTTATGCATGCCTTATACGCGTGTGTGTCTCTGCGTATAAATTTCTTGTAGTCGTTATTGTGTTGGTAAGAGAGAGGATGTATTATATTGGAAAAAAGTTTGGCCGACGTCGCAAGACGTAGATTGTTGCTCGATTGTCTTTAAAGAAATTGCGCGATGTGAAAGGATAATTAAGTTTTAAGGTCGAGCGATTGTTGTAGAAAGTAATGACGAGAGACATTAATGACCGGATAAAAAAATATTTTAATAAATTGATAAAATATTGGTGCTTTTTTTTCTTAGAATTTTATTATAGTTAAAGAATGTACATTAAAGAGTTTATATTAGAAAAAAATAAAATAAAATTTTTTAAAATTAATAACAATGATAACGAAACATTTGTCAGCCTTTTTTAAAAGTACAACATACAACAAACCGCTAATGAATTTCGACGAGAGGAAATCTAATAGTGAACGGACAAAGCAGCGCACGTTAAGCGGTTAGGAAAAATCAAACGAAAGAAAAAGTAAAAAGTATAAGTAAAACGAGAAAAGGCACACACATAGCGCAAACGAAAAAGAAAACTAAAGAAACCGGGATTTCGTTGGACAAACAAACAAACAAACAAAAAAAGAGAAAGTGCACAAAACGCCAAACGAGAATTCGGAAAAGAAAAAAAAAAACAGAAAAAAAAAAAAAGGAGTATACGGCGGTCAATGGGGGGAGGGGGGTAAGTGCTGCGCGTGCCGGGGCGTACCGTGGTGCTCGTTCTAACCGGCTCGTCACCATCGTCATTGTCAACATCCCCGCTAGCAACGCCGAGTAGGGGAATCGCCGCCAGAATCCGCCGAGCTCCCCGTGCCAGGAGCCCGGCAGCCCTGCAAACTCCTCCGCTCACCGTCCGGCCTACCTTCAGCACGGACTCCATTATACTTCTTTCTCTTTTCCCTTTTCTATCCCTCTATCTCTCTCCCTCTCTCTTCTTTCTCTCTTCTCTCTGGCTCCGACTGATAAACCGGTCTTTCGGCTGCCGATGTTGTCGCTGCTGGTCGCTGGCTTAAGCACCGCTGCTACGACTCCTTCGAAACTGTTAAGGCTGCTATTTGATCGTCGATTCTGTTTTTTTTTTTTTTTCTTTTTCTTTTTCTTTTCTTTTCGATGTCTTTCGCGCGCGCGTGGGCGAGTTTTCACGCGAGAGAACGATCGAGCCTCAAGACGATAATTCTTAAGCCAGGGAGGAATGAGTTTCTAATTTTTTTTTCTTTATTTTGCCGGTAATGTGTATCCCGACAACCACGTGGGTTGTTTGCTTTATGAAAGATATATGTCGCGGAGATATTTTAGGTGCGTTTTAACCGCGATGGAATGTCGATTCTGTGCTTGTTTTCTACGCGTTTCATAGACCGCAGTTATTTTAAAATTGTTATTTATTTATTAATAATTTATTAGATTATAATAATAACGTAATCTAACGAAGCCTTGATTGAAGCAATAATTTTTCTCGTTGAATAGATAGGAAATCGTACTAATTAATTTTTTAAAAACCATTATTTTAAACATTTTTATTTTTCAACGTGTTTAAAAATTTAAAATATAAATTTATTATTTTTTACGTGTTAGTGATATTTAAAAGAAAAATGAATTATAATATTTTGTTTAAAATAATCAAAATAAAAATTACAACCTTGAGTTATATATTAAATCGGTGCAAGCTCGCATGGAATATTTTATTGACTCGTTTATGATGTATATAATTTGAAATAGTGATCCTCGTTTCCAAGAAAATTTTGAGTCACAAGGTTCTATTTCTGGTGCAAGCAAAGAGTGAATAGCTTTAGATTTAGAATTCTATCTTCGTAGTCTAATTTTATAGTCAGGTACAGCTTGTTTAAAACGTACTACAATTAATGTAAGATTCCCATTGTTTAAATATTGTTAGATTTTAACTTGATTTGTACATAAATTAATTTATATTGAATAAAATTGAAACTTATTTGTACATTCGTTTTATTATTAATGCAACTTGAGAAAGATAAAATTTGAAATTAAAAAAAAAAATATTTTTTACAACTAAAAAAAAATTTGAAGATTTGATATTAAATATTTATATAAAGTTATATGAAAAGTTAAATTTTTTAAAATTTATAATCTTAAACGAAAAGTAAAAAGTTTTTTGTATCGGCTTTTTCATAAATACCCTTCAAATTCAGTCACGAATCTCCCTGGATTAATATTATTCGTCGAAAAATTGTCTGAGTGATATAAATTTTAAAGTTTGAATACTGTATCAAAAAAAATTAATGTAACAATTTTTAGATTAAAAAAATATCAAACGATATAATTTAAAATAAAAGTATTCGATACAATAATCTTCACAAAGGACTCGAATAAAATTACTCGACAAAAAGAATACGAGGCTCGGTAGTTGATCGCGAAATATTAATAAAAGAAAAAAAAGAGAGAAAAAAGAAAAGAAAAACGAAAAAACTTCGAACACTACATACGCGTATTAACCAGACTATCGTAAGATTCAACAAAAACCGAACTCTTCGAGAGATGCAAGAGAGGAATCGATGATTTCGGTCGGCACGCGCGCGTTTCACGAACTACTCGAAGCCGGCCCTCTTACCCGGCGTCTTTATATAGAGTCTTGAAAGCGCGCGCGTCCCACACGTCGTCGTCGTCGTCGTCGTCGTGTGCACCGATGGAAAAAGGCAAGAGAGAGAGAGAGAGAGAGAGAGAGAGAACGAAGGAGCGCCGGCACGCGCGAAGAAGGAAGAGGAAAAAAATAAGAAAGAGAGAGAGAGAGAGAGAGAAGTTATAGGCGTGGAAGCAAGGGAGTTGTTACTTGTATATCGAGATATATATAGCATATCGCGCAAGTTGAGTAGGTGAGTTGATCGATACGAAGGGAGAAGGAGTTACACAGGAAGTGCGTATGTCGACGGAATAAAGAGATAGAAATGGAATTACAGCACGACGAGTTATGCTTGTTATTGACGGGCACTTGAATAATGCCTTCAAGCACGCATGGCTACAGTTTGAATGCGAATTTTATTCTCCGGGGTCCAGTTATGCCTGTCCTGGAACACATTCAACGATGCATAAATACGATTTTATAAATTTGCGCGCGCTTTTGTCGCTTCGATTCGATGGCTTTTCACCGTCAAAAGATTAACAGCTAGATTTTGATTATTATCGATAAGAGAATTTACGGTTTTATTAAATGTGAGTCGCTATGTGGAAGATCAAATACAATTGGAATATATTTTGTTAATATCTCAATAATTAATTTAATTAATTTATTATTCATCAGAGTATAAAGTTGTAGTTAAAAATTTAAAGATTTAAAAATAGTCTTTATTGAAATTTATCACAAATTTAAAATTTATTTCTACGTGGAAAATAAAAGCATTTAAAAATGTTTTATTAAAATGTCGGTGAAAGTTGGTTATAATTTGATTCTTTATCGGATAAAGATTTAAAACTATTAATAAAGAATATGCCTTACTAATATATACATTTTATTATTAAATTATCATTGATTATTAATTTTCTAAAATATACTTATTAATTACAGAAAATTAAAATTTTTTCAACTTCATTAAAGCCAAATACAAACAATAATATTTTATTTACAAATGATCAAATGAAACGCGATCGAATTTTCTTTAATATCATCGCATTAACCAGAGAGTTCGAGTTAAATCAGAAACGAGCAAGTTGACGCTAGTAACGAATACTCTAGCAAACGATATATACACAGGAGATGCCGTCAATGACACGAGCGCGAAACAAAAGGGAAAAACAGGGGTGTTACGTAAAAGAAAATAAAAATCATCGACGGCGAAAGGAACAAAAAGGCAAGCGTCTCGAGTTGGTCGAACGAAGAATCGAAAAAAAAAAAAAAAATAAAATAAGCGAAGGAAAAGCGAACTGACTTACGAAGTAAAAAGAAAACGATATAAAGAAGGACACGAGAGAGCAAAGAGCTCTCGGTCGGTTGAATAAAACGCACGCGGCGCGAAAAATCGGCTCGCGACCGCAAACCACGCACGCTGGCTCTGCGTTTCTATTCTCGTCCTAAAGATCGAGAAATAAAAAGATAGAATGAGAGAGAGAGAGAGAGAGAGAGAGAGAGAGAGAGAGAGACAGACAGAGGTGGAAGGCAAGAAACAAAGCAAGAGACGAAAGAAAACACGACACTCCTGCGCGCTTCGTGTATACACCGTCCACACCGATAGATCTATCGACGTGCGATATGATACACACGGCGCGTGTACGTTCCTCTCTCCCCGCGCGATGGATAATATCGTTTCGAGTCCATGCGCGACTTACTGCGTCGCGAGAGCGATCGCAACGTGATGCGAAAAAAATGCGCGGAGGATACGCGTGCGAGAGAAGCTTATGGAAGGGAGTGATTTGTTTGTTGTTCGGGCTCTAGTACGTTATGCAAAGGAGTTGGCCTCTCTTGCGCCTCTCTCTTTCTTTCTCTTGTTTCTCTATATCTATTCTAATCAACGAAAGCATAAAAGAGAGAGGTCTTTATTTTCTTGGACTGAAGAAATTGGAGAACAATATTGATTTTTTTTTTCTTTCTTTTTTTTTAATGATAGGTGTAACTTTTTTTCTTTAGTTATTAAAGTGAAACTATAATTATATTCGTGGAAAGGATTGAATGGATGCGTTGATTAATTTTATTCAAGTAAATGTACAATTATTTTGATGTAAGTATAGTGCGATAAAGAAATATTATATTTTGACGTTTTATAAAAGTCTTAGTATAATTTTGATAGTTTTTGAGTAAGTGGAAAACACTTTATAAAAGATATTATTTGCAAGTATATCAAAGACGTATCATAAAGATACTTATAAAGAAAATGATTTCAAATCTTTAATAAACAATACCGCATAAAAGTTCCGGTCGGTGTCGCAATTACTAAAACGCAGCTGCCTCATTAAAAATTAAAAAAAATAAAGCACAATGATGGAAAGGCAAAGAGAAACTTACACGACTTAAGCCGCGTTCACAAAAATATTCTCTTCCCGCGGGCTTGCGAATAAAATAGTAAGCAATAAATAAATGCTACAAATAATCCCGTAATTGATCGTTTCCCGTGTGTGCGATATCGTTTAACGAGATCAAAGGTAAAAAAGCGCGCGCAACTAATATTTTTCGCAACAACGACGGTCGTTAAAATTGAGCTCGTAATTCAATAAAGCGCGCGAGAAACAGAGAAAGCAAGGATATATTAAAATGAAGCTTCGACGGATTTCCGGCGAGGGCAGCATCGAACGAACAAATCTAATATATACATATATGTGTGTGTGTGTGTGTGTGTATGTATGTGTCATGATTTAGTTATTTATAGAATATAGCGAAGAAGGAGATCTCAGTTACCAACGCGCAGTTTCAAAGTTTTCAGCGGCGATCGGAAATACAGAGTACTACTATGCGCTCTCATATATTTAGCTCGACATAGTGATATGGTATTAAATACGAGAATTGAAAATTTGATTAATTGAATAATTTTAATGGTTATAAATTACTTCCTTTGTGCTAAAGATATGCGAGCAATACACATTGACCGTGTGAATAATTTTTACAAAACGAATAAAGCGCGTTGCGCCTGCGTTGTATGTATTTTGACTCGCAACTGAAAAAAATAAATAAATAAATAAGAACTATATAAATTAATAACGATGTAGAAAGGATATCTCGTTGCGAAACGTTGCATACGCACGCAAAGCTAAATAATTCATCATAAATATTATCGTATCGCAGCACACTTCCCCGTATAATTAGATAAGCACGCTGGCAGTTTTTAATAATCAATTAAAATATCTACAATTTGTAAAATTATTATTCAAGAGCGCGAGATTGCGCGCACATAAATAAAAGTCAAAGTGCATTAAAACGAGGCGGTGCAACGATTGAAGCCAAAGCAATCATAAATAATTTAAGCACAATTTGTCGCGAGAGAGTAAGGGAAAGCGGCCGTACTTAAACTCCATTAAAACGGCGCACCTAACAAGAACCATCGAAATAGAGTGAAAGAGAGAGGGGGGGGAGACCGCATACTTTAAAGCACACGGGCACACGAGCACAAGAGCCGAACAATTAAAACGTTTCATTTGTGTCGGAGTTACTCTCCGGCCGGTAAAACTAACGAGGACTCGTATGTGCTTCACCTTTTCGCATCGAGTGCGAGCGAATATGTAACGATCAAAAAATTTGTTTCGTTGGGTCAATTGTGTCGTTCTTTGTGACCATTATTTTTTGAACTCCGTTGACGCATTTATACAAATTTCTTTGAAATATATAAACGATCGAGAAGATTCGTTAAGTTCTTGTAAAATTGCTTATCATTTCGTTCTTCATTTTAATTCGTTAAAGCTTCAACGGCTCGCTAATGGTTTATAGAACATAATACCGTATAAGAGGATTACGTATAGCACCGGTACTTGTAAAGAAAATAAAAATAATAAAACAAGGCTTCTTCAAATCGTCTATTTAGTATTTTACAAGTTATCGATTTTAAAAGATTATCGACGGTTTTTACGCACACGCGGGATTAAAATAAACAGGGATTAACGAAGGTAATCGTATCAAAGAAGCCATTTAATCGTTTCAAGTTAACGGTAATGAGTTAGAACTAATGTACACACGCATGGCGAATAAATCCGAACGTTCGTTCGGCCACGGCTGATATATCTTCATTAACTCGAGGTTTCATTATTAAAGTTTTTTCAAAATCGCGTATATAAAGAAAGAAGATAAATTAACGCAGGTATCAGTGATCACAATAGTCACACCGACGAAAGAAAAAAAAAACTACAGCGCCTCGTCATCTTTCGCATAGAGTATAATATATCCTCATGACGCCCACTCGCGAATTACGAGATGTAAATAACGATCGGGTCGTTTGTTAATCTTTGCTTGTTCACGATACGAAAGAGAAGAGATGGCAAATCGTACGCCCACGATTTATACTTCCGCAAAAGAGTTGCATCTTTACCTCGCTCATTAGCTGCAGCGCCCTTTAGCCCACTCTGTCTCTGTCTCAGTCTCTGTCTCTCTCTCTTTCTTTGTGATACGGTATCTTTAGAGCTGCGTGTAATTGACTGCAACATGAGGGAATCATCGCAACGCGTTGAATTTTTTTCGAAAAAGGGGTAAAGAGAAGATAATGGAGTGAAAGAATATACGTTCGCTCGTATCGCTTGATTGGAGTGCTTTTGTCGATGATAACTTATGCGTTTAAAGTGAAGTGCAGAGATTGCTTGATCGAATTTTTTGCATACGGTAATTTTTCGTTGGGTTAACGGCAACTGTTTTTTTTTGCTTTTTTCTTTTTAAAGGGAATGGTCTTGTTTGCATTTTTTTTTTTTTTTTTTTCGAGTAGTTGAACAAAGGAAATTTTGAGGCTGCGTACATGCACGATTTCGTAAAGAAAAAAAAAAACAACCGTTCGAGCATCAATTTTTCATTGATGCTTTGCAAATATTAGCTATTTTTAATGAATTTTTCAATGGTTAATAAATTAAATTAAAGAATTTATAAGACTTTGAAATCGAGTTTAGTTTAATTTTGAACCGTCTTCAATATGTATTAATACTAAAAATCCACACAGAAAATAAATCAAATCCATTACTCGGAGCTATTCTCTACTTCTGTAAACTAATAATGCACATTAATTACATCCAAATAAAACCATTGATAAACCAATTAAATTAATCAATTTAATACATTAGCAAGAAGTACGCTCTAAACAATCCTCGCTATAATGAAATTCATTATTTATTCACACCGTCAACCCTACCGATAAATTCAATCTCTACATAAGCTTCGTCTTTCTCCCGCTCACCCTCTGATAAAAAAAAAAAAAAAAAAAAAAAAAAAAAAAAAAAAAAAAAAGAAGCAACGATAACCTTTTAATCAATTAGTTCGCATGCCCACACAGACACACACACCAATATTTGGCGTATGAGCACAATACGTTCAATAAATAGATTCCCCTCTGACATCGCTATCGAGCGTCAATTTTCGAGTCGGCAAACGTGCTTTTGAAAATCAAACGAAGAGAGGGAATGACACGATAGGAAAAGCCTCGAAAAGTCGTATCGATCGAAGCTCGGATACGCGCCGTTAATCTTTTTAATGCGACGGTGAAGATTTCGTGTATACGAGGGATGTGTATATCGCGCGTCAACTTGTTGCTAAATTACAATTACGTGAAAGTTTGTGAAGATTCGAGCACAGGATTTCGCGCGAGTTACGTATGGACGCATCGAAAGATTTGAAATAAAAATCGATTAGCCTATGTTTTTCCTTTTTTAAGTATTTTTAATGCTGACTACATAAAGATGGTAGATGTCTTTGTGATGTTTGGAATATTTTGTACGTATAAGTAGAAGCATTAATTAAATAGGAAATTCAAATTGCAATTTTATTTAAATTTTAAGGCAAGTTAATCGGCAAAATAATGAATTACAACGAGCAGAAAAATTAATAAATAAACATGATAAATAAAGAAAAAGAAATTTAATAATTCTATCCTTCAAAAACTACATGTGAAAACCAAACAAAAAGGAAAAAAATATTTCGTAAAATGGGTAAAAAAAAAAACCATAATCCCCGGAGATAAGTAGAAGCGTAGAGTGTCAAGCGCGTGTCACGGCAAGACAAAAAACAAAAAAGAACAAGAAGGAACGAGGAGTATGACTTTGTTGTCGTCGTCCTCTCGAGGGAGTAGTAGTAGTAGCAGCAACGGCGACCCGTCAAAGAAGATGCTCGTCTCTCCCTTACTCTCGTGACAAACGAGACGCAACAGGAAGCCGAAACTATTCCGCCGCGAAACACGATCGAGGTATGTCGTCTTCAAAATACTATTTATTCGAATAGTGAATTGTGTAAGAGAGAAAGAAACAGAAAAAAAGAAAGAAGTAGTTTTGGAGATTATATATTTTTTTAATCTATTTCGGAGAGACATGAAGAATGATTTTTGAATCTAAAGTCTTTAGATTAAATAGAGATTAAAAAAAAATTTTTTTTTTTAATAAATTATTATTGCAACATTTTAAAATTTTTTAAATTTAATATATGGATTTTCTTTAAATGCGTGTACAAAAAAAAAAAAAAAATATTAGAAATTTTAACGATTCAAAACTATGATTAAAATTTTATTCCGCCGAAAAAATAAAAAAAGCCACGCGTCGTAAAGTCTTCAACTCAATATTTAAACAGCAAATTTACAATCAAGTCCCCATCGCAATAGATTCAGCGGATCCGTGAACGCCAACGCGCCGTACCTTTTCTTTTCTCTCTTTCTCTTCCTTTCTCTACCTACGCTGTCTCGTAATCCTGTTCAAGCTGCAGCGTTTCATTTACATCGACTGCTTCTTTCGCGCGTGTATGCGCGTTACACATCCAAGGTGTATAAAGTAAAAAACCGAAGCGAGAGAGGCTACAGATACGCGCTGGAAAAAGAAAAAGAAGAAGAAGAAGAAGCAGAAGAGAGAAGGCGTCTGAAAATATCGATTTTATCGGTTACTTTTCTTCCCTTCCCTCATCTTCTTTCTCTCGCTGCGAGAGAGACTACACTGAATTTTTCATGGGTGCACGGGAACACGGCTCTTCGAATAGTGTGACTGCGTCCTCTTCTCGTTCTCTCTTATCTTACGCTATATGCGCTTTCGGTCTCGCGTGACGAAAATAAGAAATTTTCAGCGAGCTCAAAATGTTCCATCGCCTTGGAAATAACGTCGAGTTGAGTTTCACGCCGAGATTGAAATTTTATGCAGGTGCAATAATTTCTCCCCCTCCTCTCGTCTACTTTTTAAGTCGATATTATTTATGAAGATGATATGCGTGGTACGGGATTATGTTAGAAATTTTCTTTTGAATTATATAGATGGGTGCTTAATGACTATTTACGACTTTTATCTCGTTTTATTTATGTTCTTTCGATAATGGATTTTTTGGTGTTGAATTTCGTGAATAAACGAATGAATAAGTTGCAATATCTATTTTTATCGACAAATTGTGGGAGCAGGAAGCACTAAAAAAATATTTAACGACATATGATCGCGTTCTTAAAAAAAAAATTTGTAAATTTAACTTCAAATTATTATAATTCAGAGACCAAACCTTTATGCGGCCATTATATTCGTCCTTATGAATAATCCAATATGCATTTTAACTTACCTGAAACAGGAAAAAATAACGATTAATAAATTATTATTAATTTTTTTCAATATATTTGATAAAATTATATATTTATTATATGATATATTATGAATAGAATTACTTTATTTAATGCATATTTTTATAAATCAATATTAATATGTTAATGAGATAAACCCCGTGAAAAATGAGTATTTTAAAATCTTCGTGCAATTGATATTAAATTTTTCAAATTATTTGTATCGAATAAATTATATGTAATATGAAAAGAGAGTGCATATATAGTCAATAAAACTTATTAATAATTCAATACTAGTAATATCGCAGCAATAACTCAGATCTAACAAATACGTATAATCAGTCATAGACTTAATCACTCCAAAAAAACTATAATCTCATTTCTCAATACAATATCACTGTTATAAAATCATTTAAATTTTTTCCATTCATTATCCAATTAAAGTTGTTTATGTTGCACAATCTAAGAAAAACCAATCATCTTTCGAATGAAGCAGATAAGAAATGTTTTCAATTGTACGACTTTTCGTACTTTATATACTTTACGAGCACATTTACACAAAGAATAGAATTCGCTCGCGATCCTATCTGTGAGTAGCGAATAGAATTTTCGAAGAAAAATAAAATTTAGAATCACAAAAGAGAATCATTTAGAATAAATAAGATATAAAAAAGGCAAGTTTTTGTCGAATCAAGCCACTTCAATCTAGTATATCTTTATCTCCCGCTTCGAATCTTCGAAACTTCAACTCGTATCTTCATTTAATAAGTCCACTTTTGAAATCTCCATCGCCACTGAGGAAAAAAAAGAAAACTCTCCCACAGTTTGTGTATATACATATATGTCTCATCGATTGACCCCGCGGACGACGAAAACCATCATCCGATTACTCCGGTCACACGAGCGCGCAAGCTTCTTGTACGACGGAAGATGAAAATCAAAAGAGTATCCCCGCTGAGGGCAAAACTGCCGCCGGGAGAAGCAAAAAAAAAACAAAAAAGAATACGAGAGCCGAAGCAAAAGCTATTGAGAGAAAAAGAGAAGCCGAAAAGGATTCGGATAAGAAAGAATCGCTTTTAGAGGCCTTGGACTTGATTCGATTTTGATTTATCGTGTACGCTTGGCTATATCACGATGTCACGGAAGTTCAATGTTTCGTTTCTTTTTTTTCTTTTTCTCTTTTATTCAGCTACTGAAGCCGTTATTTAGACTTCTTTTGAGATGAGGGTACTTTGGTGTCCAGCTGAGACAGATAAGTGGAAATAGCGGTATAGAAAAATTGAAAGGATTGGAATGTTGTGTAAGGAAGGATTTTCTTCTCGAAGACGTGATCTGCGATAAAATCAAGTGCTTTTTTTTTTCTTTATATCAAATGATTCATTTACTAATAAAAGTTGACATTTTACTTCATTTTTTAACCCGTAAAAACCCCGCAAAAATTAGACCATCTTCAGTTACTAAAAAAATTTGCATAATTAACCATCGAAAGTATCGACGTTAAAAGCACATCATCGA
Organism: Chalcis sispes; assembly: GCA_949987625.1. Lineage (NCBI taxonomy): Eukaryota > Metazoa > Arthropoda > Insecta > Hymenoptera > Chalcididae > Chalcis > Chalcis sispes. Next base: position 54,501,574 of record OX465098.1, on the reverse strand, counting down.
GTAACTCGATAACTCGCGTTAAAAAATATTGCAACCTCCGGTAACCTTTGAGCACCGATCTCATTAATAAAAAATATGCATCTCATCTCGACCTATAACCACCTATAAAGCTACTTCACCCCGTATAAAATATTCTTAATCTAGACCAAGGGAGAAAGAGAGAGGGAAGGGAGCAGCAGCACACACGGAGACTCGCTATTTCCCGTTAATCGAGTGCCTCGAGTGAGGATTACACGAGCGCGCGGTTCTCTCGAGCACTGGACAAACACGGCTACCCCTCCGGAAAAACGTGTCACGTCGCCCCGATCGAAAAGTAACAAGCGACGTTGATACGTATCCTCTTGACCCAACTCGCGCGAGTGCGTATACAAATCTTTCCCGGATATATATCTCACGCGATTCTCGTTTGGCCCCTTATGCGCGGAAGAAATATTACGCACACTTTGTTACCCACGGTATGTACTCGTATGCTGTACTAGTATATCAATAGACGTGAGGAGGAAAAGTCTGGAATTTAAATAGCTGATATTTATACAAGAGTTTTTTTAGAGGAAGAATCGAAAAAGGCGTCGATTTTTAAAAGGAAAATGCAATAAAAAAAAAACCCGATGGTTTTTTTCTTTGTCAGGAATTTGCAAGCGTGTGTTCACTGCGTCAAAATTAATATAAATAAGCGAAATTTCGAGTGAAATGGGCGATGATTTTGATTGAGTGCAATGAATTAAATCTACTTAGATAAATAGTAGTTTATATAGATGACAGATGTCGAATAAATTTTTCTTTTTTTTATAGTAATTTAAATAACACAGAAGTAATAGAAAAATTATTTAGTACAATTGTTTAAAATTTATCAAAAAATTAATCGTTTTTAGATATTAAAGTGTTTCTATAAATTAAATAAGATAAGTATATTATTTAATACTCTTTTACAATTATTTTTTATTCTCATACTTTAATGGATCCTTTAAGAAAAAAGAAAAAAACGTTATTTATTTTTCAAAGTAATAATTTCATTTACTTTCATAAAAAATTAAAGAATTTTCTACTGCTTTCTTATAATAAGTTAAATACTGCCCAGAGACTTCGTAAAAAAGTGGACGTTAAATATAATCTTCTTTCTTAAACTTTAAAGAAACTTCATCCATCAAGCGAACAATTCTTCTCTAATAAGAATAAAAAAGAATCGTGGAAAATTATATCCCACGCATACACGATAACATATAGATATCTATGTAGGATATCCTCATCCGAGAGAAAAACTTTTTTCCGCTGCATCTTTTGGCGAAGATGTGCTCGCAGAAAAAGAGAAGGTACCATAAAAAGTTGAAGCAGCCAGACATCAATATTTCTTTATTCTCGAGTTACGAATTACGCTTTATTTGATTCGTTGAATTGCAGTTTTATTTAACTTGTTAAGACAAATTTGTTAGACAACTTACAAACTTTGAAGATTTCATATTAATGTGTAAGCTTTTTGAGGTTTACTGGATTTTTAACATTTTTTTTTTTTTTTTTAATTTAAAATAAAAAGTTAGCATCAAAATACCTTATTTCATATTTATCAGTGAAGCTCAAACGTCGCGCGGTAAAATACCAATTTTTGCACAATTCATTCACGCGATCCAACTTTCAAAAGGAGATTTTCCGCGAGTATCTATAACTTCGCTTGACGAAAACTTTTTTCCGAGTTGAGTCTCGATCTAGAAAGGGAAAAAAATGCAAAGCGCGTATTTTCTCGAAACTTTCCCCGAAAAATCTCGCGGCCTTTACGAATACGTTTCGAAATGACCAACTTTTCCGCACAGCCTTCCTGCGTTTTTCAACCCCTCCCTCCGAATATTTTCCACGAAACGTTCGGAGTTAAGTCCCGAGAAGGGACGGAAAGGTACGGCTATGCTTTTCTCTCCATCCACTTCTACAGCGGTGATGATTGTGTGCATGTGTGTGTGTGTATGGGAGGGAAGAAGATAAGCAATTCATTCGAGAGTGGATAAAATCGGTCAACGACACTGCGAAAATGCGTCTTCCGATCGTAATTAAGGCTCGAACTTTTAATGAAAGTCGAATGGATGCCCGAGTCGAAAGCGAGAAAAGTTCCAAGCAGCGGTTGTCGGCCAACTTATCCCTCTTCCTTTCCCTCTTCACTCTCGCTATCTCTTCTTCTCACTTATCTTTCGGGATTTTCTCTGTCTTTTGTATAGCGACGTTACTGTCGCCACTTTTTTCTTCATCTTTTTCTCTTTTTCTTTCTCCTTGACATGACAGTGGCAGTAACAACCCGAGAGCCCCGGCACTCTTCTCTCTTCCTCTCTCTTTTTCTCCCGGTGAAGGAAAGCAAGTTACCATTGTGTTACATTATGTAACTTTTGTCGACGCATTTTCCCGTTTCTCTGAAATTCCATGCATTTTTCATTGAGCTGCTCGTTTCACGAATCTCTCTATCTTTCTCTATTTCGATACTTTTACCTTTCTTCCCGTATTTTAAATTGTAAAGCTCAAAAAATTGTAAACGAATTTGACGGCAGACATTTTCATTGCTTTTTACTTAATTAAACTTTTTATAAATGTTTCTAAAAGTTTATATAATATTTATAAATGTTTATAAAGTTTTTAATTTTTAAATGAAGTTGGTTAAAAACTCAATTCTTTTACTAGTTACCGATAGCGAAAATGCCTTGATTACCAATAAAACAATGTGACTATTCATCAACACTGTATTCATGAGTCTTCATCAAGGCAGTCTGATTTGTCAATTGCAAATGAAAGTTTACTTGTATTATCAATGTACATTATGAATTAACAAAGATTAGAAATAACATCGTATTACAGTTTTCGTAAAAATATTCTTAAAATGTTTAAGTAAAATTCTACTCCAAAAAACTTAAATTCTAGTTTTAAAAGTAAAAGTTTTACGACATTATCGCGGTTTTTTGTTTTGTCTTTTTTTCATGCGATTTCAGAACACTAAGAAAAAAAAAACTGGATTAAATTCACGCCTTCTCGTTCAAATACTTTTTATTTTTCACCAACGTCGCAAATCTCTCAGCGATTCTTTTGCAAACTTTAATCCGTGTAATGGCAAAAACGTTGAATGTTTTTTAATAATCTCGATGCTTTGGTAATGCATTAAAATTTCAAATAAACATTTTTTACAATTTTATTTGAATTTAACCGAAGTATGCTCAAGTTTAAAATAATTTTTTGGTAAAGTTTGCAGAGCTCGAAAAAATTCGCGGCCAAGGTAGTAAACTCGTACCGTTGAACCCAAGGGGCGTGGATTTAAGACCGTAATATACCCTCTTGTATTTTCGTAGTGGAAACATGTAAAGAAAGGTAACAATGTTCCAGGTACTCTTACGACTTGAAAATTTATAAAAGTTTAAAAAATAAATATTATTCTTTTCAATTTTTATATCAATTTCGCGTGAAAGATATGACAATAGTTGATAATCAATTATTCTGCATGAAACAACGAGTCGAATTTGCTGGATTTAACAATCGTAAGCGAATTTCCAAATTAATCCGTATTAAATTAGAATTACACGAACGATCTTATCAAATCAATAATACCACCAATTTCCAATAAAAATTTCCCCATTAAATTCCATTTTCCAGATTCGACTCGATCCACAAATGATCGAAAAAATTTTTTCAAAAAAAAAAAAAAAAAAAAAAGAGCGAAAGAAAAATAACCGAAAATCCTCGTTGATCCGTTGAATTGCAATCCTCGTTAAATCGCAGTTCGCTCTTTAATTTCACATAACCAACGCAGCGACGGGCTTTTCTCGAGATCGGTGGTACTGCTGCTGCTGCACGCGCACAGAGAGAGAGAGAGAGGCTATCGTGTGCAGGAATACAGAAGAGAGAGTGAGAGAAAGAGAGAGAGAGAGAGAGAAAGGGGAAGGTACGAAAGCGAGTTGGAGAGTTAGAGAGTACAAGCATCGAGCAGAGTCGGACCGTCGGTTGGCATGGTAACAGCTCCGGCGCGTCCCGGCATCTCGCCGGCGCTCGATACCAAACGCCACCCAAATCCGCCAGGGCTGCGCCAGCAGCAGCAGCAGCAGCAATAGCAACGCCGGTGAAGGTGTATATATATATAACAGTGGTAGCGGAAAACTTTCCCCCTTTCCCCTTTCCTCCATCGAGATCCTTTTCAGCTCTTCGGCTTTTTCAAAGCTCGAGTCGCGGCATAATTTCAGGCTTCCTTTACGCTATGCTAGAGAACTCTTTTTTCTCTGCCTCTTACTCTCCTTTTGTATCTTCTTCTTTTTACAGTCGCTGCTTGAGAGCTTGAGAGCTTGAGACAACGATCAAGGTGTCGACTATCGAATGGTTTCTGCTTTGTTACATACAGTTGGAATGGAGTATCATCCATATATGTAATTGGAATAAATGAGCAATGAGTTGTTTATTATAAGAAAATGTGTATGTGAAGCAATTTTTTGTTGAAATATACAATTTCTTTCGGTTTATTGCAATAATTATATAGAATAAGAAAAGTATCGATTGAATTATTACAAACTCGAAAATGATTTAAGAATAAGAACATCTTTATTTTTTATTAATTAAATTTAAAAAAATAGATTGATTAATTTAAGCAAAATATTATTCAAGATTATTTAAATTAATAACTTATATTTTTCATGAAGAGAATATTATCTCTTCCAAACTAATTCTCTTGATATCAATATCCAAAGTCTTCAATAACACGTACAATTTAATTAAAGGTAAAAGCGAGCTTACGATACAAGATCGAAGTAAATTCCACGTGGAAATATCTTACCCTACACAGCCGGCTTCAGCACCGGAAATACCAAAAAGGAGAAGAGAAGACGTTCCACGCGAAGACGTCGAGCTGGTGTTGTATCGACCCATGGCGGTGGCGCTCGTGCTAAGCTTTCACGATACACACGCCCAACTCGATGTACGAGAAAAAAAGGAGAAACGAGAATACCTATTGCGTGAAGTAAAATGATATTATAGAAAGAATTATCCCGTAGGACTTGACAATGTGATTTTTCCTTGAATTAACGAGATTGAGGAGTAGTAGTCGCTGGCTAAGTTTTTCACCCCCGTGAATTTCATAAGGTAAGCAAGCGTCATTCAATTTTGTACTTTAATCACTATAATGGATTTTAGAAAACTTTCTCAAAGGATTCCAACGTCATAACTATGCATGTAGTAACGAACCAAAAGTTTAAATACATATTTTTGTTGAATATTGAATAATATTTTGAATGTTATGATGCTCCAATATTATAATAATGAAGTAAGATAGTTGATAAAGATATCAAAAAGAATTAACACATCAATATAACATTTGATTAAAAGATTATATTCAATATTTTAATGTAAAATAATATATAATCTATATAATATAGTATAATAACATAGTTTCTTAAAATAATAAAGAATAATGAATTACAAACATTTTCATAATACGCGAAATTTGTGCAATCGAATATAAAAGCAAACAATTACAAAATTATTACGAGAATGCATATCAAATATATTCAACTAAAATTATATTGTTTGAATTTTATTGAGATTGTTTGTTTACATGAGGCATTCAATATACTCAAATGAAATAATTATTTTAAAATAACGTGCGCAATTCAAATTTAAATTCTTCCTCTACCAATATTCATCATCCACAAATTTTCCTCCTCATAAATATAAAATTCCGTCAATATTTTCTAATCCAAGCCAAATCCCCATTTTTCCTATAAATTTTCATCTTACTCACCAACTCACCAGATGAAGATCTATCTATCTCTCACGCATAACGCGGCTGTGGGCGCTTAAACTATCTCCATCTCCTTCTTTATCGTCGCTCTTCTCTCATTGTCTCTTTCACGTTTACGCGGTGAAGACGATTTGCGTTACGGTGCAAGTAACGACTCGCGATTGTCTCGAGGCGCGAGCATTTTATTTGCTGCGCTGCTACACTTCCGCGGGGACGTGAAATTATAATGCCGTCATTTTCTCGCTTTCTTTCTCTCTCCCTCTCTCCTTTTCTTTATCCATTATCTTGCAGCTCTCCATTTTTTCGCGTCTCGGCGCAGCGAAAGCAAGAGTAATCGACGGAATTGTCGAGTAGACGCGAACTAACGTCTCTTCGCCCTTACGACTCTCTTGTGACTCGTACAAACGCGACTCCTTCTTTCGTGCAATTCGAAATTTTAGTGTTTTTGCCGAATTCGTGAGTGGATAAAACGATTTTTAAATTTGTTTAACGCATTTTTTTCTAGCTCGAAACTTGAAAAAATTGTATAATTTTACAAAATGATGCATCTGAATTTTGTGCATAAAATGGATCGATAAAATAGATGCTTTAAATTTAAAGCAAAAATTGACATGAAATACAATTTTATATTTAAAAAAATAAATTCGCATCGGCGGTAAATCATTCTTAAACTCCTTACTCAACCAAATTCAATCGCCAAATTAATCAATAAAATCTTTCAACCACGCCATCGAACATTTCCTTCCTTCCTCCTTCCCATTGCTTTTGGCATTTCTATTTTCGATTCGACCGAGGAATTTTCCGTAAGGATTCCGAATCCCTTATGCGACTATACCGGCTTTGTCGAGCGGTTGTGCATCGACAAAATTGCGTCGCGGCTATTCGGCACGCGCGTCCCTTTGAACGGGAGAAAATTCAAAGAGAAATGAACCGATGGGAAACTCATGGCACAATCTGCAACGATTACATCCGTATATAAGGCGCCCTTTGCGAACGCGTGCACAGGATTTCGTTCTAATCCAATCTGACACGTGTTTGTGGATACTGCTCACGTTTGTTTGTCTTTGTCATATTCCGTTCTGTAATATCTTAGGGATGATGTTTGTCAGATGGCGTTTTTTTTCTATTAAGCGATTTATTATCGATCTATCTGTATTATAATTTAACTTGACAGTAGAAAAATATTATGAAAGTATTATCATAAGCGCATTCACGTGATAAAAATAGATACGTAGCTTTTTCAATTATTTCTTAGGAACATACGCATATTGCTAGTTTAAACCGCGGCTATTTCTCTAAAAAGTGGCATTTTAAACGAGCGATGCAGAAACTAGAAGCCAAAAAATGCACGAAATCATTTCAATTTTCTCAAAAGCGCGCCTTTTTAGTTCCTAAAAAATGGCGTTTATATATACTCGCAATACTGTCAGGTATGAAAAATTTTAACTAAATATTCGAATGCAGCGAGAAATTTTGGTAGCACCTGGATACAAAAGAAAATAAATTACACTAACCAAAAAAAATACGTACATTCGCTCCTTGAATATTTTCAATCGACGCGTATAAGCTCGTTAAAGAAAAAAAGCGAATGGAAGAAAGTCAAGAGAGACAGTGACAACGCAGGTTCCAATACCTTACCAAGCAACATACATTCGAAACGTCGGCCGACTTCGTACAGCTATGTACATTCGCAGCGTGTGTAGGTGTACGTGCAAACGAAACGTCAGATAAACGAGCGCTACTATCCAGTATATTTTCCGTCTTGTGAGACGCACGTATTCACGCGACTGCTTTTCACGGCTGTTTCGCTTGCGGGAAAACTTTGCGCGAACTCGCCGGAAATCGCGTTGCTATGACAACGCGACACGACGAATGTACGAATTGTCACTATTATTTGTTGTCGTTGTTATTATTATTATTATCATCATTATTTTTTGAAAATAGTTTCACGCCGGATTTCCATATCGGCTTTCGATTCGAAAAGTTGTGTGGCAGCTGTCGTGAAATTCGATTTGAATTTAGCTTGACGGCTTTATTTCGTTGTATTTTAGTAAAATCGATATTTCGACTTTTACGAATGAAATTTTCTCCTGTTAAAGTTGTGTGCGAATGTCTAAATTTTATTAAATGAAGCTCTTATTCATAAAAAATGAAAAATACAAAATGAAACGATATCGATGCTGTTACTTATACAGAATACTTTTACATAAATAAAAATAATTATCAATTTACGGCTGTTATTTAAAAAGAGACAATTATAATCACGAATATTTTTCACGACGACGTAAAATCGTAAATTTCTCTCCGCGAGAGACAATAAAGATGCAAAATCTTCTCTGTAGTTCCAGAATTTGCAGAGTCGGTCTCTTTCATTTCACTTGCGCTCGTCTTTCCTCGTTCCCTTGCTTCTATACTCTCGCTTCAACCCTCTCGACTTAATCGAGGCGCGAAATACGAAACTGCTGGTGGAATCCGAGACGCGTATACTTTCTCTCCGTCTCTTTAGCTTTCTACCTGCACGCATCGAGCAATTTCTCTCTACCTTTTTCCCTTTCTGTGCACACGCGACTAAGTGGAAAGTTCGAGTGGGCTAATTATTTACGAAAAGAGAGATAGATAGATAGAAGAGAGAGAGAGAGAGAGAGAGAGAGAGAGAGAGAGAGAGAGAGAGAGAGAGAGAGAGAGAGAGAGAGAGAAGAGAGAGAAGAAGAGGGAGATATCAAGGAAGAGATGTATGTTTAGAGAAAACTGCGGAACGCAGAGGCGCTTGAAAATGGCAGGAAATTGCGCGCTTACTACTGACGGGTTACCGAGTTTGCTAAGAATTTAGTTTTTGAAATGTTGAGTTGATTACGAAGTAGGAGAATTAGGTAGAGATTTTTAACGTCATTTACCTCATGATTGTACATCTTTTACGAATAACACGTAAAATTTTAAAACGTTTTTTTTTTTTTTGGAAATATTTGAGTTGTTTGAAATGTGATCATTGACATAAATTTAACGTTAAGCGGTAATTATTTTAATGATATATCGAAACGACGTCGAAATATAAACTTTTAAGGATATTTTAGAGAAAAATGTCTTCCTCGACAGCGTCGTATGTAAATTTCAATCCGGTAAATTACTTCGATGCACATTCTAATGATAGTAGGTAGACATTGTACAAAAGATAAAACTGATTAACGATAATCCCGAAAAATTTAAGTGCTGCAATTATTAATTAGAACGAGCGCGCGTGGAAAACCGCGTTTGTTGATCGAGGCTAATTTAAACAGTGGCGATACTTGACTTTCAGCTTGAATCTGCAAACATTTAATAACTCTTGCAGCAAAGTAAAGTCAACTAATTCCAGCGACAAATAATTGCCGTACATGCGCTCAATTTTAATTACAAGTTGGATCAGAAAACTGTTGCGTAACTGCCATATTTTTAACGAGTTAAAAAAAAATCAATTTTCAAAATGTTTACGTGTAAGAGTTCAGATCGCTTAATTTTCTTATATTTTTTGAATAAACTTTAAAATTTAAAGTGATGATAAAAAGCGATAACTTTAAAAGATAAAAATTTACAAATAAGATTAATTTTAATAAATTTCCACGTACCATCTTCATTGAATATTTGATCGACCGCACAAGAATATCAAAGAGTGCAAAAATAAAAAAAAAAAGTAAACGCTTTATAAAAACTATGCATCGTTACATCGACCGGTGGGAAGTTTTAAAAAAGTTCACAACGGCTACCCATGTAGACTTAAAATCGATGTTCATCAATCATGGACTTCAATTTTCTCGAAACGAGCTTCAGCGGTGAGTCGACGACTTGATTAATTCGCAATAGCGCGTGAATCTAAAACAGTGTAAGAGAGAGAAAGAGGAAAAGAGAGAAAGAGAAAGATGGAAAGAAAATGGCTCTTCCGCAAAATTAATCATCGCCAAACTTTACCGAGTCGTCATATACTTTACGTGTGAGCGATTCACTTATAATATCCACTCGCTCTTTATCTAAGTCAGTCATTCTCTCTCTCTCTCTCTCTCTCTCTCTCTCTGTGTTTTTCTCTTTCTCTCTCTCTATCCCTCTTACTCCCTGTCTTTCTCTTTTTCTCTCTATCTCTCTCTATCTCTCTCTCTCTCTCTCGATAATCTCGATGACTTTTTTAAAGCAAGTCGATACCAGAAGGCTGCGCCATCGGGGCGAGATAACGAGAGAATTGAAGCGGTCAATTCGTGGTAAAGAGAGGAAAGAGAGAAGACGAGGTTGAAGGAGAACGAAATCGCGTCGGTCGTCCCTCGACAATTTTGGCGATGCGCCAAGGCGTTTTCTTTGAGTCTGATTAGTTTGTAATTGCATATTGTTCTCCCTTCGTTCTCTTCAACTCCACTCTTCGCGAGAGACCGTTTTTGGAAAAGACGTAAATGTTGATAGAAAGAGCGCACCTTTGCGAACGCGAATCCGCGCTCCCGACTGCAAATCGAGGAAGAAGTGTGAGGGACATTTTTTAAATTGTTTACGTCGTCGTTTAGATGCTTGAAAATTTTGATCAAATGTCGTTTAGTTGAGCCTTGATATATTTTTTCTTTTCGCTGCCATTACAAGGCAGTGAAGAAGAAAAACTTTTTTTAATTATTAAACGACTTAAAATACATTTACTTTATTTTATTAATATTACTAAGTTATAAACATAATTTCATTCACGAAGTTCTTTACATAAATATTCAAAACAAATCGAAAAAGAAGTTGCTCATTTAAAAAGAAAAACGTAACGTAAATAGACGTACACAATAAACTCATAAAGCACGCGAGAGTACATTACTTTTGTCTCGGCATATTGGCAATCTCGTCTTGCCGAAAAATTTCTCGGGTGTGTACCGCACCTCGGCTCTCAAATTCTCGCAAATAGCAACGGAATCGCGTGCGTCAATCCGACGGTTTATACCGGCGTTAAGTTCGAAATCAGATATCCTTCTCGTGAACGAAAATTCCTTCTCTTCGTTCTTCTGTATACCTTCGGTTACTTTTTTCTTATATTTTTTTTTTACTCTGTCGTTTAAGGAACTTGAAGCAAAACAAAATCGACGTCATCACGTTTCGATGTTCACGAAAGTTATCGCTTGAAATGACTCTTTCTAACTATCTGTTTACTCTCAACGGTCGACGCTCTTTTTCTCTTCTCATTTTTATTTGTTTTTTTCTCTCTGCATCTCTTTTTTTCTTTTAAATGTTAATAGTTGATTGTTAAGTTTCTGACTTTATTTCTGGTTCTCGACAAGAAAATAGTTTAAATTAAGAATCATAGTTTATATATTTATATATATATATATAAACTGCTAAGGCTCTAAAAGAAGCAGGAATAGGAGAGGAAATTCGCAAAAGAGGATGCAGATACGGTAGGAGAAATATTAGAAAGAATGATAAAAACAAAGATTGAACAGGAAATTCAAACAAACTGGAGTAGATTAAATAGGTCTATCTACTGCCCAAACTACAAAAATTGGAAAAAAGAATGGAGGAAGAAAAGTTACTGGGAAAATAAGAAATACGGGGATAGTATGAAAGAGCAGTGGGCAAGACTAAGATGCGGAAATATAGGAAAAGATGAAAGCAAAAGATTTATAGATCTAAAATGCAGACTATGTAAAGTACAAAAGGAAACGATGGAACATACATGGGTATGCGAAGAGGGGGATAACAGAATAAAATTAGAGTGGGTAGAAGAGGTAAAAAAAAATAGAATCTCACGGAAAGAGAAGAAGAAATAAGAAACTAAATAATACAATTACTGAAAGGAGATCTGATAGAAGTTTTGTGTAGGTATAGTAAAGAATTATAAGAATAGCAAGAACAGGGAGTAGGACAAGTAAGGAGGATGGGTTATAGAGTAAGCATAGATAAGTCGTAAGTTAAGCAAGCTAGAATCTGCTAGTGCAGATGAACAACAATGTCAGACTGTAAAACTGTATATATGTAGTTATAAAAAATAGCGAAAAGTATATAAATGCTGTACAAGGGTGACACGTAAAAATTGTAAATTGATTCATGGAAAAAAAGCTTATTATTATTATATATAAGCTGCTAATATGCAGTAAATATTTTAAGATATTATTATCAATTTAATATTTTTAGAATTTATAATTAGAGTTCTTTTGATAAAATGAAATACTAGAACTAAAAAATATTCAATTTCGCAATAACTCGTTTTCTCCATTTAATCTAAATAAGAGAGCTCAAATTATTTGCTAAGCAATCAAGATGCTGCATTCAGCTATCAATTTAGAAGAAAACTATTTTCCTTCTTAAAATTCTTCTTAAAAATAATAATTATACAATAAAAAATAAATTGCAGTTATAAATCAAAAGAAAAAGCACAATTAAAGAATTAAGTAAATGCAACTTATTTCAAAGAAAAAAAAACAAAGTATCATCTTTTAATGCGTCCTTCATAACTTGCAAAAAAAAAAAAAAAAAAAAAACAACCAGCCCTAAAAGTTAACCATCGAATAAACTAAAACCTCAACCCGACAAAATAATGTATGAATATAAGTCAAAAGAAGGACGAAGAACAAGAAAGCAAAAGAGAGAAAGAAAGAGAGAGAGAGAGAGAGAGAGAGAGAGAGAGAGAGAGAGAGAGAGAGAGAGAGAGAGAGAGAGAGAGAGAGAGAGAGAGAGAGAGAGAGAGAGAGAGAGAGAGAGAGAGAGAGAGTCAGAAGCGATAAAGTACACGAACGACCATGACCGTGACGGCGCAGCGCGTCGAGGTGTGTCACACCTGAAGCCATCTGTCTCTCGCGCGTTATGCCGGCCGCCGCCCTTTTCTTCCTCTTCCTGCTGCAGCCCTGACCCCGACGCTCAAGCGCCGCTGTTGAGTCATCGAACTTATATATACATGTAGTACCTATCGGATGTACATGTATGTATAGAAATAGGCTTTGACGGCGCACGTTTTTAGATACCGTCGGTGGAATTATTTATTTTGCAAATTAGTCAATAATGTTTCTTGGATTTTTTTTATTTAAAAATAACGTTACAACTATTTTCAATTTCTAAAGCATTCAATTGCACGATAAATATATTATATAAAAGATAACTTGAATCCCTCTTAAAATTCTTCATCATCTTTCTTTTCGCAAACATTTCCAGCTCAAAAGAAAGCTCAAATACAAAATCCATTCACTTCTTCCGTTATAAATCGAGGAAAATGCAATAAATCCATCGTAAGCTCGTCTTTGATTTCCCGCGAAAGGTATACGCGGCAAACGACTCGAGCGTCGGCGTAGCCGACGTAAGTCTATTATTCGCGCGAGAGTCCACTGGAAAAGACGATTTTCTCAAAGAAATAAGAGAGAAATTCCACGTCGGCGCGAGCTTTCTCGTAGTCGTGAGCGTCAAAGTTTTCAACGCGTAAGACGCCGCGGCTCTTTTTTTGTAAGCGCGAAGTCTGACGGCGCGTGTGCGTCGTAGCGCACCTGTTACCAACCACTACTACGCTTTAGCTTTTTGCAATTTTGTCGGGTAGAAGGAGTGGAGAAACCATAAAGCGTTTTATGTTTCTTGCGGTTGTTTTCTCGCTGCGTGAGTTTTTATGCGTTTATTTAGTTTTTCTTTTCTTTAGTCTCAGTTCCATTTTTTATAAAATTAAATTTATTTTGTAAATACAAAATTTTTTATTAATTTTATTTCTAGACAGCATTAAATAGTAATTTAAATAATAAAATTTTACTGCATTATTTTCTGAAAAAAATGGATAAAAATTAATTATATAAAAATAATTTATTTAATATGTATGAACGTTTGAGATATAAATTCATATACACTATATATACACTTGGTGTAATTGATTATTCAATTTTCTAGCGGCACGAGTACCGTCAAAATTGATTAATCACATTATAAATTATTGACCCAGTGGAACTTGATAATTTTGCCGGAGGAGTGCATGGCAACGAACGCTTATTTAAACCTTTTGACCCATAAAGAATAAATCAGTCTTTCTTCTCATTCGATTCGATTACACTGTTTTAATGCGAACAAAGGAATCGTTAAAAAAAAAATTATACGATTATACAAACATAAAATCGTAATAATATTGTAGTCAATTTTAAATCTAGACTAACGATAACGCTCAAATAAATTACTTTATCGAGACTTTACTAAAAGCACTACCCAAAACAATAACTTCATCGACGAACCTTAACAAAAAAAAAAAAAAAGTTAAAACAACCAATCATATCTCATTCAAATAAGACGGAAAAAAGCAATAACTCAATGCGCAGCAACAAACGGCGCACACTCCTCTCGGTCTCCACCTGAACAATCTAATCTCGACGAGGTTATTCACGCCGGGTGCCGAGGCGCTCAGGAAGTTACCAAGTAAGGCAGAGACTGGGTGAGAAATAGAGAACCGGTATGCATGTATGTGTATATATATATGTGTGTGTGTGTGTATGCGTATGAAAAGCTCGGCAACCCACCCGGACAAACCGCGCGTTCAATGACGCGTGCAGCAGAAACTACGACTGCATGACGCCGTGGAGTAAATCGCGCGTAAGCGACTATAGCTTCGCACTCACTCGTTTTAAAAAAGAAATACTTTTCCGCGTGCAATGACTTTCGCGTGACGCTTGTTGATTGGATTTTTGTTTTTTTGTTTTTGTAGAGAGGGATTTGATGTAAAAGATTTTTTGTATTTCGATTGAAAATGGCGTTGCGGTGAAGAAGTTGTTTGTTATTTTTAGAATTATTTGATAATGATAGATATGATTTACAAAATCTTTTAAGAAATGAGTTGCACTTTTTAAATAAATATCGATAAAAATATAAAGAATTTAACAAAAATTAACAAACCTGGACGTACGGAATTATAAACTGCGAGTTAGTATAGTCAAAATTGATTTCAACTTACCTGAAACAAAAAGAAAAAAAAATTATTTAATATGTTGTCGAATTACATAAATACACATAAAATTAAAAAAAATTAAAAATAAAATGCTCTTTCAAACGCATCTAAGTATAGTTGTCAAAATAACTTATATTTGAATTATTTCCATTTGAACGTTTACATATTTTTTTTTTTTTTTTTATCACGCTTAACCGAAGATAAATAGCTATTGCGAAACGTAAGCAATTGCTTGGCTAAACAACGAAACTACCGCAAACACAGGCAATGTTAATGGAATGGAGATTACAAAACAGTAAATTGACAACTGAATGATTTACTTCGAACAGGTTACTACGACTTGGTTGTTTAATTTTATTCAGCAATAAATATTGACTTTTTTTATATCGCTATTATAAAATAATGCACTTGGCGTTTAAAATATTTTTCTATCAAAGTCACACAAATAAATTTCACGTTTATTATTATTGTTTTTTTTTCATTATTATCATTTTTATTATTACCACTCCTTTTCACAATTATTCAACTGTTTGAAAAAAAAAAAAAAAAAAAAATATCCTTTTAAACAAAAAAGTCAATATTACGATAATATATTCGAAACACGTGATGTCGAAAAAAGGACGGAAGAGTTAAAACGAATGGCAGCGTGTGTCTCAATCGTCCGCTATATTCCCACAACCTTCAAAAGCAAGTCCAAGCGTAATAGCAGTAGTAGCCACATCTCGTGTATCTTTTCTACCTTTCTCATTTCTTCCGCGATGCAAATTTTTCTTAGGCACACCGCGGACGTAGATTCCACGACGAAGCGAAAGAAAACGAAAAAAAGAGGAAGGAAGCTGCGCGTCTACGTTTTGCATAACAATTGCGCGAGTCGCTTCGAGCGCGTAATTTACGTAGATTCGCTTTCTCTCTCTCGCCCTTCCTAAATATTCGAGAGAGTTGATGAAAAATTTAAAATATAAGAGACGATACACGCGGACGATGCTTCGCTATATGAGCTTGAAATATTGCGGGCAATTATAGCTCTGTCTGCTTTCGTTTAAGTTTCACTGTATGGGTATTTGAATAAATATTATATGGACTACAAAATAAAAGGAAGTGAACAATTAGCATTTTTAAATAGCTTTGCCGACGAAAAAAAGTTATAGCATTATTTTAATATCTGAAAACTAAATATATCTACCTAAACATTTTAAGTTTTAAAACAACAAATACTTTTTTTTATTATTTTTGGCGCAAACAAAAATTATGTAATCGCGCATCGAGTGATATTTCGATTTAATTGAAAAAATAAAGCAAACGTTGAGTCTCACCGCGACTGAAGCGCGCGTGCAAAATATCGTGAGTATATAAAAAAAATGCGTCACGTACGACGCGACACGAGCCGTCGAGACTTTCTTCCTTAGTATAGGTAAAGGTAATTCGCCTCCGATGGTAAAGCCACGACGACACACCGGCAGAGGCGGAAAATTGCTTTGACACCTCACGACCGCGAAGCGCCGGTGAAATCGAGTTACTCTCTCGCGTGTGTACGAGGTGTGAGAATAAAAGTCGGCGGTCGCGACGAGTTTTTTTTTTTTTTTCTTCTTTATTCTTCCTTTTTTTTAATGTGGAAAATACGCTTCTAACTCGAGGGAATATCTAGTCGTCTGAAAGATGTTTGTTTTCTTAAAAAGTCGTTAGGGAACGGAAAATTGGTTTAAATTTAAGATTATTTAGTTTCTTTTGTTAGAAGATGTTTACAGTATATTTCAACACTTGAGTAAAACTAATATTTAGGCATCGATAATGAAAATAATGTATTGTGTCATTTAACAATTACAAATCGATAATAAAATTATAAATGCTTTTCTAATTTGACAAAATTATCTCCAAAAGCTATCAAACCAATTGTACATTTCTGATTCGTTGCTCTGCTTAACGAGTATCACACAAGCTTTCAATTACTCGGCTCTCAAGCAACTGTACCAACGACACACTACGCGAGCCCAAAAGAATGAAAAGCTTTGCATACGTCAAGCGCAAAAACGGGAAAAAAGGGAATAACCACAGCTGTCCGTGTCGTCTAATAAACGTGAGCACGTGACTCGAGACTAATTAAACGCACGCGTGATTCTACACGCCTTAGCTGACACCTTTTATTACGAGTCGCGGCTCCTTAACTTCTCGCTGCACAGCTGCAACTAGATACACGTCTAACCGGCTTCTCCGTCTACTGCTTAGTTTCTTCTTCCTTGCTTGACTTGGCGCTTTAACTTTGTTGTTTAAGGAAGCGAAAATTTTACGTGAGTTGGGGAAGCGAATTGAATTTTTAATTGCGGTTTATTTGAACTGATGGATACTCTGTTTACGAAAAACTTTGCGAAATAGAAGTTGGAAAATTTTACAGAACTTTTCGAAAACATTTGAACATGTTTTATGTATTTATCAAACATTATTTAATTTGGTATCCAACACTAAAGGTTGTTCGTAATGAAAACATAAGTTAAATTGTGAATAAAAAATTTATTTTTACCAAGATAAATTACCCTTGCATTTTTATTTTTTTTTCGCGATTCTTTATTTCTTTTTTTAATTTTTGTCGCGCGTTTGCGTTTTATCAAGGCGTTGGAAGATTTTCCGCGAACTCTTAAGATAACAAGAAAGCATTCCGCGTGCGTGCTTTACTTCAAGCTTAATATCCACTAAGTAACGACCTCTGTTTTTTTTTTACACGGCATTAAATTCTCCTTAATTTTAATAAATATCACTAAATAAAGTGCTTTATTTTTTTGTATATTACTGAGTGGAGTTCATGGAAATTTTCGTTTATTATTTAAAGCATATACGTATGTGAAGTATTTGTAAGCAACTTAAAATAATTAGGTTATTAAAATGAAATATTAAAAGTGAAATTTAAATAATTCAACTAAAGGAATCAACGAGGATAAATCTTTAATTATAAATTATTTATGAAAAATAAATAATTACAATCAATGTAATTAATGAACGTACGATTGCAATAAATATAATATTTTATAATTAACCGAAAAATAAACAGCAACAATAATTACCAAGACACAACTAGAATTTAATCACCAAAGCCCACTTGATCAGGAAATAATAATTAAATTCTAAAACCGCGTAGCTTCCTACAACAATAATCAGCAACTAACGCGCGGCAAACTTTAGAGAAACTTCTTGTTCCGTCTATTCCAGTTTGAGTTTCGCATTGATAACCGCACCAAGATTTCCGAAACACCGTGCAACGTGCTATCCAAGTACACCGAGATAAAGAGAGATGAGATATGAGAGAGAGAGAGAGAGAGAGAAAGAGAGAAAGAGACGAAAAGATCGGAAACCGACGCGAAGACGCGCCCGAGATCTTATCGATCTGCCCGGGTCGCGCCGCTGGAGCTCGTAGCTTCCTTTCTCTCTCTCTATCTTCAGCTTGCTCGCGCAACTTTCGACCTGATAATACTACTCACTGACAAATCGCCTCCCGGGGACGAGGATGGAAATTCGGGGACGAGGTCGTGCGCAAGGTTTACGGCTTTTCTCGTAAGGTAAAGAGAGTAATACTCTTGCGGAATGGAATAACCTCGTTTTAGTTAGATTGGAGAGACAAAAACTTCTATTTCTCCTTCTATTTTCTTTTTTTTATAGGTTTAGACGAGAGACAAAGTTTTATTCGGTCGATCGAGAAGATTCAAATAGTTAGAGTATGTTTAAATGATGATAGTTAAAGTCGGTAAGGCAAAATATTTAAAAAGTTTAAACAATTACATAAGCTGAACTTCTTAAAACCATTAAATATAGAACTAAAAATTAACGTCAACTAACAATACAGTACAATTATTTTAATGTCAAAAGCACCGAGGGTTATAAAAATATGTCATCAAAAAAATGATAAATACACTTAAGCACAAGATGACAACATCAGTATATCTCTATTCCTGGAGGAACTTTTAACTCGTTTTTCATCGCACCTACATACATATTCCATCAGTCCTGAAAATAAATTTACGAAGCTCAAACTTATTTACGATCTCGTAAAAATGAAGAAGTCGTGGTTTGAGGGAGAGCATATCAAGGGTGGACGGAGGAGAAAAAAAGAGAGAGCAAGAAACGAATGAGGGTGTGAAAAGAGAACTAAAGAGAAGAGAGGGATGACGGTAAAAATTTATGCGAGAATGACGCACTCGTCGACGAATTACGTATGCGCGGACGCGGTTAATAAATTAAACGCACACGCACCCACGAGTTTGTATACTTGGACGGAAGGGTCGCGAACGCGACGAGTCTTATCGCGGTGAATCGCCGAGGAAAAGGGTGACGTGTAAACTATCCCCCAGTGGTAAGTTGAAGACGGTTACTCGTTTTTTTTCACATTATTTATTTAGAAAAAAAAAAAGTAAATGTTGATTAATCTTGTTTGGAAAAAAGGTTTAAAAATGATTCGTTCTTTAATAAATTAATTTTAATATAAAAAAAAAAAAGTATGCACAATTATATTGTCATTTTTAATTCTATATTAGATAACATTAAAAAAATATAATAATTTAATAACTGTAACAGAACCGTAAAGTTTCATCTTAGCGTACTTTTTACTTTCATAAAATTCTAAACATTCACATTTTTCACTCAACGCCACGCATCGCAATCGCACAAAACAATGCGCACATCTGCGCAACGAAATATTCACATAGGTAACACCATACGCTCGAGAAAAACTATGCGCGCGTGCGTAAGTGCGTTGCTGGAAAAGTCGATAATTGGATTTGATAAGCGTAAGCCGCAAAAAAGGCGATCGCGAGCGTTGTTACGTTACAACGTTAAAACGTTAGCCGGCCGCGTATCCGGGATGTTTGGCCCGTTGAGTCGCGCGTGAATAAAGCGACGCCGTCTACAATGGTAAAGGTAAACCTACGTACTCGCGTATATAGCACGACTTCCGCTCGAGGTTTACCCTATACCTGCGAATATTAGTATAATGTGTGTTTGTATGTGTTTGTATGTACGTGTATGTGTTTAGGTGTGCTTGATTTCCCTTTATTTACGGGTAACGCTCGCTTTGTGCGGCTCTCCTGAATAATATTGTTTGAATTTTTTTTAATTATGTTTTTTTACTCGACAAACGAACCGGTCAATGAAATTTATTGCACGTTAAATAGGCCGAACGGAGTATGTTTGTCGACTGTGTGCTTTCGTTTTAATTCAGTGCGATTAATTTTCGATTAATGTGTTATCGTTTTATTTGAACGAAGTTATAACGTGCAATATTTTAAATGTTACAGTTCATTCTAAATATTATTTTAATTTTAGAACATACGCTTTTAAAGCAACAATTATTAATAAAATAACTTTATTTTATATGCATACATTAAAAAAAAATGCGCATATTAATTTATAAACTTTTGTTCCACGTTATTATTCATAAATCACGAGTTATTTTTCATCAATTAACCGTCAAAATAATATTAAAGCAACAAAAGTTTATCCGGCATCCAATCAAGTCGATAAAAATTTCATTATTTACACAACCCTCGCTAAATTTGATAGCCTTTAATAAATCCCCATAATATTTACGTAAAATCATGAAAGAGCGTTTTTCTCCCCCCCCCCCCCCCTATCTCTCTCTCTCTCTCTCTCTCTTTCTCTTTTCTCACTCTCTGTAAGCGATTGCCTTCCCTACTAGGTAGACAGTTATTACGACGATCCACCCAGAGAGGAGTGCGAGCATTTTTGGATCATAAATTCCGACGAATCCCGCTTAAAATCCTCCGCTCGAAGGATCACAGACAAAAAGGAAAGAACACGGCGCGTTGCGAGGAATAAGGGGATAAGAGGAGAAGAGGTAAGAGGACCTGAAAAACGAGGTACTTAATAAGTAAATCGCGCACGCGTACGCTTATATTCGCGACAATATGTGTTCACGTATCAGCGGAGGTCGGAGACGGAGCGATGACGCGACAGTCGCATAATTCAGTCCGCCTCGTTCTTTCCCCTCTCCCCTCTATCTCTCTCTTTCTCTCTGTCTTTAGCTTTCACGGCACTCCTTTACCGCCCTGACGCGTCTGTAAAAATGACCCGCACACGCAAATCCGCAGACACGGAGGAGGCGGGGGCAAGGATAGTGACGAGGAGAAAAGACGGCGCAACAAAAATGAAACGAGGCGCCTAAGGGGAATTTCCAATTAGCGAGCGGATCTTTGCGAACCAAATTTGCGAGGAAGACCGAGCAAGATAAATAGAAGGGAAATAAAAAGTACGGGTTGGAAAATAGTTGTATGTCCGAGTGCTTTTGCCTCTTTTGCACTGGACTAGGCTTACTGGTTAACCATAAAAGGGTTAGGAAAAAGAAAAAATGAAACTTTGAAATCGCCGCAAAAGAATTAAATTAATTACGGAATGTATTGTAAACTTTAAAATTTTAGATTTTTAATTGATGAGAAATGTTAAAAATTTTTTATTTTTTAATAAAAAAAAGATTCGTTCATAGTTATTTTATCAAACTGACACATATTAATAAAAAAAAGTTTTGTAAAAGAATATAAAATAATATAAAATTCAATAGACCGTTTCGATAAAAAAAAATCTAGTTTAGTGCAATTTTTACACGTTCATATTTTACGCATTCTTTCTTCTCTATTATCTTTCACCTACAATGCAAACAAAGACCCCGAAGTAACGCAAATGTTTTCCATCAATTTAATAACGTCGAACAAACTTTAAACTATATTGTAAGCGCAGTACCGATAATTGTTCACTCATGTGAATTTCCTTGAAAACGATAACTAACTTAAGCGCTCAATCGATGCACCTCAAACAGCAACAACGACAGCGGTATAACAATTTTTTTCGATCAATAAGCTTTCCTATCTATCTAGACGAGAAATTTATCGATCCACGAATACGACGAATATAAAAAGAAAAAAAAACAAAGAAAAAAATGCAGAGTCAATTATGATCATTTGATTTATCCTTATTTTCTTCTTTTTGTTTTCCTCTTCCTTCTTCATGAATTTTCCTTTGTGCATCGTGATTCGCTTTCCAGAGTTTCAGCGTCTCAGGGACGAAATTAATTACCGCCACCACCGTGCAATTTACTATCGACTCTTCTCTTGCTTGCTCTATCGATCGCTTTCGGTGTACGGACAAAAAAATATATTACTCGTTGAAGATACGCTATCGCATCGATTCGTTATATAAATTGATCTCCTGTCAGAAAAAAATAACTCGCGCGTTACAGGTTATTTTTTCTTTACCTCACACCGTTTTGCTAAAAATAGATGCGAAAAATTTTTCTAAAAAATTTATATTAAAATAAGAAATAACATATAATTAATCTAAAAATATATGTCGTAATTGAATAAATCTAAAGTTTAAAAAAAATATAGTTCTGTTTGTATTAAATAATTATTTTTATTCAAGTTAATTGATTCTAATTAATTATGAAATTATTTTAAAAGTATAAATTTATGGTAAAAATCGATTTAATAATAAGCGAAATCTATTGTCAAATTCAATTAATTCAAAAATTACACTATTCAACGATAAATGTAATTAAATTTTTATTTACCATCATTTTTATTTAGATTCTTTTCCATAACTGGCACATTCACGTCTATATCGGGCGATTAAGCTAAAACGCGTATCCTTCTATCATGGGCGCATCATCGTATATAACAAGCAGTTGAGATTGGATTTCGCTGCTCGCACTAAAGATATTGTGTTCGCGCTTGTAAAAGCGCGCTGGATATATAGGACCAACGAGTACAATAGATAAACGCGTATATATACATCGTAAATGCCGTATCGGAATATCGGCAACGCGAGCTTTCGGACGTAAGAAAAAGAGAAAGGAGACGGAGGAAAAGAAAGGTAAAAAAGAACCGAGAGACTACGAGTATTATCTTAGACGAAGACGATAAGCGTCGCAAATAGTATTGCTTACCATGCCGAGCAATAAATACAAAAAAAACAAGGATCCTTCCCGTTTTTCCCTTTTTATCTTAGCGTTTATTTAATCTTTTTTTGTTTTTCTTCGACCCACAGTTCAAGTCCAATCGTATAAAATTTTTTCGTTTAAATGTTAAAATTAATTGAATTAAATTGCATATTTTTGAAAATAAATAAGACATTATTATGTTGTTTAACGTAATGTCTTTCATAAATACATATAATTCAAACAAAAAAATTTTTTTTTCTTCAAATTTTTAAAATTTATTTAAAGCGATCAACAATATTTTTCATAACTGAATTTATCTCGTTATTTTTTCACTTTTATTCGTTAAATTTATTATTTCATTTTTTTTGTTTGACTGTTTTTCTAGATTTTTCCAGCTACTATACGATTCTGCGTTTGCATAGTTCGACGTTTAAATCATTCGTTTTTTACGATTAAATTAGGCATACGTTAAAATGTAAAAAAAAAAAAATTATAAAGTTTTGTGTTTTTTAACCACACACAAGAAACACAAAAATTAATGTACATGAAATATGATACGATTTTATTCATAAAAAAGATGTATAAAAAGCTACCCGAAAATATCCGTGTGATATTTTTTTTTAACAAGCTCAATTAATCCTCTAATTTTTCTCAGTCTATCCGTCATTTCTCCCGACGCATCTGTTTATTTTCAACGTCTCTCTCGTCGTTATCGGCTTCCATTTTTTTTTTTCGAGGAAACTTCAATGTATACAAGAAGAAAAAAAAACCATAGAAAAACTAGACGAGGGAAGCTTCGTGTCTAAAATAAAAAACAGACGAAAAATCACTTCATTCTCGGGAGAAAGAGAAAGAAGAACGATTAGCTCTGGCACGAGCGATATAATCGCTCCTACGTGAAAATAAAAAACGACTTTGTGTGCGTCGATATGCATTTGCTGTGACAGTGAATTTATCATTGCGTGCGACCGATATCGACTCGGTGCACGGCATTCATTTTGTTTTTGCAATCTTGCCGATTGTGAAGTCGAAAAAAAATAACATGTCGGGGTCTCGATATTCACACTTTGAGGGATTTTACTGTACCTTAACATCTTTAATTACCTACCTTTTTTAGTTAATTTTTGTTTTAACTTAAATTTAATTTAGATAAAAGAGTAAATTTTATTTAAAACTGTAGATTAATATTGTATATTTATTGATAAATTTAAAGTTTGTTAGTGAAAATAAACATATTTAAAAAAAAAAATAATTAATTCTACATCGTAAGAATACACTTTTATTTATTATGAGCTATTTTTTTTTTTTTTTTTTTATTTACGCCTTAAAAAAAAAGAAAAAAATAAAAACTAAAAAAAGCAGATTCGACAAATCAAATAACACGTACATTTATGTGTGTATCAATAAACCGAAGAATTCAGCAATTTATCGATACAATGCTTCAAAAAGTAAAGTATTCTCTGATTTATCGTTCTGTTAACGCATCGAGCAAGTTACGTACAAAACGTATCTCCTGACTCGTAACGCCGAGAGCTCGAATTCGAAACGCGTACGGATCGATCGAGTCGTGATAAAACTCGATACGATCGATAAAACCTCGGAGAACGAATTCGGGGCGCGGAGCATACAAATATATATGTGTAAATACATATGTGTGTACATGTATACGCAACGCGTATTAACTCACCTCAGTCAGAGGCTCCTCCTTGGCGACGTCTCCATTCTTCGGCGTGGACTCGCGCACCGGTTTGTTCTTATCTTTCCTGCTGAAGCTGATCGACCTGAAGGACCACTTTTTCTTGCTCTGCGGAATTCAACGATGATAATCCATTATTAATCTTTGATTTTTATTTACGAGCGTGAGAGGTTGCTTTAGACGTAAATAAAAACAATTCGTATCGAATTACGTAACACGAACTAGTTTATATTTGATTTTTCACGGCGTGCGGTTTTTAATTTTATTGTTTTCTCGTTATGTAACGTAGAATAATTTTAAAGTTAAGATAAAAATTGTTTTTAAAATTATTAAAAACTTCAATACGATAAGACCAAAAACATTGTTTATTTTAAACTATTAATTCAAAACATTTTATCATTTTTAAATATAAGCGATACATCGATAAGTTAAGATTCGCAAATAAGTCATAATCTTATCGATCGATAAAAATTCTTAATACCACGTTTAAATCTGTCAAATAATAAATTCGAACCATCCATTTCCTCGACTTGCACAAAAATGCATTAGATTAAAAAAAATAAATAAAAAAATAAATAAATAAATAAATAAAGAGGCACACCTTGTCCTTCTTCTTAGCTTCCTTGGTATCGGGCGACGTAGCTTGGTTAGGGCTAGCGGGCGTGGCAGCTTCGGTCGGCGTGGTAGCCTCAGTAGCAGCGGCGGGGGCTTGATCCGCAGTCGCTTCCGAGGCGGCCGCCGATTCACCGGCCGCGGCGTTCGCCTCGTCCTTAGCTGGCTCCTCCTTAGCCGCTGTTGCTGCTGCCTCGTCCGGCTGCTTCTGTCGAAGGGAGAAAAGGGAGCGCTTAGTTTCGCTTGCTTTTAGTTTATTCATGAGCTGCTTGAGCTACGGCGTTGCGTGCATGGCTTTTTTTTTTTTTTTTTTTTTTTTTTTCGCTGCGGGGGTAACCGAAGGGAGTGATAGTCACGTGGTTGAATTACGAGGTTTCGAGAACAAAGAGGTTTCTTCTTTGCCAGGGATTCGCGAGTGTGTGACAGAGTTTGAATGTTAAATTGTGGCTTGGAAAGTGAATGATTACGAGTTGGACTTAAATGCATATATATATATATATATATATATTTATGGTAATCTTTTTTTATTTAAATACTTTAATGTTTCCGCCGCCCCCCCCCTTTTTTTTTTTTTTTTTTTTTTTTTTTTTTTTTTTTGTAATAAATAATCAATTAAAATTTTCTAAAGAATACAGTAAAAATATAAAGAATAGAAATAACAGAGTAGGTACAACATCGTTGTTTTTATACATATTTTCAACAAAATACTTTTTATATACTATTATATTTTATAATCCACAATTTTCAGCAATTCATGATGACAATATGACGCACATTTTCAGAACATCGAAATATTCATTAGAAATTTGATATTCTCGGTAAAAAAAAAGTAAATTGATATCGTAAGATTCATCATCGCCATCAAAAAGAGCCATCAAAATTCAATAATTATATCCGGTCAAAATAGAGGAAGCCGTATCTTCGTTTCGTATCTATTTTACACGCGCTTCTAATAAAAAAAAAAAAAAGGAGAGGGAAGTACGCACGAGCGAAAAAAACAATGAAAAAAAAAAAAAAAAACGCAGAAGCAGACAATGAAGCCCAACTGTCGATACGTCAGCGGCTTTGTGCCAGGCAGACGATATTGTTTTTCCAGCCGCGTGTCCCCTCTCTATTCTCTTCTCTCTCTCTCTCTCTCTCTCTCTTTCTCTCTCTCTTTCTCATTCTCTTTTCCGCCCCCTCCCTCCATCCTTAGTTCGCGTTTTGAAAACTTTATCCTTTTTTATTTTCAGATCAATGCATAAGCCGACGGATTATTAACGTTAAGCCAAAAAATATAAGTCGCACGGCTTTGATCGATTCTTTTTATTTTTATCGGGATGAATGAAATATTTTGCGAAGATGTAAATTTTATAAATTTAATGTGAAAAAATAAACGTTTACTTTTCCATATCAGTTAATTCTGTAATTAATTTAATATATGAAGCTTCTTTAAAATAAATTTAAACATCTAAAAATTCCATAATTTCCTATACAACTTTTCTTCAATTTATACAATTCGTCATTTATCAAGTAGTCTTTTCTGTTGTAACACTAAAGCAATGTTAAATTAATGCATTATATTGAATCTTTTATCGGCGGCATTCAAAGGATGAAATACTGCAATTTAATAATAAATATCTTTTATATTTTGATAACTCTCAATTTAAATTAATTCCCCAAGAATGTTTTTAATGAAACATGAATAAGTTAACTTGTTACGATTAATTGAAATTATTGTACGGATATTTTTAATGCCATAATTAATTTTTAACTTTATTTTTGGCGCATTTAACATTAAGTGTTTTCAATTACCGCTTCAATTACAATAAATTAAAATTTCCGTAAAAGAATCTTTCGAAACTTTTCATCATCACAAAATAAAGAAATAACGTAATCCTCGTCGACAAGTTAAAATCTTTCGCTATCGATTTAAACGATCGTTGCATCAAATCTAACCCCGATAACCGCTTCGCAACCCGGAAACAAAACGGTAAAGAAATCAACGCCGTAAAAATTTTTACAATCGTCAAGAGTTACAATAGAGAAATCGTTTCTCGCCTACATGGAGACCACCGCAGGAGAGAGTAACGTTTTCCTTACGCCAACGGCGACTACGTAACATTTCAAACACACACACACACACACACGCGCGCGCGCGCGTGTGTGTGTTGTGTATATACATCTGCTACAGATACTATAGAACAGATGCGGGCTGTCATCGCACATACATATATAAAACACATCGCGGTGCCTTTTTTGAAAAGTCTCGTTCAATTCTCGCTACCAGCTTAGGGGTAAAACGAATCGAAGCGTAATCTACGAATCGCGTGTGTCTCTTAAAAAAGGTGCGGCTTAACTAACGCGATCGATCGATGGAAGACAAAAGTTATGCTAGCCTGTTGATATCGATGAAAGTCGAGATATATATGTGGAGCGATCGGAAAGGTTGAAAGATTTAACGGAGATGTTTATCTCGAGGCTCGTCGAGGAATCGAGTTACTCGGTTATCGGATGGAGTCTCTTCCCTTTGTTAATCCTAAATAGAACGAAACTACAATGTATGAAGTGCATCGAATTTTTAATCGATATTTGATATTACTGTTGCTTGATTTAGGAACTTGATCGATGCACATATCACATTTGTTGTTTTTCTTTTACTAAATAAGGGAGTAAAAGGAATAATTTATATTTAACATGAAAATTTGTATTTTTTTAAATTTTATTTGTTTTATCTTATATTTATTTACCCTACGGAAACATTAAAATATCTGAATCATTTAATTCACAATTAATATTACAATAAAAATTAATAAAATAAGACGTTAAGGAAGAAAAATTTGTATCAGTCCGGATTAAAAAGTACATCATTCTTGCGATGTATATAAATTTTTCTAGCATTTTCATGAAGTAAGAAAAAAAAGGCTCCTTCTTTGTCCCGTCCAAACACAAAAAGGCCGGCGAAGTAGAAATCCAACAAAGAACAATGAACGAAGATGGAAATTGAGAGAAAGCGAAACCGATCCGGCAGATGCGTTCATAAAAAGAACGAGTGCAAGAAGCGACTAAAAAAAAAAGAACGACAACGCTTGAAATCCAAAGGTCAAAGGCCCGAAAAAAGGAACGAGCGAGAGAAAACAAACTCGATATATATATATATATATATATATATATATATATATATATATATATATATATATATATATATATATATATATATATATATATATATATATATATATATACACACACGATATATACGCGAGAAAGAAAGAATAAAGGAAAGAGAGAAAAGTCGTAGCTTCTCATGAGACACGAGAGAATACATATGTAAGCGCTTACACGTGTATATAAACTTAATGGCACGCAAAAAGGGAAGAGCAATAATCTCGATCGATTAATCGATCGCAATACACCGACGACGTAGACATAGGAGCCATTAACTTCTCTATTTTTCGGTGGGCAGAGAGTAGGAGAAAGGGGAGGGGGCGAGAAGCAATTTCGAGTCATTGATGTGGCGACGCGCCTCGGTTATTACTCGTACGGCATTCCGGGTTGTGCGCGACGCATCGTCTCGTCCCTTTATGAAAGCCTCAAAACATTTTCTAATAAAAAAGCCCAGGACTCGATTACCCTCGTCCTCTCGGGTATTTTTATCGGACTGCTTTTTTATTGTAGTAGATTTTTTCTCCTTTTCTTTTACTTTTTGATTTTAGTTTTTTTTTTTTATTTGTGTTCCTTTACTTTTATATATTAACATGATTTACACAATTGTCGTCGCGCGTGGTTCTTTTAGATTATTAGGTTTTTTAATTTATTTTTCAATTCTCAACGTTTTTACCTTTTTTCATATTTACATTGTTTTCAAAAGAATATTTTAAAATATCGGTATTTATATCGCAGGATTAACGTAATTAAACGAATCATCCTTATTTCGTTGGAAGCTCAATAATTAATTACTTATTCGTTGAATAATTTATAAAGAGCGAGATTTCGATCGCTGTTATGCAATTACCAGAAAACAATATAGTCAAACTCTGTACACAAAGTTTACAAATGTAATTTTCTTAAGCCTTTGAAAAATTAATAACGTTAAGAAAAGTTTACGTAATTCCGTAAGAAAATTACGAGGACAATATTACTGTCTCGTTTGTAAACAAACAGAAAGCAATCTTAGCTGCTATTCAGAATCCACTTAATTAAGTTTAATTAAATCTCGCTTAATGATATTAGACGCTGTTTCTTCTTTCAAATAGAAGGCGTATATTTAGTATTGTTCGAAAAAAAAGAAGGAACGGAAAAAGACGAGGGAAAGAATACAAAAGAGAGGGAGAGGGAGATGGAGAGGGAGAGGGAGAGGGAGAGGGAGAGGGAGAGGGGGAGGAGCGAGAGATTGGCGTCTTTGTGCAGGCTGTTGATGGCCCTTCAAAGCCATCTTCACAAGTTTACCAACCAAACTCGCATCGTCTCCGGTATATAAACTCGACGTCTTCGTTTTTTCTCCCCCCCCCCTCCCCCCTCTCTCTCTCTCTTTATCTCGCTCTTTCTCTTTTTCCTTCTTACTGATTCTATTTCTCATTTTGAGCTTTTTCTTGAAGGGCAAGGCATGGACTTGTTATCCAACTTTTTAGAGTGCAATCTTTTAATAAAAATGGGGAAAATATTGAATAAGAGATAAAATTTATACGACAATAATAAAGTTTATAACAAAGAATTTTTACTTAAGATTATTGTGTATACGAATATTATACGCTTATTTCATATTCGTATTAAATTATTTTTGTTTATTTTGTTCATTTATTTACTTAAAAACGCATATTATAAAGTCAAAGAAGTAAATAAGTTATTTAAAATGATTATATTTTAAACATATTGGCTTTTTTTTGTTAACTAAAATTTAAAAAATTCTATCGAAAATTCTTAACAGCCATTTCTTTTATTATAACTTTGTAGATTTAAGATTAAAAATAAATAATAAATAATAAACGTCAAAGCGTAATATCATTAGGAAGAATGGAAAGATTATTTATAAAAGTAGTTACTTCTATGAACTTGTTTACGTGCCAGATTTGGCCTTTATTCGTGTATACATTTAAAAAGATAATATTAAAATAACTTTATCTTGCAAAAATACGAGTTTAACATAAAACTAAAACACAACAATGTTTACGATAATCAAAATTTATTAAGTAATGAAACATGAATCCTATTTATAGAATTGATAAGATTATTTCATGTATCACAAACCCTTTATAATGCAAACAAAATAACTATACAATTTGTTTTTTAAATAAACAAGAAAAAAAACATGTCACAATTACGCGTAATTTCTGGCTCTCGGTATAAAAATAACGTTAAAATTCGAACGATACAACAAGCAAAGCAGCAACAACGATATTCACGAGGGGCATAAGACCGCCTTTTCAACAGCAACTCTCGGCTATCGCGTCTCATCAAGAACGAGGGGAAGGGGCACGAGATCAGCACGCGCCGCTAATGCATGTAATTAGCGAATAAACCGTGAGCGAAAGAGATCGCACCTGCGCATAATCCGATGTATACACACATGAACGCTGCCGCCTTGTTTTACATTACAGCCGACGGCGATATGGTGACGGGTACGACGGGGGCTTATTTATTCATTTTGCCGGCACTGCCGCAGCCTTTCATTTTTCCAAGCAAGGAGGGTCACGGAACTGTGTGTATGTGTACGTACCGAGCCATGTCATCATTGTTGTTTTTGCGCGCATGCGTAATATGCAGAAGAAGGATTTACTCTCTTCCTAATGAAGAGAGAGAGGAAGGGGAGCGCGAGCGCGAGAGTGAGAGAGAGAGAGAGAGAGAGAGAGGTAGATTTATATTTACGATTGCTTTTTAACCGAGAGCGAAGCTACGCGTGTACTTTGACATGGGATCGAAAAAGGTGGGCGGATTTTCTTTTATCAGTACGTGTAAAGAAATTTGTTTGTGATGTCGATGCTAATACGATGCATGAATTTTTAATAATTCTAAATTTATTAAATTTGTTTAAGGTGCTGCAATGTTGCTAAAATTATAAATGTTGAGTAGAATTTCAGTTACTTTGAAGAAAATGATATATTTTGCTTAATTCAACAAACTTCCTAACATGAAATTTAAATAGCGATGTATTTCAGTTTGTAAAGTAATACATACTTACACAAACTTAATCCGATTTCATTAACGCTATTAAATTTACTAATGAAACATTAGATTATTATAAATAAAAGCTAAGTATTAAAGTGAAAACCTACGCTCCTCGTTTTCAAACTTTAGCAAAGACACATTTTGCAATTTCAAAGTTTTAGTAAATGCAAGCCAAGCAACCGCAGCAGCGCTCTTTTAATCCTCAACGGCAACCGCTCGCGCTAATACACTTCTGAATTCGTTCTCGAAAGTTCGGACGCGAAGTGCTACTTGAATTTTCGCAAGTATTCATGAAACGCGGAAACTAGAAAGTAGGCAACAACACTCGGCGCGCACGAGAGCTACGAGGGAAAAGAGGACAAGAGGAAAGGTGTCGAGTTTGCGACGGACGGAGAAACACAAAAGTGCAGCGGTACTTTGTTATATTCCCCTCTATTTCGCTCTTCGTTGACACTGCATGATGTGCATAAAATACGAGTACGAAACGAAGTTAAAAGTAATGCACTCGTGTTCTGCGAGTATTTTTAAAGCGAATAATGTTTATTCTTTTAAAATTAATAAAAAAGGAAATTAAATTTTTAACAATAAGATAAAACTGTTTCTTTAAATACAAAATGAAATTGTCAAATATAAATATGTATGAAAATAGAAAAAATAAACAACTTTAATACTTCGAAATATCAACATATAATCCAGTGATTTGTCAGGCTAAAACACATCCCAAAACAGATTACAGAATAAAACAGTCTTTCGCCCGCACGTGTATGAAACAAAAACACATCCGCTAAAATAAAATTCCCTCGCTCTTCTTCCATAAGCAACGAGAGAAAGGGGAAGGAAAGATTAAACGCCAAAATCTTAAAAGGGAAAAAAGAAGAAACAGCTTTCAAGACGAACGGATGAACACGGACACTTCAAACCCTCATTTTTTTCCTTTTTCTCTCCTTCCTCTTTACACAAAAGTTTTCTTCGCAAGACGCGTTTCTTAACCTCTCTGTTTATCTACGTAGGTCAAATGTCACGTCACGCTCGCATTTACACAAGGCTACGTTTTTCTCGCTTCTTACTTTACGCACGCGCGCACCGTTACCACAGGATAAATAAAATTAAAGAACGGAGAGCGAGAGAGAGAGAGAGAGGGAAGAAACCCAACGAACCGTAATGTTGTGACGTCTGAATTCAAGATACGCAATAGCTTATATGCGATGAACCGTTGCCGATGAAAACGAGATTATATACACGTTTACACGTATGGAAGATTGGCAACGTAGCGACCTTTGTTTTGCCTTTGTTTTAGTCGAGTATGGTCGAAGTAAACTTTAAAATTAATTATTGTAAAAGTTTTATGTAATTTGAGATTTTCAAGATGATAATTCTATTATATCTCATTATGCGCGTAATTAAATACTGTTATCACAAGTGCCAATCGAATTTTACAATAAAATATTAAATTTGATTGGACAAAAGTAAAATAAATGAATAAGTCAGTACTGTTGAGAAAATCAAAATTTTTAATTCGAGATCACGAGCATCTCAATTTTAATTTTTGTTTTCTTTAAGCGAACAAAAATCATTCCATTAATTAACAATACCATTCTTCATTATTATTTTACATTGTAAATATTATTAAAATCTTCCGAGTAGCTATATAATTAAAAATATATTAAATAGATATGAAAAAAATTTAATCATCATATTTGTTCGAAACAAAAATAAAAATCGCCGATAACGTAAACAGCGATAGAAAAGAGACAGTCGCCCACAAACATATATAAAATAACTGCCAACGTAAGCACGCGCATAAACAAGTCAACGTGGAAATGAAAGACAAAATAAACAAAACAAATAAAAAAGAGAGGGGCATAAAAATAAAAGGAAAAAAAATGTATAAATAGAGAAATAGGCGACGGAGAGTTACAACGTCGCGGAGATACGAGGCTAAGAGAAAAAGATGAACCCGCAAACTGTCCACGGGTGCGCGCATGTCTCGTCATGGTTTCGCGCAACCGCGATGCCCAGGAAAATATCCGATTTCAAAGAAGAAAGACAGATAGCGAGAGAGAGAGAGAGAGAGACGGCAGTGGCTTAAGAGCAACGACTTTGCTCCTCATTTTTACCGACACCGGTGACAGGGAGAAAATGAGAGACAAAATACGCGTACATAGGCAATCCGAGTCTGCTTGCTCAACCCATTGATTTTTCATTATGCTTGTAAGTGTGCGAGTAATATTTTGAGCTTTGGATATGCTGGGAAAATGTTTTTATACTTGTTGTTTTATATACTTGTTGGAAGTTGGTTTTTCAAAACTTATTTTTATAATATACATTTTTAATTGATTATGTTTACTCGGGTGAAAAGATTTTCAACATTACAAATATTAAATTAAAAATTTTCGTTTTAATAAAATACAAAGAATGAATTTTGATTCTTCGTTAAAATTTTGTTTTAAAAGGTACTTATTGAAATTTTTATTTCTAGTAACAATTGCATAATGTAAAAAATAAAAAGCAAAAATTATATTTTTACATAAACTAATATTCAAAGGCTAGCATGTATATGTATATATATATATATATATCCATAAAATGATTGCTACTTTTTTAATTACCGCAATACATCGCGTCCTTTCACACATGAAATCAAAAGTGAAAAGAAAAAAAAAACAAATACATTTCCATCGATACTCAATTATACCATCCATTACGAGTGTCGCCATCATCGACACCGAATCCCACAACTTTCCCTTTATTTTTCAGCCGCGAATATTGGCGTATAGAATCGAGAAGAATTCACACCCGAACGCCGAATTCAATCAAGGCGTCATTGCGACATGAAATCGACACGAGCCGTCGAGACAAAGTGCGAGACGATAGCGAAAGAAATAAAAAAACGAAAAAAACGAAAAAACAGCAGAAAAGAAATAATATCGAGAAAGTTCTCCTTCTCTTTTCCGCTCGCGATATATTTTTGCTTTCGTGCTTCAAATCGAATCATTCGGTTGAATTCACAATTGTTTCCTTTTATTTGCTTTCATGCGCATCTAACAAACGTGTATATATATATATACACACACATATATACATACACGTTATGAGCAATTAGCGCAGGAAGTAAGAAGCCGTGAAAATGATAAGACTTGCGTGAACTTTCACGATTCCGCGAATTTGACGATGTTTGTAAGAAAAATCAGATAATTTGTGCTTAGGTAAATTGGAGAAAATAACTCGTTGTTTACGAATGCGGACAATGTTAACGAAGGCAAATTACTTTAAAATGCAGCGAGCTCTTTTAAAGTATGAAAGTTATATAAAATACAATTTTAATATGCATTATTTGTATAAAAATATACATTAAACATCTATGTAACTCGTGTAAGAATTTCTCGTTATTAATTTTATACTTTAATAATTTTCAAACGAAAATAAATAAGAACAAAATATACCGAAGAAAAATATTTTTACTACTATACATTTAAAAGTATAACGACAGAAAGTTTTAGCTCCTAGATATAAAACACTTTTTATAGTGTTTAAAAAGTCAAAAATCCCCTCGAGCGTTCCAACAAACAACTTCTATACCTCGTGCAGCTTTTGACGTCGTGTTCAATCCAATGGAGAGGTCGAAAAAGAAAAAAAAGTCATAAAAGTAAACAGGTCGAGTACAAGAAGTACACGACCAAACAGATAGTTTACAAGACGCTCGAAACAAGTACCAGACTCATATGCATAAAACTCGACTCTAAGAGATCACGCGCGCATAAAACCTGTACATTCTCGGTAAGAATGAAAGATGCATTACGTATGCGCTTTATCGACATTAAGATCGGCGAGTGTGTCTCTCGCATTATAATTGTAATGCGAGTCGCGAAAAATTATCGCAAATTTTGAATATTTATAGGCGCGAAACGCAATTTTTGTGACTCTTATTAAGGATAAACTTGAAATTTGTGAGAGAAAAACAGAATGGAAGAAAGAAAAAAAGAGCACCCACCTATTTTCATTTTACCCTCGAACTCGTCTAACACGATAAACTATCGCGTATCACAAGTCTCGCACTCGCTTATACACTTATAGCCTACGCTCGTCCTATCCATGGTCACTAAACCCAACAAAAGAGAGAAAGAAAAAGAGAGAGAGAGAGAGAGAGAGAGAGAGAAAAGGAGATTTTCGAGTCGCATGAGATATTACGATGGCGATACACAATAAAAAGTGAAAAGAAGGGGAAGGGGACGAAGTGCGCGCGACTATGCAAATGCTGGCTCTAAAAATAGACGAGACGCGCGAGACAAACGGCCCCGGCGTTCGCGTGGGCGCCGTCATTCGAGAGCGAGACGAGTACAATGGCTTCTGATGTTACGCGCGCTAGCTGGAAACGCGAAATGTTGCTTTTGTGGGGTTTTCCGAGATTGATTTTAGTTGATGAGTTGGATATCTGCGCGATGAGATGGATATTTTTGAGAAGTAAATTATAAATGGATGGTGTTAAGATTTGATGTCTAATGATACATCGCTTCTAGTGTTAAGAATTACGATCGTATTTTTTCAATACATTTCAAGAACGATACAATGTTTAAATTTTGAAATTCAAAATCGTCAATAAATCGTCTAGAACTTTACAGCAAATAAACGAACATCGCATTTATATTAACCAAAGTTTTTTCAAAGAATTCGAAAGTTCCTTACTATAGAAAGAGAAATAAAATAGACGATTACTATCCAGTAAAAAAAGTCATTATAAAACTTTAAACAACTGCATCTTTATGTTCCCAGAACCATAAACTTTAAAAAACTAGTTCAAAACAAACTTTTTTTCTTGACCGAATGCACTTTCAGCGTCTCTCCTTTCATCTGAGTTACCGCATTTTTATTCAGGACAAAGAAAATATTATAAATACGATCCAACGTTCATGCAATTTGCCGAAAATCGCACACTTGAGGTGCGATTTTTGGAAAAACTAAAAGATAGAAAAGTAAAAAGCAGCGTAGCTCGAAGGACATTCTGTTCAGGTGACAGGTGCAACTTTAAACTCGTTCCTCAACGTCGAATTCCAATCGACTGAATCAGACGCGCAATACGAAAAGGATATAGGTGATAGCATTCTTGAGTAATGGATATTTATGATAGTGCTCCCCCTCTCCCCCCTCTCCCCCTCTCCCCTCTCTCTCTCTATCTATCTTTCTGTCCCTTTCATGGCAACTATTATAACTCGGCGAAGGCGATTTCACCGGGGGATATTCTGTAATCGGTTTTTACTCACGGTGTTTCATTTTGTCGTAGCCCGGCGGATAACCGACGCTGGTCGATCTTGTGCAACGCGAGTCAACCGTAGCCTTCAAGGAACGAACGAACGGAGAACACGAGAATTTTATATCGCCGATTATATTAACTTAATGTTAGTCCGCTCTGTTTACTGCTCGCTCTAGCGAATAAAAGCGCGCGCTCCTATTACTTTTTTATTTTTCAAAGGATTCGGAAAATACAATTTTTTTTCTCTCCTTTTCTAATTCTCGAGGCGAATGAAAAATGTTTTAGTTTTTTTGTTTTTTTATGAACTGCAATTTTATTATTTCCAGTAATTTTAGATATTGCTTATATAAATTTTCTTACAAAAAGCAATAATAATAAAATGTACAAA
Organism: Chalcis sispes; assembly: GCA_949987625.1. Lineage (NCBI taxonomy): Eukaryota > Metazoa > Arthropoda > Insecta > Hymenoptera > Chalcididae > Chalcis > Chalcis sispes. The sequence goes on along the minus strand of OX465098.1, from coordinate 54,464,920 downwards.
GATGAAAATTTATTGGATGCTTATAAATTTTAATGTAGGTTAAGAATAATTGATAACTAAATAATTGTTTATTACTAAAAAAGGGAATAAAAAAAAAAAAAAAAAATTTGAAAAAATAAATTATATGATCATAGCGAGTAAATCCTGGCAAATTTTAACATTTTAAATTATATTTGCCGATTTGCGAGAAACTTTTCCTTCTATTTGCATTAGTTCAATGTTCAATTAACGGCACATTTCAATGAAACGTGATGCTGACTTCTTGCGTGCATTTCTAAACAAACACGTCGACGGATAATTGATGACTTGTGTTTTCTCGCAGAAAAGGAGGCATTATTACCGTATAGCAAATTTTACAAAACTTTACGTACATATACATACATGCAAGCTTTCAGTCTTTCGAGAGAGATACGCGAACAAAAAAAATAGATATATAGTTAATAGTTGTGCAATTAACTGCGATATTTTGAAAACAATGTTTTTAATGAAAATTTATTTTAAAGAATCGCTATTTATAGAACTAAATTACGTTAAACGGTTAAAAATTTGTCGTCGATTTTATAACGATAATAATTAATCAATTTTAAAATATACACAATTTTAAGACAATTTCTTTGTGAACAATCAAATAATAATATACTTTTATTGCATTTTTCTTGTATACGTGTAAGTTATTTTATCATATCTTATGCGATAATTCCCAAAATACGTCTTTGCAAAAAATTTCAAAATTACTGAGAATAAACCGAAAGCGAAAGAATAATATTTAAATCTAAAGAAGTATCTATAAGGGGCTTCGGGGTCTTAAATAATCGTGAGAAACCCAAGAAAAAAAGCAATAGAACGATTGTAAAGGCACATTCAACATTTAGCGGCGAAGAATTCGAGCGACTATGTCACGCGAGGTAGAAGCCTTTCGTTCGAGAAAAATAGCGTCGAGAAAAAGAGGAAAGAAGAAGGCTTGATTTTGACGAGTGACGGAGCAATTGAAAGGGATGCTGAGTGAGAGAGAGTGAGAAAGAGAGAGAGAGAGAGAGACAAAAAATATAAACTATGGGAATTCGTGCGGGTAATTGTCAAGAAAAATACAATTTTCGGAGCCACAATTATTTCGTCTTTGATGCTGAAGAATTCTTCTTCAGTCGTTTGTTTTTTTTTTTTAAATTGGTTTGCGCGTCGATTTCAAGGTTGTACTTGCTGTTTTGGCGTTTTTTATTCCGCCCTTTTTTTGCAAATTTATATTATTTATGAAAAAATGAAAAAATCAGATTGGATAATTCTCGAGTTAATAATTTGAATGAAAATTACGAATACAATGGTGTAAAAAAGAATGACATTTAATATAGTTCATTTTTTACTTAATAGCTGAAAAATAATCTTGCTGAAAAAAATGTTGGTTTCTTTTATTCCGCGAAAGAAAAAAGAAGAAAATAAATCTTTGTTTTTTAAAAACAAAAAAATCTTCACTCCGAATCACTTGGTATTGCACGCGGTCTTTCTCCGAAAACTTGAATTTTTATATATCTTTATTGACGAATAAAATGTTCTTATCAACTGATAAGTATTAAAAAGATTCATTAATATCGCGAAAACAATGGATTCTGTAAAAATATTTCAACAACAAACGTTTCGTAAGCTTTCGATATCATTTATTTTTAGTTGTTTATGCTAACGTTAATATTTAAAGAATGAAAATTCATAATTACATATTTATTTATTATAATTTGATATATTTTTATTGAATAACCTAAATTTTAATCCATTAATATTTAATTTGATGATCTTTTAAAGCTATTTCATTAGTCATACAATACAAAATTTTCAATAATTAATTTTATAATTATCAAAATAACAATAAAAAAATATTTACTAATAAATGCTGTTTTTATTTATGATTTATTATAATTTAATCATTTTTTACGACCACGCGTATTCAATAAAAACGATCGTTTATTTTCGTTGAATAAAACAGACGGCGCCAGAGCGATTTTTAATTAACTAATAAAAATTCCAAACGTCGACAGCCGATCATCATAAACGAACTCATGAATCATCATCGTACGCTTTTATCATTCGTTTTTCCATCGCGTTTGCCTCGTATCCTCGTATCTCTTCTTCTCTCTCTTTCTTCCGGCGCGATCTAAAATTTTTCTCTCGTGTCGCATCTTCTCCTTTGCATGTGCGCTCATGTTATACATATTAATTTTAAAGGAGTAAAGTAAATGACAAAAAAAACTTGGCCATATATTATATTTAGAAAAAAAAGAGAGAGTAATGATGGTATGTATTAAAGATATTGAACGCCATAATTACAGTAGAGCGTATAGTAGTATAAGACGGTTAGTCGGTTTTACAATGACGTAACGAAGCGTATAACACGGTTGAGAAGAGATTATCTGATGTTTATCGACGAATGAAATGAAAAGGTATTAGAAAATATATTAACTTTTACATGCAAGCTTTTTTGAAAATTGTTATTAAAGGACTTTTCGAGAATGAGCAACGAAATAATTGTATATACTGCATTTTAATGCGTTTAACTCAATTTGAAATGACGAATGAATTTTAGAGTTTTTTTTCCGTTAGTGTAAAAAAAACTGATTATTAGTTAATCATGAAATAAAGTGTACAAATTTAAGTTTATCATTACAGATAAATTGTGAAAAATTCTTATTGAGTAATGAATATTATCATCAAGTTAAAAAAATACGGTGATTTAAAAATCTTTCATCGAATAAATAAAAATATTTTTAATAACTTTATAATTTTGTCAACAAAGGTTAAAATAATTTACAAAAATCAGCAAATATGATTCACCTTTTGACAATGTATCGAAGCTATGAACTTTCAACATTTAAACCATATTTCAAAGCAAAAGCGCAGGTATTACCAAATAATAACAAATCTACCGATCTGACTTTACAGCCTAATAAAACGAGAAAAATAGAGTTTAGAAAAAAAAGACGAGACAGAAGAAAGAGGATCATAGATAGATCTTATCTTTCGTCGTAAAATAACATCAAAACATGAAAAAAAAAAAAAAAAACAATGACGAAAACACACGGGTACACGACATAAAACGTGTCACAGAATCCTAATCCACCTACCTTGGTGTTTATTAATGGCCCTAAATCACATCGAGAGTTCAAAGTTCCTCGTCAGCCTCATAAAATACAGGAAGAATAAGGGGCTCCTGCTTCGACGACCTGACCTACTGTCTCTCGTGCGGTCAAGGTCGTAAAGGGACGCAACGGCTTGTGCGCCGTATACGTAACTCAGTACGGGAGGGGATATAACTGCCATAAAGTGGACGCGCATCCAATTGGACCTGAAAGCTTCTGCTTTTTGGCTCTATGACTCTCGGTCGACCATACGAAAGGCTATAAACACCGGCTAGTTTTACGACCTTGGAATAGTTTATAGTTTTGGGAAGGTATCGATGTGTAAGACGAAGCTTTGTTTGTACTATTTCGGTTTTCACGGTCAAACGTGATTGGAGAATCGTGTATTGAACCTTGTGAATTAATTGTGTAATATTGTAAATTTTTATGATAAATAATGGGCGTTCATAAATAGCATATCTTTTATTTTTTTTAGAAACAATTTTCATCGTTTTAAATTTATTTTTAGAAGTGAAATTATAAAAATTTATTACTTTTTAACATCATATATATATTATTTTATAATCTAATTCGACCGCTGACGATTTAATTTTGGGCACTTAAGTACAGAATTTTATATCTGAATGTATGCATTTTATTTTCAAATTTAAAACAATTTTTAATTCTTCGAACTGCAAAATCGTCCATGTAAGTCGTATATACATAAAACAAGGTTAAACCTGGAAAGCAAAACGATGGAAAAAAAAAAATAAGAAAACTCGTTTCTTGCTATTTCTATTCGGCACAAACTATGCCAAGAAAGAAGACGCAATAAAAGTTGAAGAAGCAAAAGGCAGGTGTGCGCGTTTTGTGCCCGTCGTGTCCTCCTTTTCCTCCCTTGAATTTTACAGACAGCCGCTCGAGAAAGATATAAGGAGTATACACACATACGCGCGTGCGTACACAAGTCGTTCCGCCTGTTATTCCTTGTTTTTTTTTTTATTTTCTCTTCTTTCATTTTTCGCGTCTGCGTCGAGGCCGAGTCACAGTAAACTCGAAACTCGATAGCCATCGGCCGTCGCACTTTTGCAGGCGCCTCACGCGCACCTGTCCAAAGAAAGACAAAGAAAGAGGAGAACGAGAGAAAAAAATTAAGGACGAGAGTAGGTATATCTCCGCATTGTGTCACGTTGAGGAAATTACGACACGTATAACTACTTCTTTAATTTTGGTTAGGCTGCGAAAGAGCGCTTACGATGTGCGAAATGATTTTCTTTTTTACCAAAGCTGCCTTGAGCACAAGTCTGGCGCGCGCGAGAATTTCCAATCGAGTGAAAAACTCGTTTACTTTATTGCTTCAATGTAAATTAAATTAAAATGATGTATTTGTAAAACAAAGCAGGTAAGAATAGCTTAATTGCAATGCGTTTGAATTTATTCTTTTTTAATTAATTTTTGCCAACTGTGACTGGAAAGATAACCAGCTAAATGTATTTCTTTGTTAAATTGATAAATAAACAAACCGTGAATGGCTTATAAAAATTAACGCGTGTCTGCTTGCTTACGATCAAAGACAAAAGATTATGCAAAAATTAAACAAAGCGATTAAATATTTATACGCATTGGAAAAATTCAACCGATAAATTGTTACACGTACGGCTTCCGGAAATTTTTAACACAGCTTGTTAAATTTCCCAGCGACGAAACTTAGAAACCTGCGGAAAAACGTAGACCGAAGATCAAATAAACGCCAACCTACTGTAACCGCACTCTCGTCCCTATATACACACACACTCCCGTGTAAAACAGGAAATGAAGCGATCGGTTAGTTCGCAAATCAGTTCTCCCGCTTCGAGAGGAAATGAAAAGGGAAGGTGGCAGGAATGTAGGTATGAGAAAGAGAGAGAGAAAGAGACAGAGAGAGGTAGAAAGGCGTAGTCTCGCGCGTCACGGCTGTTACACCTCTATCTGGCGCGTGACAGCTGCCGGGGTTGCTCAATCGAGGAAATATCGAGTTTCGAGCCGTCCTCTTGTCACTGCTCTCTCTCTCTCTCTCTCTCTCTCACTCCCTCTCTCCTACTTTACCGTTAGGAGGGAGGTTATGTATCGCGCGAGAAAGCCGACCTGCCTTGTGGATCGTCGAGGGTGGAGACACGAAGGAAGTCGAGCTTTAAAAGCTCGTGGAAACTTTGGATTCTGCCTAATGGTAATTGATAAGTGAGTAACGGGAGCGATTATAGTATGCTTTTGGTATTGTGGCTGCTTTTTTCGTTGAATTACACTTGAATGAATACAAGGAAGTACAGTTTCGATATCTTTGATTCGATTTAATATTTTAAGCAAAAATTACATTTCAAAATCTATAGCAGCATTCACTTATTAGATATAGTTATCAATTGTATTAATTTAATTAAAATTAACGAGCAGCAAATACTTAAAGTTGATGATTAAAAAAAAAAATGAAAATTTAAGTTACGATATAGTTTGCGATAAAATTCGTAGAAGAAACTAGCGACATTTGCCGTAATAATTAAAGATACTTTTGGTAATAAATTTTCTACTCTTTTCAATTCTCGACGTCTAGTACTCTACTCATTAAACTTTATTAATGGTTTTGATTGGCCAAGCGTTCGAAGAATGTAAAGCCATCAATTGAACGACATTCCTTTAAAGTGACGAATAAAAATTCCATTTTCCGGTCGATTAAGTTTACTCATCGCGCGGCGTGGGACGAAGCACTTAACAAAAAAAAAAAAAAAAAAAAACAAAAAAAAAAGAACACATCTTACGCATTCTTCGGACAATACACAACTCGTCTCAATCGTTGTAAAACTTAACCTCTCTTTCTCTCTGCATCTCTTGCTTGCTTCGCGCAACGAAATAAATAAACAGATTAAGCGTCTAAGTTTAGAGTGCGATCCGGGGCAACGATCGGTCTGACCGCTTCTGCACGCGCGTTCCTCGCCGAGGAATTGCATAAATTGCGACGGGACGTACGGTAGCGTCTCTATCGCCTAGGTCAGGCCTATTAGAAAGAGAGAGAGACTCGACTAACTCACAGCTGTGTGTCAGCGAACGGACACTTGCTCGCTTACCCACACGCACTTTATCTTGTTCTTTTTTTTTCAAAAAAGAGAGAGAGAGAGAGTGAGAGAGACGTAGGGAGGAAAAAGAGTGCGTTAACGCGCGCGAACGACCAACGGATCAAATTGACGATTTAGATGCAGATATAAACTAGCGTCTGACTGATGGTTAATGGCGAACGAAGAGAAGTCAACACGCGGATTGAACAACGACGAGACTTGATTCGATCGCTCTGATAAGGAAGCAGGAAACGACGAAGTTCTTCAATTTACTTTTCTTTTTCTCATCGGTAACTTCTTCTACTTTTTTTTTTACTTTTTTTTTCGTGCACTGAATCTTGATTACCTTTAGAGAAAGTTGTAGGAAGGTATTTTTGTAGTATAAAAGTGAAAGCTTTTTTTTTCTTACAGTATTAATTTATAAGTTATGGTGCTTGAATTATTTAAGAATGTTGAAAAAAGTAATGTTATAAATAAAGCAGGCGTTTCTTAAATTTTGATATTTTGATTAAAACTTGATATTTCATTAAAGAATTATATATTTATTGATCTATGAATTATTAAAATGTAATAAAATCTACTATCAGGGATTAATTTCAATTTCAAGTTTTTACTTTATAATGTATAATATACACATTTAATGCACATAATAATAATTAAAATTTATTAAATATCATTAAATCTAAAATCGTGATATGTTTAAAATTATTAGACAAAATGAAATAATTTTATATTGAGAACGAGTACGACGTCAGTCAGTGACACGAATCTTATTTTTATCGCGCGTGCTCGGCAACGGGCGTTTAAAATTACTTGTGAAATGTAAAGGTAGACAAGTGTAGTTGTTCTGATTAGCATAATAATACTTTGTATGTTTTATACTTTACTAATTTAAAATATTTTCTCGTACTTACATCGTTATAATTTTTATTAAACAAAAAATGTTGTTATATGCGCATTTTAAATCCTAAAGTATTTTTGAATAAATATATTGTTTTATAAATTTTTACACTTTAAAAATAATTTCACTAACAAAATTATGTTACCGCATTAGAATTTATTCATTGAATTTACTCGTTTCAATATATTTAAAAATATATTATGCTTTATCAAATATATATTTCAGAAAATTGTAAAACAAATTAACCTATAGTATTTATCAAACAATAGAATATTACTAATTCTATTGTAATATTTACTTACGTTTAATATTTAATTGAAATTTTAATAAAAATACTATAATCTTTATAAAATCCTTGTATATAAAGAAAATTCAATTCTGTCACACATTTTCAATATTACGCAACGTTTATCTCCCAAAAAGTAAGATACGAACAATCTTAAAAATAAAGCTCACCTCTTTATCTTGATCCTTTTCAGTAGCCTCGTCCTTATCTTTGTCTTTATCTTCGGCGGAATCTGTGTGCGGTGCCACACCGTTAGAAGTCGGCTTCGCGTCAGCCTCCTCGATTATTCCCAGCTTTTCAATTTTCTCGCCAGCCTCGCCACCCGCGACACCCTCGGCGGGCACGCCCTCTTTTTTCGGGGTGGTCGTTATATCGACGGACCTTCTGCTTTGTCGCGCTCCCATTTTTGTTCTTTCTTTGTTTTTTCTTCTTCTCTTTTATTCGATTAAGTCGATACGTTTAAAAAACGCTATTTGCTCGCGATCCGTCAGCCTTTGAGATCGTTGCTCGTCTGTCGATCCTTTTTTAGAACGCTCGCGACGCTTTGTTCCTTGGCTGAAAGAAAAATAAAAAAATGGTTAATTATTAAAATTTAGAACTTAGCTTTAATTCACATATACATGAAAAATTGTTTGTAACGAATTTTGTACTTTTTTCCGTTATCGATTTTTTTATTTTTAAAAAAGATCTTAAAATTTAACATTTATTTCTCGTATCTCAAAAATATACAATTTTCTTTTTATTTCAAGATTAAAGTTTTATTCGATTTTTATTCAATCCTTTAATGCGTCATTATTTCGATTGTAATGAAAAATACAGATGCATGTTTAAAAACGATACAAATCTTATAACTGCGTTGGGAGCGCCGTATGAATATTAATCTAATTTTAATAGCCCAAATGAACATAAATGATTTTATAAACAGAATTAAGGATTGAACACTTTAAAAACCACGAAGTAGTTGCTGGTACTAATATTTCGCATTAATGAAAATGAAATATAATTAAATTCGTACAAAATTAAGAGAATTTTATAAATATAAAGACATAAAATTAAACGAATGTTTAAATTAGTAAATAAAAAATATGCTTGTTCGAACATGATCTTGATATAATAATAAGCTGATACATAGTTTATAGTATTATTTACTTTAATTTTTAGACAAATTAGTATTTAAAATATAATTATTATAAAATCTGCTAACCGAATTATCAACTTTAAAACAAAAAACTTTACAGCAGTTTACAAGTAAAATATAAAAAATAAACTGAATGAAATACACAAGTATATACTAAAATTGTAAAATGAAAATATGAAATACTATAATTAAAATGTATTGAAAAGTGAATCATAAAACGTAGAAGCAGTGAATTATTATTCATGTGTTCAAGTATAATAGAATCTTGGGAAACTTCCTTGAAAGTTGATTTTTCATCTCTCTCTCTCTTTCGCATGAATCATGTAACATATTTCAAAAGTATAAAAGTTAAAAACTTAATGAAAATATATCAATTCATAAATTATTGAAAGCAACGTCGACTTTCGACATATACTATCCTATTTTATTATTCGTTTTGCAGAAAATTCTAATAATAGATTTAAAACTAAAAATAAAATTGATTGTAAATAAAACTGGTTGTGTATTGTGTCTAGCGGTAAATAATAATTTTATTTTAACTTTATAATTCTTTTTTTTGATCGTTATATTTTATTTTAAAATCTTCTAACTTTTAAATAAATCAGTTGCCATTTTTTATTCGGTCAATTATTTTGATATAATTTAAAACTAATTTTCATTTAAAATTTTCATACACGTGATTTAATAATTGTTGCATCGATTCAATTCATCGTAAAGTTCTTAAAATAACATAAAACTAATCTTTCCGCATATTCATACCGTTACAAATACATCATTCGTTCTCGAAGAAAAATTAATACATAGAATGCACTAAACGAATATACAAAAATAATGACATGTTACTTATCGACAGTAACTAAAGTCTTTTTCATTTAACTTTATCTTAATTGTTTTTTTAATCATTAGAAATGATACATTCGAAGCAATATCCATGAAAAAATAAATTCCAAAAGAAAATAGGTATTTTAATATTTCTCGCAAGTACAAGATAGATTTACAGAACACTAATAATCAATTTTCATATTTAATAATAAAATTTAACTTCTAAATCATAATTATTCTTGAAATTCTGTTTCTTGTATAAGAAATTTTAATTTGTTTCAAATAAATTATAAAAGAAAGCAAAGTTAGAGAAATAAACTTTATATATAAATTATAAAATATTTATTTCTTTCTTAAATAAATCATTATTATTTATTCATAAGTCATAAAAAGACGTCATCCTCAAGTTCAGAGTTCATCAAACTTCAAATGAAATTCATATCGCCAAAAATCATAGCAAAAACAATCATCGTCGTTAACAAACCACGCAACAGCAGAAGAAAAATCTAGCACGGGTCCTCCACGAGGAAAAAGAGAAACGTTAAAAAGAAAAAAAAATGTCCACGTTATCGAGCGAAACTGGATCGCATGACGCATATATATACGGACGCTGCGCAGCTATAAGATAAAACGAGCTCGGTATTCCCCTCCCCTTCCCTCCACCTTCGAATACTTTTGCGGAACAACAAAGAAAAACGCGCTCCAGAACGCGTAATCGCAAGGTCGTCGACGCTCCGTAGGACGTTGTACGAGGAGAAAAAAAAAATTTCGCGTGGTCCGCATTTGAATGGCCTTCTCTTACATCTCGAAAGAATTCGTGTGGCACGATTTTCGTTTCGAGGTTTTGATCGTTTTCGCAAAAAAAAAAAAGAAAGAAAAAATATATATATATACGCGATGAATAATTTATACGTGTAATTTATGATAATTGAAAAACAATTGTGAAATATTATTAGCATTAACGTGATATATTAAAAGTTTTCAGTGATCTGCGTTTATTTATTTTTTTTTTTTTTTTTTTTTTTTTAAATTTTATAAATTCAAAATCAAGGGAAACGATGAAAAATTTTATACGGAAAGTTTTATTAAATTTAAATGAGTCATATAAATGTGAATGGATTTTTATTAAACAATTTATTCATTAAATTTTTTATTGTACACACAACACGCTGCCCTACTTTCATATTCAAGTCGTACATCAAAAGGCAACGAAGCACACATCACGTGTTCTCATTGCAAGTGGTGTGCCCCATTGAAAATTAAATTTTTACAACTTCTTTCATTCAGTGAACGTTCAAATTCTCCGGAAGAAAGTAAGCAAAGCAGCAAAAAAGAAAAATTATTAATAAAAGCAACGAGGTCGCAAATGAAGCGCGTATGCAGCTAAGCTTAATCGCGAGTCTCGGAGAGAAAAAGGTCAGCGCGCGTTCAGCGTATGCTCGTTGTTTCTTCAGATAAATAAAAAAAAAGGGAGGAAAACAAAAAGCAAGAGAAAGAGAGAAAGAAAAAAGTGCCACGTTGAGAAATATGATTGTGCCCCAGTTGGCCGATCTACCTTCCCAAAGATCCGCGTATTCATCAGACGAATTGAAAAACGATAGAGACAGGAAATGAATAATCGGGTCAAATCTGGCTGGTTAATTGCTCGCGACTCGCTCGATACGCCAATTATCGCGTGGGCAAGAAAAGTTGGAAAGCAAAGAGAGAAAGAGAAAGAGAATGCGAGAAATGCTTATTATTTCGCTGGAGTTCCCAGATAGATGAACTTTTTTTTTTCGATTTTTTGATTTTTCCTTTTTTTTTTTCTTTTTCTTTTCAGCTTTTCATCCAAAGCGAAACTTTACTGCCGCGGTTTTCAAGTGGCTTGAATGTAGGTCGCAGTCAGAGGAAAATAAGCGTTCCGGTTTCGCGTTGGGTTCAAAGTTTGCAGATAGATTACTAGCCATATGTATATGCGTGAATGTGTGCACAAACTAGTCGCTTTTTTTATTACTGTAGATACTATACGAATATAAAATTTACAGACAACTTATACCGCTATCGAGTTATGAATAATAATGAAACACCTACGTCGACAGCAGTAAAAACACTCCCGCGCTTATTTACATAGCATAAGCATGAGTTATCCGGGTATGAGCGAAAGGTTTTTTTGCACGCGCGCTTGTAGTTCATAAGCTGTTTGTAGTCACCGGAGAAACACTAATGACGGCGTGAAACTTCCGAAATGCAAAAATGCAAAAAGAAAACGCACTTTACTCGTCATGTTTCGGTGATAATTGTGGATAAAACGCATCTCGATCTGGTGATTGTATCGAGAAAATCGTCAAACAAATCGAATTGAATGTTTTTATGAAATAGTTTTACTGACGTTGAATAAACGATACGTGTGTTGTAAACAATAATTACGTATATTTTTAAATAAAATTTATAAAATTATACATAAACATTAGTGCTTAGTATTACTCGTTGATTTCATAATAAAAAAATCATCGAATTAGCGATATAATTTTATCGCAACTTGTATGCATCACGTAAACGAAAATTCGTGTCATTCTTTCATGTAAATAAAATTTTCGATCGTTCGTAATTTTTCACAGTCTCTCTATGTAATATACGTTACAAGCGCTCGGGCAAAACACAACCCATAAATTTAATTTACAAGACAGTTTCGGTCAAAACCGCTACAATCGTACACGAGCCGCCACCGTTGCATTCCCTTGTAGCCTCGTTCTAACGTCAACGAACAGCGAGAGAGAGAGAGGGGGGGGGGGGGGAACGAGTGCTGCCGAAAAACTCGAGCGAAAGTATTCGAGAGCGAGACAGACAACGCAAAGAAATAACGATCTCTCTCTTTCTCTTTCGGTTTTTAACGAGATTGAATTATGCGCGTCGACTCGCGCGTTCTATGCACCTTTCTAATGCACCCACGTGTCCTCACCGTTCACTTGGAGCGCGAAATCGTGAAGAGATCGAGAGAGAGAGAGAGAAAGAAGGAGAAAAAAATAAGCAATTCCAGTGCGGCGTGTGTTTGAAAAAGAAAGAACGAAGCGATTATCGTCTAGTAATCTGTAAAAGGTTGAAAAGTGAACAATGGAGTTTATTTTTTTCTCATTTACAAAGACGAGCATATGTTATTTATAGTGAGAGATGTATAGCTAACGCTGCCGTATACTAAAGGTTGTTTGGAATTATGACACGCCATTCGTAGGTTAAAACTTTAAAAATAAATCGTTTTATCAATTTAGAATTATGAAAATTATATCAATTTCTTTCTCGTTCTAATGATTAATTGAACTTGAATGTAGGATACGTTGTAGGTAGGGTTAACATTGAAAAGAATTTTAATTGAAATGAGAAAGTTTTGTTATTTCAAAAGAATTTAACACTTTAATCAAGAAAATAATTCATCAATTTTTACAGCAGATTTTAATTTACTAATGTACAATTTTATACTTTTTCAATAAATTGTTAATCAATTTTCAACGAAAATTAAGCAATACCTTTCCTCGCGTTTACAATATTATCAGATTATAATAATCAAATAATAATCAAACCAGCGAAAGATATAATCTAAAATTCCACGAAAACCCGTTCACCAGCAATCTAAAAACGAGATTACCAACTCGAACTCGTAAAAGAACTCGAAGGTAAGTGCAAAGGTGTGACCTATCCCTTCGTCGTTATCGCTTACGCCAGTCGTTACTACACCCACGCGGCGTCGTTGAGAAAAATAAAAAGACACTGAACACGCGCGTGTAATACACTTCGACGTACACAAAAATAACCGTTCGCTAATAATTTATATACTAAGCTATTTCCTCGATCTTCGGCACTACACGTGTTCGCATATATATATATATACACACACATGTATGAGTCTCATTACTGCACAGCAAATCGAGCTTCAAATCGAGAAGGAGAGAGACAGCGAGCCCTGACACGCCTTCGGTGAGACTGGGTCAATGCTCTCTTTCCCTCGCCTTCCTTCTCTATCTCTCCTTCTCTTGTATTCAATAGCTCGTTCACCGTCCGAGATATATATCCGGGCACGGTGATAGAACTTGAACGCGCCGTGGATTAGGTAATCTATTGTTGAGCATTGAAAAGAGTGAGAGGAGGTGCTTTAAATACGAGCTGGTGTATATATGCATATCGATTGATTTGCGAGAATTTTCTATATTTTGGGTATTAGCTTCGCTTCCTTGCAAACTAATAGCGATTGGCTTTTATCGAATCTTTGTGCGCCGGTATAAAAAAGTGCGATTTCGTATTTATCTGTGATTTGGATTTTGAAATCGGAGTAAAAGTTTTAGCTACCGAGTTTTGCAATAATTGTTTCATAAACGTTTTGATTGATTAAATGGACAACTTATTTTATTGCAGGAGTTAAACTTATTCTTTTTTATAATATATTTACATACGGATTAAGAAGATTAATATTAATTTATAAAATATAATGAAAATAATTTCACAATGGCTTAATTCGTTCGTTTTCCACATTAAGGTCTCTAAAACCTATCCATTTCGGGAATATATTTGGTTAAAATATGGTTAAGCTCGTGATAGATCAGCTAAATTCAGCGTGTATCGCTCGTGATTAAAGCGTTCGACATAGATGAAAAACGTTCCTCTACTTTGAATAGATGATTGACGTTGATAGGACGTATGAATTATGTTAGACATTCACGCATTTATAACATGCTATTGAAATAATTATAAAAACACGCGACGTTTAATTGAATAAAATTGAATGGAAAATTATAGTATTGATTCAATTAGATCAAGTAAACCGTCATAAAAATGAGATTTGAAAATCAATTTTATTTTATTGTTGGAATAAAAAATTCAATACTTTTCATAATTCTCAAAGAAAGAATCTTAATCGTATCGATAAAATAAAATTCTTTTGTACTTTGACTAAATTTATACGAAAGATAAATTAGAATGCGTTTTCAATATAAAATCAATGCGAGGCGATATATCGACCATTACATTCTTTATTTTCACATCGCCTAAGAAATTCTCGTTAACGGTCTAACAAATCCACGCGCGTTTATTTTTACTTCTCGAAGAATTGCGTTATTCGAACGAACTGAAAGAGCAAACACGAGCGTCGCCATTTAGTCTCCTTCACGGTTATTTCTCGCTATTCACACCATTTTCCTTCAACAGTTTTAAAACCGTGAAGCTCTGAAGATTCTCGTTAAAATCTTACATTTATAATTCCACGATAGGAGTTACATGTTTGTGCGCGTACAGCTCGTTGAAAAAAAATTATCGTCTCATATCATAAAATAAGAAAAAAATCGTCCTTACCGTCGAGATATCGTTTCGATAAATTTTACGAGAAACACCGCATTCTCTTATTTTTCTACAAATTTTCTATCCGTAATCTTGCGCGTAGGCGTTAATTTTACGACGGTTATATATATTATACGCGAGCGCAAATCGGATTCGTCAGTGGGTCGTTAATTCAGCGAGCGTTGCACTCCTCGCACGAGTTCAATAGACCAAGATGGATGAGGACGGCTTGCGCGCGAACGCGAATTGAATAAACGATCAGCCTTGCGAGAGAATTAACGAGTGCAGTCGAGCGTTCCAAGATGCATTTATTCGCGTCCGTTTTTCCTTTTTATAAATGTTTATAAATTTTCTAATTTTTTGATTTATGATTTTAATAAAAATAAATGTACATTATAAAAAGATAATCAATACGATTATAAAAAGCAAATTTATTATAACTTATTTAAATAAATAAAAAAAAAAAACATTATGTAAAAATGTAATTTAAAAAAGAAGGAAAATATAATTTCGAGCTGAATTTTCCCTCCAACCAGTCCAACGTGCAAGAGTTAGAAAATAAAAGAGTAAATCTTCTACACTCGCTCAAAGCCAAACTCAAAAGCAGCCAAGCCAAAGTCAAAGAAACTTCTGGCAATGCCCAAGGGACGTCCGACCGCGCACGGAATCTCTTTTTTTCCTTCTTTCTTTTACTCGAAAGCCGTCCGCCGGTGGCCTTCCCGAAAACCGGACGGAAACAAATTGGACCACCGCGCCGCGCGAAACGGGAACGCACGATGTTTCTTTCTCCCTTTGCGCTCTCTCCTACTTTCCTTTTTTTTTCTTTTTTCCTTTCTCCTTTTTTTTTTTAACTTTACGAGAACACGAAAGAGATGGGATTTTTAATATTTCATCTAGGTGATTCTTGCGCGCTTTGGTGTGGCATGCGGAGCATTGTGAGGAGATTAACGGACGGTTTAGGCAGTTGCGCTTAATTTATGGGAGAAGCATTGTCGACGTGTTTGTAAACACGAGATAATTGATTCGTTGCGTTGTATGAGCTTTGTCTTCTCTCTCTCTCTCTCTCTCTCTCTCTCTCTCTCTCTCTCTCTCACTCTCTCACTCTCTCACTCTCTCACTCTCTCACTCTCTCACTCTCTCACTCTCTCACTCTCTCACTCTCTCACTCTCTCACTCTCTCACTCTCTCACTCTCTCACTCTCTCACTCTCTCACTCTCTCACTCTCTCACTCTCTCACTCTCTCACTCTCTCACTCTCTCACTCTCTCACTCTCTCACTCTCTCACTCTCTCACTCTCTCACTCTCTCACTCTCTCACTCTCTCACTCTCTCACTCTCTCACTCTCTCACTCTCTCACTCTCTCACTCTCTCACTCTCTCACTCTCTCACTCTCTCACTCTCTCACTCTCTCACTCTCTCACTCTCTCACTCTCTCACTCTCTCACTCTCTCACTCTCTCACTCTCTCACTCTCTCACTCTCTCACTCTCTCACTCTCTCACTCTCTCACTCTCTCACTCTCTCACTCTCTCACTCTCTCACTCTCTCACTCTCTCACTCTCTCACTCTCTCACTCTCTTTCTCTTCGGGTGGTTGAAAAAGAAAACAATCGAGTACGAATAGTTTTCTCAGAGCTTTATTATCGAACGAGTGCTTGATTTTTAGAAAATTATTTTTTCCATTCGCACTTTTCCTATGTTCTTGTTTTTTTTTTTTTTTTTTTTTTTTTTTTTTTTTTTTTTATAAATAAAAAATAAAAAAGGAGTAACATACGGCCATGTTTGGATTTTGAAACCGCGTAGGCTTTTGTCATTCTTAATGAACGCGTGCCGCACACGTAACTTATGTGCGCCGTGTGTAAAAAAGCAAAAATTTGATTTAGAGTTTCGTTGGATAACAATGGAGAACTGTGCTAACGCATACGTCTTATGAATCGCGCGTTGTTTTTCAATGAATCATTTATTTTCTAAGATTTTTGCGTTGGACGTTTAATAAGAAATATATTATGCAGATGTAATTAGTGTCACGGTTCTTTTTTTCATTTTTTTTTCGCTTCTAACTGAAAACATTTTCTAATTTGATTTGATATTATCTATATTTCAAAATATAAATTATTTTACGTTTCACAGAATTTTTCCAACGAAATTGACAATGCATTTACTTTCCTCAATTAAATATAATTTTTAAAACTTTTCTGAAAACTGAGGGTTAAGCGAGGAATAATTAAAGCAATAATTGGTTCGTCAAGCCGGTTGATAAAATCGTTTCCTTCCTCCATTAACGCCACTTTCCATCTCTATTATTATTTCCATTTACCTTTACCAAAAGATTATAGAGAGAAAAAAAACCTAAATGCATTCATTCCGCGTATCTGGAATAACTCGTGTTTCGCGTTTTCACGAAAGCAACGAGCTAAACCGTAAACAAGCAGCAAAAAGAATCATCTCCTGCATAAATTAAAAGAGCAAAAAATTTAAACGAGAGAGAGAGAGAGAGAAAAAAGGAAAGACATATCCCGGTAAACTTACAACAAAGGCGTTGTCCCTCGTATTAACCTTCCCGGTAGCCGTGGCAACATTCCGGTCACGATTAAAACTCAATTTCAACCGAGAGAAACGAGTAGCGAAGGAGGTGAAGGAGGAGGAGGAGGAGGAGGACAAAAACGAGGGAGAAGGAGGTATAAATACGAGCACGTGTACACCCATACCCACACGCGCACATAAAACGTACGTTAATACCTACGTAGCCGAGACCGGACTTCCATTAGGCAAGCGCCACAATCGTCGTTCTCCCTTTTTCGCGATTTCTCTCCCCGCGTATGACAACCATATATCGCAGAGAGGGGAAACTTTTACTACACACTCGGCTGCTCGCATTTCCGGCACGAACGGGAAGGTCATGACGGTCTGTAAGTCGTATATGCACGATACCTCCATGTGTGTAACGACAGAGTCGCGTGTCTATATTTAGAAGGGGGACACGATGGTATACGGATGCAAAGGCTGTACATATGTATTCTCGATAAGTAAGGGAGCTTTTGCGCGTTAATTTGGTTGAGGCGGTTGGCAGTTGAAAACGGTTGTTGAAATTTTTAGGATTTAAAATGCTCGAATGAGGGAGGCGAACGATAAGGGAAAATTTTGTTTAAATTGTAGACGGGAAATAATTTTTCATATTAATAAACATCGCTACGAGAAACTTTTCTTTCTAATCAAACGATTTAATCTTTATCCCTCTGTGATATAAAAATATCCTTATATGAACTATGCATGCATGAAATTCACAGAAACGAAAAAAAAAAGATAAAAGACCTTTCATCTCCCAACAAGCGAAATCGAAGCCATGGCCATCAGTTGCGACACGTTTGCCTCTTTTTATTATTATTATTATTATTATTATAGATTTTTGTATTCGTCCCGTGACTCTGAACTACAAAACTCTCGCACATTGACAGTATGTACGCTGGCTCTCGTCGAATTTCCTCTTCCATTTTGCATTTTGATGGATTTTCAGTGACGCTTAACAAGTGGTGAGTATCGTTTTATTTGAATTAGTGAAAGAACGTATGAGTGAAGTTTTTTTTTTTTTTTTTTTTTTCCAAACTTTTTTAAGCGAAATCGCAAATAGTTATTTGAACCCGACTTTTGTTGTAAATAATAATTTCGTAATTTTCTTTATACGTGCATCGAGTAAATTATTTTTATAAATAATTAATTACCGCTCGTTTACCATATATCAACAAATCTGTAAGTAAGTTTTTCAACGGTTTGTTTAATTGATCGTTGTAAAAGTAGGCAATTTTATGAGTTAATTTGCGCTAATGAATTTAATTAAGATAATCTCGTTCTTGGAAAGTAAAACGTATTCTAATTATTGTAACACCGATACTTTTTTTTATTTAAATCAAATGAATTTCTATCAGGGAATTCCGCTTGGCGATTTGCATACAATGGATTTGAATTTCAATACGGGAAGTAAATGCCCTAATTGTTTTGCATGAACGTATTATCGAGTACCGAGCTTAATCAAACTATTGTCGATCGAAGATTCTATTAAGCCGATGACTGTACTTTTGACTTGTCTATGTAATTAAATAACTATCGTTGAACTAGTCATTATAATTTTTTAAATATTTACAACTTTTTTTCTAAACAACTTTATTTATACAAATTTATTATTCAAACAATCTATTTTCATTTTACTACTTGAATAGCTTGTAAATATTCAAATAAGTTTAAATCTCGTATTTTAAAATGCAAACAACAAATCTAACAAACTTATTTACAATGCGCGACAAAATAAACTTAATAAAAAAACATTAGTTATCGCGTTAACATAAAAAAAGGTAAAATACTAAACAAGCGTAAGCTCTCATAATTTAATAACACCTTAATGCATTCAGCTCGCAATAATGTATTTGCTCCGGAGTATGTCTCTTCAACGGCCACAAATATTGCCTATGTAAATGAACGCGTCGCTCTAGAAATACATTCGAGCCATAAATCACTCGTACAAAGTTTCTATACACCCGCGGCGACTGTTCGTATATATGTGCTTACACGTGTCGTTGCTCATGACTATCAATACCAACTGGTTATCTCTCTCTGTCTCTCTGTCTTTCTGTCTCTCTCTCTTTTTCTCTCTCTCTCGTTCGATAAAATCGAGCGCAACTCATCGGATGAGATTCGTAATATATATGCAATTTTATATTATATGTATACGAGGGGAGCGAGAAATCACGATGATGCAGCAATTGCGAGGAAAGCGAGACGAAGCGGCGGCAGGTGAGAAAGAAAAATATCGAGTGGTAAGCCAGCTATGGATGTATATGCGTATATACACACTCGATCTTATCATTCGGTACATAACGTTCTACTCCCCCACCCTATTTTTCTTCTTTCCCTTCGTTCTAGTAGCTTCTCTTTTGTGATACCCGCGTCGCCGACATAATTATCTATTCACGCGGCGGCACGAGATTAGGAGGCACATAATGGAGCGGCTGAGCTTCTCTTTTCCTCTCTCTTTCCCTTATTCTCTCTTGGTGTCCAGCGGTGGTGACTCGAAAATTTTTCCACACCCAACATTCAATAGAATAATGAGCGAGTATTCAGGGGTCACTGCCATTCTCAGCTCTTCAAACTCAGCTGTCGTTTCTACTGCTGTTGCTGAGTTGGAGAATAGGAGAGAAAAAGAAAGAGATAATGTAGCGGTGGAAATGACAAGAGATGAAAAACGAGAACAAGTATTCCTTAATTATTGTTTGTTTTTTGAACAACACTTTACTTTGAAATTTAGAAATTCTCGAATGTCATTTTGTCGATAATTTTCTCATGATTAATGTAGAATTTTAATAAATGTATATTTCTATATCTATTCAATAACTCGTTTATTAAAATTCGAAAATTTACCACAGGATATGTACATTTTAATTTTTCAAAATAAAAATTTTCAACATTTCACATGCTGTACATTAATTTAAAAAATGCACATATATTAATTTAAAAAACACAGTAGGAATGCGCGCAATTAACTTTAAAACGACGTTCATTTAAAATCTCATAAAACAAATAAGATAAAAGGCCCAAATTTAATTCTTTCATAAAATATTTAACGCATTACAAAATTGTTTCAAGTCCCGAGGTTAGTCAATGAACGACCGAGCAGTAGAGTCCAATGGTAGGAAGAAGAAAAAAATTAACGAAATAAAAGAATGAAACGAGAGAGATAGAAAAAGAGTGAGACAGCAAAATAAACGAGATACGTGAGAAAAGCTCGACTGTTTCGTCAATAAACGACAAGTAAAAAAGGAGAAAGACAACGTCATCAGACAAGGACAGTCTTGAGGGAATGAGAGAAACAACGCCGCGAGGGTGAACGAGAGAGAGAGAGAGAGAGAGAGATAGAGAGATAGAGGGAGAGAGAGAGAGAAAGATATTATATTTGCTGGCGAGAAAGTGCGACGAACCCGAGGCAGCCGGCATTCAAGGTCTCTTTTATCTTAACGCCTTTTTTCTCTTCTTTCATCAGATATTTTCATTTTGGAGCGATTTATCATCAGGGAAGAAGCGAAACGAAAGGAGAAGCGCTCTAATAAGACGATACGCTCAAGTTTCATCTGGCAAATTAAGAAAATGTCATTTTTATGTGGCCAAATAGAAAGAGAGAAGGGAAAGAGAATAATAGTAATGCGGTGGTGAGAAAACGATTTCAACGCTCGCAAGATACGTTCCGCGAACTATACAAACTATACTCCTCGGAACTATTCCGTAATAAATACCAGCGCGCGTGCTTTTATAAGACCGAAGAGAGGCAGAAAAAAAAAAAATCTTCCGCGTCTCTTCAATTAATCTCGTTCGTCATTAGAGAGGAGATACGCATAATTGCACCGGACGAACCCAGCACTTGCGCTCTCGCTTTCAATTATTATTCCGGAATATGGAAATCCTTTAAATGGTGTGTGTATATTTAAACGGTTGCGATTATGATATCTGCTGAAAAGGCTTGTCTTTTTCATTTCAACGATATCGCGCAGCTGATGGCTGTTGTAATCGCGTATAAAGTTTAACACAGATGCTTGACAGCTGCTTATTATGCATTCGCGTTTGAAAATATTCTTATATTTATCAATATAAGTAATTAAAAGCTAAATAAGAACTAAACTGTTTATCCGATGTATCGGATGTAAAATAATTTACGATGTTTGTTGGATGTTTTATCTAATGTGATCATTTTTTCTATTAAATTAATAAACGTCTGCTTGTTGAATTGTAAAATAATTTTTTTTTTCTTTAAATATGTATATTTAGAAAACAAGATTATTGATGTTATTTCACTAAATTACTCGAACACTTCTTATTCATAATCTACAAATTTATCAGTTACCTAATTCAGAAAACAAAACACACTTTAGTTACAGTGGAAGACTTCCTGTTCTCTCCGAATCACACGAGTTCACTCTCAAGCAAAGCAATCACCAAGATTGATTAAGTTTTCAACTTTTCCGTTTTCACTCTCGCACATTACACGCGAATCGTCTCGCCTGCATAGCTATCGAATGACTAAGCCACGAAACATCGGTGGAAAATCTTACGATCTCCTTCTCCTCCTCGATGTTAAATTCCGCGCGGAATTAGAAGTGGCCCCGTTAAGCTTCGCGAGAGAATTGTCTCTCTCTCTCTAATAATGTAAGTCACCGAATGGACTATAACGAAGAATGAGAGAAGAGTGGCGAATGCGTTTCTTCTCTCTCTCTCTCTCTCTCTCTCTCTCTCTCTCTCTCTCTCTCTCTCTCTCTCTCTCGCGCAGCGCATGTGTATTTCTGGACTTTATGACCGTGTTACATTCGTGCACATCTGTCTCGCTCCAAAAACCTATTTTAGGTGTGCGATGCCCTGAGAAAGCTCGAGCTTGCTTTGACGATACGTTGCCGATTCACGAGAATTTGTAGGCTACTGGGCTTCTTTAGCTTTTATGGGGTGTTGTAAAGTTAGAATAGTCATTTTGTGCGTTGCGAAGGAGTTTAATTACTAGCGTCATTAACGTACACGTTAATTGTCTACTTTGAGAATACTTTGATTTCATTGAATGTTTTTAATGTTTGGAAACATTGTACATGCATCTAACTCTTATTATGTACAATGTATCAAATAATGAGTTTTTTGCATTTAGCTATTCACAATAAACATTTTCGAAAAAGCAGATCTTTTTAAAATTTTTTAATTGTATTTTTTTTTTTTTTTTTTTTTTAATGTTATTTATTAAAAAAAAAAATTATTCAATTATTTCAACGCTAAGTATCCAATATTGAATTCCATCATATTGATAATCGCAACAATAAAACGCACGTTTGTAAAACTGCGCATCTAGCGTATCAAGAAAAAGATAAAAACCAGTTATAGACATGAGTATCGTGATAATTCTAACAACGCAACAACAAACCGGACGGATTTTCTTTTTCGATTTTGCTGATTATACTTGAAAATGAGAATTTTATAATACGTAACGAAGCGGCGGCTTGCTTTTTCTCTTCTTTTTCGAGAAGATTCAGTTCGACTAACGGTGCACGATAATGAAGAAAATACGTTCAAAGATTTCACGAGTGTTTCGTTAGAGCCAACACAGCTCGCGTCTTAATTTTGTGAGTATTTACACGCGCGCGTGCTTGAATGTCAAGCTAAAAATGACGGAAGGGAAATTGAAATTTAAAAAATTGATTAAGTATGTATGTGAGCATGGACGAGGTAAAGCGAAACGTAAAGGATAGCTTTGATTATAATAGATAATTGGATGAAGTGTTTAGATATACCGATTAATCAAAAAATAATTGATCGATGGTTTGTACAAAGTTATTGATGATAGTTCTAAAAGAATATTTTATAAAATATAAAAGCTAAGAATAAAAAGTTAAAATAAAAAGTTAAAATTAAAAGTTAAAAAGCAAAAAATATAGAAGCTCTGAATAAAGTTTTATATTACAACTTATAATTATGATATTAAATACAATGTTAAAATTATTCGAAGATATAAAAATACAAAAATATTTTTTCGAAATTGTACAAGGAAAAGGAAAAAATGAATATTTTACAAATTAAATACAAGCATACCAAGTTAATATAATATTTATGCATTTTATTACACTAATTGTGAAGATATTCATAAGAATATCCTTTATATTCTCCTTATAATAAAGTGTCGACAGGAAGTTGAAACTTTTTGAAATTGAAAATTATTGGTTCAATTATGATACATATAAACGCTGCACTTTGATCCTAAACGCTGAAAATTTAATCGAAATATTAATTAAAATACTTAATATCAATAAATACGAATACCATCATTTATTGAAATAACATAAATTATATTATTTCATATTGGCCGTTGAAATAATAGCCTCCAACGAAAAGAAAAACAATCTTTGCCAATCTATAGAATAAATGAGGCAGTGTTTACCAAAAACAATAAATGATTTCAGCGCAAAATAAACAGACGAGGACTCTATGAAGCAGAAAAGGAAAAGAGCGAAAAAGAATAACAAGACGCGCGTAGTGCGCGGTAACGTCGAGGCTAGACAAGAAAAATAAATAGCGCGGTGAAACTCGACACAACAAACTGGCTAAAGTATAGTAAGAGGAGAGGGGGAGCGTTTTGTATATTGATTTTTAAACTATAAAAATACTATCTCTTACCCTCTTTCGTATGACTGGACACCCGAAAAGATAATTAAATACACGGAGGCTTGATATATTCCAAAAACTTTGCTTTTTGCCTGCAATAATAATAATGATAACTTTAATAATATTCGACTACCATAATAATAAACCAGTGTGCGCAGCAATGTAACGTTCGTGAGTTAGCGAACATAATGTCGTTTCAACATATCGCAATGATTTAGCATTATAATTTTCATTCAAATGAAAGAGATTGGAATAATAAAGGTACGATCCGAATCGAAGACAATAGTCTTAATTTGTAATTTAAAATAAAATTTATTAGGCCGATAAAGTTCAAAAGCGCAGACTTTTGAAGACGGATATTGTTTGTTATTAAATGTGAATAAATTTTGCGAATGCTTGCTTAAATAATTGTTGATAATTTATTATTGAAATGATGAAAATTATGGCAATGATAAACAAAATAAATTAAAGATTTAAAGAAAAGAAAAAAGCTTTTTTGACTATGTATATGTTTCAAAATAGCGAAGTAAATATATAATAATAAAAAATGAAAAATGATTTGATCTGTATATACTTTATATACATATTATGCGAATGTACTCATTCTTGCCTAATGCTATAAAAACTCTTTGTAAACACCTTCACAAGCGCTCAAAACGCTTTATTTCCCAAAGAAAATAAACGAAATTAAAAATTCAGATAAACATAAGCATCTCGAGATTACACTAAATTATACAGCGCTCATTCGATAAAAAGCGCAAAAGTATAAAGCAAAGACGTAAAGTCCCTTAATTAAAAATAAAAAGGCCAGCGCGCAAAGTATACTGAGTTAGAAAAAGAAAGGAGGAAAGAGAGGAAGGAGGAAGAAGAAGAGTAAAGCAGCACTTCAACTTCTTTCAGCTAAGAAGTTTCACGAGCGTATATGAGAAGCGCACACCGCGCTTGACTAATCGTTCGTTTCCTGTACCCGGAGTCTGATAGCGCTTGGCTCCGCTTCGCGAATAATCGACGGCCCCAAAAAGTGTGAGAGGTGAAAATCGTGTTCGCGGAACAAGAAGACAGACTTCTTGAGACACACGCAGCCCCCTCTCTCTCTCCCCCTCTCCATTTCCCCCTCTCTCTCTCTCTCTCTCTCTCCTCGAAAAGGATATTTCTTGCGTGTTAACGGCGCACGAGCGTAATCTAGGAGAGAGAAAGGCGGACGACTACGAACGTCCCTCGTGCACTCGCGTATAACTTACGAGCTCCCGGTGCTGTTTGTCTTTTCGCAAGGAGAGAACCGCACGCGCGATTACGATCGCTATAGAAAAGAGAGAGACACGGTGGATTTTTGCTCTTTACATTCGCGACTTGTGCGCTTTGTGCGCGCAAATTGTGTAACTTGGGATGGAGAAACTTTTTTTTCTTTTTTTTTTTTATTTTTAAAGATTTGTGTTGTCAAAAAGAGTAAAAATTATTTTCATACGTTTGAATTTTTTATCAAGAATATGCGTTAGTTTCTTTACCATGTTATATTTCACAGAATGTTTTGTTGTTTGTCAATAAAGAAATGGATGAATAACGTAATTCTTCCTTACGGAGAAATTCACCGAGAGATAAGACTACTATTTTTGGGTTAAACCAATTTGTTTTCCTCATTATTTGACATCGGTGGGAATATAATCTTTCGCCTCTCAAATCGACGACGCGGTCGCGTTTTATTGCGACACGTTTGAAGAAGTAAAGCTCGCGCATTACATGAGAATGATGCAATGCGCGTATGATATTCCATTTTGTTACTTTATACAAACGGTGACAAAAGTACCAGAATTTTATATAGAAATAATGCTGAAGCAGGAAATGCTCGGATGATTCAACGAATGATTCTTGAAAATATTTTTTTACTTCGCTTAGTTAACGGATTTATTAACAAGTTAATAATAGAAAGATTTAAATTATTCGTGCACGACGATTTTAAATTCTTAAATGTAATCAACTTTAATAATACCGCTCGATCGTTTTATCTTTCAACGCAAATTTATCATTAAAATGACTACGAATTTAAAATGAAATATTAAAATATGAAATAAAAATATAGAACGTTAACATTTTTATTAACGCGACAAGGATAGACTTGCGTTGACGTAATTTGACTCATTACTTATTTTCATTTTTTTTTATACATTTGTTATGTAAATAATTTATCAATTACTATATTATCAAGTAACTAAAAGTAAGAACGCAAATGATATTTAAGATATTAAAACTATCATATTGAATTTCTTCAAAGGCAATTTTCTACTAACGATTGAACTCGATATCAAAACCGTTATTGCGATAATCGTCGCTACACATAACTAAGTAACTCAAAACCACAGTAGGTAAGTAAAAACCCTCTACCATTTAAACTTGGATAGAAATATTCATGACACACATGAGCAAAGATAACGGCTTAAAATCTTTCTCCAACTCTGAAAAAATAAATGTCTCGATCGTATTAGTCATACCGATGATGATTTAAATAAAAGAGGAAAAAAGACAGGATAAGTTATCATATGCGCAAATTTGCATAAAAAAGTCAACGCTTGAAATTCACGTTTTAAATTATTTATTTCATTTGAACACTCATTTATTTTTAGAAACATTTTCTTTATAATTAAAATAAAAAAATGTTTCATTATAAAAAACGTAATTATCGAGTGATTTCGAAAATAATCGTATCAAGTTTAATACAGCATGAATCACGTTAAATTTTTTTTCAATCACGTTATTATATAATATGGCAATAAAAAATTGCTATTATAATATGTAATAAAGAAATTTCACCATTTAACAATATTATCTGATTCGAGAAATAAGTATAATGACTTATACCAATCGACTTATTATTATCCCTAACCACGAAAATTTTCATAATTATAAGCCGATCAAAATACGTCATAAGTCAAGCGAGATGATAAAAACGATAGCTAATAAATTTACATAAACGAGGTTTAAGGTTTTGCCGTAGTTGCTGAATCGAGAAGGAAAAGTAACGTACCTACATCCGCGAAATTACGCGCATTAAATCCTGATGGAAAGGCAAACCATTGCGCAAAAGCGGATCTTTTGAAAAAGCGAATCTCGAGATCTTTCTCATACATTCACGTAAGCTCCAAACCGTATAAACTGTCTCTATCCTTTTCTCTTTCTCATTTTTTCGAGCAATTTTTTTCTATCCATTACTTCCTGGTTTTCTCGATTGTGCGCGAAATTCTACTCGAAGCAAGTTTGCGTTTTACTCCCGGTGATGCGAGTATCTGCGTTTGGCTCGCTCGATTTTACGATTTTCCGTTCGGGGTAATTAGAGTTGTTATTACCGGGACCTTTTGTTACGTGCTGCGCCGACGCACCGAGAGATTAGGCGTGAGAATTAACGGTATAATGCATTCGAGTTAATGCAAATTAATTTTTATTTTCAATTTACTGATATTGTTTTGCAGTTTGCCATTGAAAGAGGATTGATTGTTTGAGGATTGATATCGTGAAAATTGATTAAATATTGGTTATGTTATGTAGAATTAAATCAAAATATTAATGCGTTATAATGTTATAACCTAAATAGAATTTTCTACGTAGGTATCAATTAAGATTAAATATTTTAAAAAGATGAGATTAATAAATATTAATTTTATTATCTAATTAAATTAGCTTTTAATACGCTCAAGTGCTAATTATTTTTTAATTACCATAATAGTACTTTCACAAAACCTAAAGAATTTCTAATATTTATCTGAGACAAATCTTAATAATTTGTTAAAAAAAAAAAAAAAAAAAAAAATTTAATATAAAACTCAAAAAATAATTACACAACATAACCATAAATTTTTAACGTATATATCTAAAATATAATTTTCTTTTTTAAATCCTATCCTTTCTTTTACAATTTCTAAATAATGGTGAATTTGTATACATAAGACGAGAAAAATTATGTTGAAGTTTTATGCAAAAAAAATTTCTTTGAATGTATGAATACCTTGCGTTCGCATTATTCTCTTAATTCGCATTTCACATTCAGAACAGCATCAGCACGTTCTCGGGAGCATACATACATACATCGTAACGTCGTCAACGAGAAAAGAACGTACAATGAATTATATGTAAAAACTGTACCGTTTGCTCGTTCTCGCGAACACGTGTACTTAACGCTACTTATTTTTATTTAAGAAAAAAAAAAAAAGTCCTGAAACTTTTTATACATTTTTCAGTTTAATTTATTTCACTTGTTGAAAAGAAAAATCGTGATAAATTTGAATCTTTAAATAATAAACGTATCACACGATATAAAAAAATTATACATTCCTAAATTATGCGCGATGAATTTCTCTTTGGTAAAGATAAAAAATTACCTTGGATATTACTTTCGCATGATCCAAAAGAGCCGTACCTTTACTTCTAGAAAAAGAAAAAAGGCGACCGGTATACATCTTTTAAACATTCAACTATACATCGGCGTCTCGACAGGAATTAAAATTCAGTATATTTGAGGCGGGACCAGACTTACTCTCCCTCTATTCGTCTTTTTTCTTTTTTTCTCATACTCCTGTACCAAAAAACGAATCCCCCGTGCAGAGAGAGAAAGAGAGAGAGGCCGCAAACAAAGGCGCGCCAGAGATAAAAACGAACGCGGACCGCCGGCATACGGCTATATGCCCCCGAGGCTCTCCGAGGTCTCTCTCGATCGACAAGAAGAGAAAGAAGAAGAGAAAGAGCGGGGCCACAATGTCGTTTCCGTGGAAACCGTTTTAAATGCGCGCCGGACGACGACGACGACGACGACGAAGCAGCGATATCTTCTCTCATTCTCTCTTTTACCTACGGCACGCGAAAATTCGTCACAAAGGCAAGAGAACCGCCACCGTTAACTTCTACCGCTGGATACACATGCGAGTGGTTGATAGCAACTCTCGTCGCGGCGAACGGTCAACTAAACTAGGACGTTGAATTTGGTACGAGAAATCCGTTCTAGTCGACAGTCTTTTCAACTTTTATATAATGTGGAAAAATTCAAGATGAAAATCAAATAAATAATGTTACGGAAATTTTGCGTTTAAATAAAAATAAACTGGTTTTTCTCCTAGAAATCTTTTGCTAAATTCATTGTAATGGCAGGTAACAGAGAAGAAAAGATGGGACAACCGGCATACCTGACACGACCGCACGAAACGACGACAGAATGAGGAGCGAAGAATGAAGAAAGACGATGAAACGAGAGACGGATAAGTGCAAAGGTTTATGGAAGAATGGAATAGATAAATGAAGGTTCACCTTGAGGAATAATATTTTGGGTTTCAAAATTTTTTTCTTTTTTTTGTCATCGTAGACTCAAATAAATTGCAGTTTATTCCTTAAAATAAATGTATGAATGGAAAAAAAAAGTATAATTTATTGATTTTAAATCTTTGCTATTTCAATTGTTTATACAAATAGCGAATTAAATTCAATTTGTTTTCAAAAGCTTCATAACGACGTAACAATAAAAAGATACTATTTAAGTAAATTGAAAATTTAAATATTACCTGTGTTTAAATGTAAGTAAAATAAAAGTACACTATAAAAACTTTGAACAAACTTGTTCTTCGTTACGAGTCGAATAGTTAATCTTGTTTCGCACAGAATTACGAAGTAAAAGTTAGTAGGCTTACAAAGGACTTTGTAATAGTTTTACAACTTTACTCTTTCTCCGACTTGTAATGATTTTTTAAAAACTTTACTTTCTCGCATTGTTCTTTGTTTTAGAAAAATAAAAATGAATCTCTCTCAACGATTGAATAAAGAAAATTGTTCGTTACAAAGATCCCTATCATTACTTTTCTAAAAATATCTATAAAGTTGAACAAAAAAATAGGAGGAAGGAGGCGTAAAAATTGCTAGTCTAACTACGCTCCCATTAATTTTCCCATCGAAGCTAGCCCTGAAGAAAATCATTCACTCATTTCTGAGAACCTCTTGAAAAAGCCGTCCCTGTGCACGCAAAATCCAACCATCCGGCGTCGTCGAAAGAAAAGGTTAATCAAGGACAAAATCGTTACACGAGGAGAAAAAGGAGAAAGAGAGAAGAAACGCACGCGACACCCGTGTGTGGCTTCGCCGTGGAGATAGAGAAAGAGAAAGAGAGTCTTCCTCACTCCGTGGTTCTCAATTCCCAGCAATAAAACCGGCGACGCCGACGCTACCGCCACGCGAAATATAAGCGTACACACGCACACGCGTGTGTACCCGTTTCGGTCGATTCGACACTCGTCCTGTCTCTTTCCTTCTCTCTCTTTCTCTTTCTCTCTTCGTACACCGAGAGGGGGCGCGAGATCAAGATGGCGAGCAGCCAACTCTCTCTCGTTCTCTTAGCGTATACAAGGAACTACCGCGGAGCACGAGGAGAGTAAGTACAAGAGAAAGAGAGAGAGAGAGAGAGAGAACGTGAATATAACTATAATCCCGTCGGGTTAAGGCCTTTTTCTCCATGGATAATAAAGTCGAGCGGGACTTTCAACCCTGACGCCTCGCGCGATCCTCGGAAGAAAAACTGGATTTTGTACGCGGACGAGGCATTCCGAAACCTTCGGATATCTACTTTTTTTTTTTTTTTAATTGAATGCAATAATTATGGCTAACTATTGAATGTGTAACCTTGTCTTTTTATTTACGGTTGGAGAATTTTAATATTTTGTGTGCATCACGGTATGATTATGCTGTTTAACGAAAATAATATTGCATAAATAACATTTGAAGTGTATAAAAATGTTTCTATTAAATGTAAAGTAAAGATACAAATTTTTAATATTTTTTAAATTTCGCAAATTTTACAATGTCATTTACAAAAAAAATCTAGTTCATAATCACCGACAACAACGTGGCAAAGTACGCTTCAACTCCCCCATACATATATAAGAAATATATATACATATCTTATACACCGAAAAATCCTCGTAACTAAAGGACACGTGGCAAGTGGCCCTGTGTCTACGCATATTTACGAGAATTCTTAGAAAAAAAATCTTGGGAATTGTATCCGTATAAGAGGTCGAATACTTGGAAGGGTCATTTACATTTTTCAAGCGCACGTGCAACTCAAACAATTTCAAGGGGAAAATTGAATTTATGCAGGGAAAAAACTGGGTACTTACAGAGAGATACTTAGAAATCAAATTATTAGCGAGTGTTTTATCTGGTTAATTTCAAATATATATGTAAACACACCCAACACGGATTAGATTATTTGTATCAGCGATAAGGAATCTAGGAAAATGTTCATACTATTAAAAATATTAATCTTGTTTGTCAATGGAGAATTACAGATAAGTTTGTTGGTTCTATCAATAAAACATTTTTAAAGCTAACTGATAAATAAACACTGTATTAACTTTAAATAAAAAAAGTGTTTTTAATAATTAAAAGAAGAAAAAAAAAAAAAAAAAAAAAAATTGCCACTATCCTACATAATTGACGGAGATTTCATTTTCATTATAAGTTTTTATTCGATACAATAAAAATGTAAATTTAATTTTTTCATATGAAATATTGATCAAAAAAATAGTTATAAAAAGAAATAAGTAAAATTATAATCAATGTATTGCAACATTTAAATATAAATAAAATTTTGTTTCTTTTAATATTCAATTACGTTTCAAACATTATAAAATATATAAATATTCTATTAAATTATTCTTAATTTTATTTTTTATTGGAAATAGAAATAAAATACAACTAGTTGACATGCAATTTCATTTTAAAGCTTAAGCGATTATGTTCTTACATCGCTTACATGCACCATTTAATTTTTTTTTTTTTATTGTCGGTACACTTTTATTAAAAATGCTGAAATCCTGGTAAAATTATTCAAGTTGATATAAAAAATAATTATGAATTCCCATAAGCAATAATCCAAGAAATAAATAACTACTTTAAAACGAACACTAGATAGAAAACAATGACGAAAAACTATCGTCTACGTCGCTTTTATTCGGAGAATTATAAATTGAATTTTCATCGCTAAAGTTGTTAAATCGTTCTCCGGAGGATTATTGGTGAAAGAAGACACGGCAAGAATCGACGGCGCAGTGCCGGGGACCGAACGCTCTCGTTGCACGCAGACTCTGCGCGCTGCGCGCAGTTATCGATTAGGCTATTACACTCGTGACGTCACACGCAAAGATGGCCGCCTACAGAAATATTAAATTCAAAATTGCATTCTGCTTTCAAAATTTTTAATAATTTTATTTTCCATACGTGTAGGTTTTTTGAATTTACATATTATTTAATTTTTATGACTAATTTATGGTAATTATAAATTACTCTGAAACTCAAAATATACAAGCATTTTAATTTATTTTTAAATTCTCTAGTATTTAGAAATATGGAAATTTTGCTAAAAACTTCAATAGATAATTTTTTATATTAAACAATTATTAACGCTTATCATACACAAATTAATTTCATTTTTATAATTTATTAATTAGAATTCTTTTTTCTATTGGATATAAAATACCATTCAAAACGCGAGTTTTGCAAATTTCTAATTCTACAGCTAAAAGCGTCCGCCATCTTGGCCAATGACGTCACACGTGAAATAGCCTAATTGCGTGCGCCCATTTTCAAAATGGCGAGGGACAGGGAGAGAGCTACACGCCGGTCTCGGGCGCGTGTGCACGCACGCGAGCCCTGAGCTAACGAAAAAGAAAAATCGCCGGCTTATGCATGCAAATATATATGTATATGAATATTATATACGTAGGTGTGTGTATGCCGGCAACACACGGCACCTTTTGTGCGTCGCTATGGTAACAGCAACGAAAAGCCCGGTTTCTATCTCCTCTTTCGAAACAGTTGAATTATAACGAGAGTTTGAATAATGCTTTGCACACTCTTGCCTTCTCCAAGCTTGTATTTTACCGGAAATTTTGTTCTTTTATACGTCTTTTTTTTTTGCTAGTAATCGAAGATATTCCGAACTCGGCAGTTTTATTAGTATGCGCGAAAATCGAAAAACTTGATTTGTTATTCGTTTAAAATAAAGTTTTCACATATCTTTAAATTATTAAAAAAAGTTTAAGGAGGTAAAATTTTAATTATAAACTTATTTAAAATAATAAATTAAACTTATATAAATAAACGTTATATTTACAAACCGTGTATATACTGCTTAAATAAGTTTTTTTTTTTTTTTTAAATTAATAATCTATTTAAAATTTAAAGCTCAAAATTAAATATCTTGTCAGATATTAAAAAAGGATTTGACAATTCAAACAACTTTTTAAATTATACTTTACTATAATCAAACTTTATCCTTTAACATTGACAAAATAGTGATCTAATAAAAAAATAAACTAGTGAAATAAGAATATCAATTTACCGAAAAAGAGCAAAAGAGCAAAAGGCAAAAACGAGCACGTTTCCTATTATCCAGCGGCGCGCATACAAGGGGGAGGAAGAACGCGAGTTCGACCGGCAAAGGAGAAAGGCGAGGAACCACCGTCGCACAGAATGTACCGAATTTAAAGAAAAGAGAAGAGCAACGAAAAAATAAATGAAAAAAAAGGATCAAATATAGAAGAGCCATAAAGGACCGCAACGAGAAACGGAAGAGAGATAAAAAGTGAAATAGTGGGAGATAAAGGAGAGAAGAAAAAAAATGTCGAGAGAGAGAGAGAGAGCGCGAAACTCACCTCCTCGCTAGCTCGCGTCGTCGTAAAAGGCACGAGACGGGATTCTTTCCGGCTTTATATTTCTTATATCGGCGCGAATCCTCTGCAGATCTTCCGTATAGCATTTTTCATGTACTTACACGCCCAAAAGATCTGACGCTTTCTTTCACATCTTACTCTCTCTCCCTCTCTCTTTCTCTAACTTCTTTATACCATCGGATTTCTTCAATGACACTTTTCTATTTTATTCACCGGCGGAACGGTAACTACTCGCGAATATTTTTATAACGGTTTTTCTTTTCCAATTTGACCAAGTGCGCGCGCGCACGAAACAAAGGAAGACCGGCGATGGTAGAGAAGGCTCGCACTTTTTTAATGCATTTTATAAAACACGCGCGTGGAATAGGAGAGTAAGCGGCGTTCACAAACTCATCTACTTTGCTCCGACACAAGCTACACACGAAAAAGAGAGAAAGAAAGGGAGAGAGGAGAGAGCGTCTGTTTCTCGTACACGTATAATGAAGCAAGCGTGTATTCGCACGCTTCGTCTCTCTCACTCTTAGTTTCGCACGTTACTATCGAAAACGCCGGTGTTTCGGTCGCCGAAAGCCTACCTTACAATGTCTCCTTGGGATGATCCTGCTCGGCGAGAGTCAGCTCACGCCGCTGTTGATTTTTAATAGCGCTTTCAAAGAATGAGCCAACGGTCCGTTAGGATACGCAATTTTTTCAGTTGCTTTATCCTTCACAAAAATCAAGAATGCGCTTGGAATCACTCTCCGGACAACGGTTATTTCTACTCTCACAAGTTCACACTGACGCGCAGCAATATCGTTACAGGCACTATATATTTTAAAAAAAAATTGAAGCTGTCGTTTTTCTTTTATATCTTTCGTCTCACTTCCCGGCACAATATTTCTCTTATGTATACGTATATTGCTGCAAAGCACTGAACACTCCGAACCAACAATGCGCGAAACTGCTAGCCTTTTCGTTTAAAACCAGCAAAAAAACGTTTAGGCAAATTTGTATATATATATATATATCTCTTTATACGTATATACGTTTATAAGTATATATATAAAAGGTGCACGCGCGTATATATATACGTTGTAAAGCGTGCGGGTTCTAACACACCGCGCTCTCTATCTCTTTCTCTATACGAGCGAGTCGACAGCGGGCGGGGAACGACGAGGCTCACGCACGAGCAAGAACAACTTGTGCACTCTCCGCGACGGTCGAGGAAAGAATGAGGGCCCGGGGACGCCGCTGGCTCGCTCGCTGTGGCTGCGCCCGTGAGTCGAGAAGACCAGCCGCCAGGGGCGAACGCGGCGGTGGTGGAGCGCTGTATCTCTCTCTCTCTCTCTCTCCCCCTCTTTCTCGGGGCTTTCGCTTCTGGCTGTCACGAGCGTGTTGGCAGACCTGCGAGCACGAGCGAACGAACGTTTCCCTGTGGCAAGCGCTGGAGAGCTGGAGAATATAACCGACGTGAGTGCGAAGGAGAAAGAGAGAGAGAGAGATTTTTCAACAGGGTTGTAGTGGGGAGAGCTACAGGGTGGAGAGTATGCGTGCGCGCCCAAGCATGCGTATATATGCGTATGTGTGAGGAGGGAATGCAAGGAGTAGAGGAGAATGAAAGAGAGAGACAAAGTAATGTAGTGCGAAAGACAAGAGTGTGAGAAATAGGATAGTAGTGAGCATGAGAGAGAGTGAAGAAAGAATGTGTGCTCTGCAGGGAAACTGGAGTTAAAGGAAATAGTTTTTATCTTTGGTTAGTAGTATTTATTTATAACAAACTTTTATTAAACTCTATGAGGTTTTCCTTTGAATTTTGTTTTTCATATTCTTTTATACATATGTTTATTTAAAAAATGAAACAACTTCTAAAGTGATGTAACATAAATTTAAATCCAGTAATGATGGACTTATTAAAAAAAAATTTTAAATATTTAAAATATTTTGTATCTGGATCATAATTTTAATCAAGAGTAATCAAAAAACAGCTTTTGAAAAATGTGACAGTTTAATGTTTCCTTTAACCGAAAAACTGAGGAATATATTATAGTTTAAAAAAATTCGATGCCGATCAATTTTTATTTATAAATCATTTTAGCATTTACAATAGCGTTACAACGTTACAATACTTAATGCAAATGATTAATAAGAAACAAAGCATGAAATAAAAAAGGTAATTTATATTACATTTATCATCGTCATCATCGAATGAAAAAATAAAGCAGTTCTATAAAATCGTATAAGTATTCAACTCATGAATAAACGAAGCAAGTTCATTAACCGTAGAATCTTGATCTCGAATTATTAAAATTAAAATATTAAGCTTCGAAAATTCAAAATGTTAAGATATAGAATGATATATATATATATATATATATATATATATATATATATATATATATATATATATATATATATATATATATATACACAGTAGTTATACAAATATAAAGTAAGATTATAATGTAATTAATGAGCTAAAAAATTATCAAAACATAAGTAAAAGAATAATAATAAACTTGAAGTACATGAAAGTTTATTGACGTTTTGAAAATTTAAACATTGCATAATAATTAATTTGTTGTTTTAATAACGTTTGAACAACGTTTTTTACGGAGGCGTAGTTAACAAGATTTTTTTCAGCTTTTGCAATCAAAATATACCATTAAAAATGGAAATGCGCCTCAAACAGGTTTAACTTCTTTCATTTTTTTTTTATTTTAATAGCCGATTGAAAAACCAATAATTCATCACAAAATTAAGTGAAAGAGCGTGAGAACTAACTTTCGTACTACAATAAATAAATGGTATTCATACAGAATTTTTTGCAAAAAAGTTTAAGGATAGAACAGCGACATCAAATCGAAGAAAATCGCTAGCGACAAAAAATACAGCAATAATCTTACACCAGAAAAATAGGCTTTCCAAATGCGTGCAAGTGAGATAGAGTGTAGGTTAAAAAGGATAAAAAAAAATATCTGAATAATTTACAAATCGAAATGGGTGAACGAAACGATAAAAAACAAAAAAAAAAAATTAAAAGAACGACAAACAGGCAAAAAAGCAAAGCGAGAAAAGAAAGAATTAAGAAATACAAATTCACAGGAGTGGTAGCAGAGAGCTAGCAGAGAGAGAACGAGAGAGAGAGAAGGAAGGAGAGAGTGAGTGGATGCGCGCGCGCGTCCGTTCGTCGGCGTTGGGGCTTCTAGGGTGGGGCCCTCGGACGAGCGCACGGCTACCTACCCATCATCCTTTCTCTCTTACTCCGACTAACACTACTACCGCACAGCTACCATCAGAACTACACGCAGGAATACTCGAAGCGGTCGCGCGCTTCTCTCTTGGCGCACGCACGTATATATATACACGTAATAATTCTCGCGTGCGCAAGAGAGAAAAACACAAGAGGGTTCACGCATATGGCTCTTCTCGCATATTTATATCGATGTATGTGTGTACGCTTATGTATTTGTATGCGGATTAAAGGGAGAGGTAAAAAATGGAAGAAAAGAGAGATGGAATATAACGAGGATCGATCCTTGTAGTTGAGAGATCCTTGCTGTGTGTAAGGGGCCATATCTTTACTCTTTCTCCTCCTCCTCCTCCTCGGCTCCTTCTATCGCTTGCTTATACTTCTAAATATGGCTGCCAAAGGATCTTGCAAAAATCCTTAAATTTTTGTTTTAACGCCTGTTAACGTCGTTTTTAATACGTTTTTTCTCGCTTTTTATGCTTGGGTTAGGTTTGAATTTGTAACGAACGATTTCGACACGCTCGTAGTGCCGTTTAATATTTATGAACTAGATTATATTTAAATCTTGCAATATTTCAATAAAGAAAAAATCGTCCTGGTATAATTTATGAAGATAGCTGTTAAATTTTATCGTAACGCATAAAATGACATTGAACGAAATAACGTTATCGCGAGGTAAAAAGCGATTTTTTATTTCTAAATTCGAAAAATTATAAAACAAAACTAGCAAAAATTTGTATTTTAGTTGTAACAAAATTAGCGTATTTTTAAATTTTCAATAAATGAAAAAATATTTCTTACTCTCGCTGTTCAAATTCTTTCATAAATTTTTCAAAACTAAAACCGTTTAAAAAAAAGGCAAACATTTTTCTAAACCCTCGCAATGAAATAATCCTTTGATAAACTCACCCTTATGCCCAACAAAAAAAAATCAAACAAAACCTTCTCCACTCTCGCGTTCATACGCGAATAAATATATATATATATATATATATATATACAAGAAATAAAAGTTACAAGGATAAAAGTCTCCGTTACCTATACTCGTGCACGAGTCTGAGCATGTTATACTTACATAGAGCAAGCGCGTTAGGTACGGGTACGTAAAACTCGCGTAATATACCACGAGGAAGGGAAAGCTCGAGAGTGAGAGAGAAAAAAACGAAGAAAAAGAGAGAGCCGGAAGGTCCTTTCAACTGAGGCGGGAAAGAGTGCCCTGAAGCTGTGTGTATGTGTGGTGTATTACGCGATGGTTTTCGATGAAAGCCTGGAGTAACTATATGTGTGTGTACGCATGGACGTACGTACGCTGCGATCATGAGAGACTACGACGACGACGACGACGACGCCCTTTCAAGCAGGTTATTAGATGTGACAGAAGGGAAAGGTTTTTTTTTTCTACCTTTTTCCTTCTCCCATTCTTCTTTCCTTCATATATACATTTTTTCTCTTTTATTGAAGGTTGATGTTTCTTGTTTAAGGTCAGGAAAATTAGTCGCGTCGTTGAATAAAGGAAGTCGTGAAGGGAATGACATATGGCTTTCTTTTTTTGTCATTGGGTTTTAGTGAAATGTGACCCTATTTTTGCCGCTGCAGTGCTCGTCTTCAATTTTGAATAAATCGATTACTATCTAACGGTAATAAAATGCTGAAATATAGTATGATGAATATATTAAATAATTTTAAACTTATAAAATTTCATTAATTAAATTGTAATTGAAAAATAAAATTTTCATGAGAGATCAAATCAAATTGTCAAAAAGGAATCAAATTGTCAAACAAATTTATTCCACTTTTACATTCTACTTTGAAAAATTAGAGAAACTTGGGTGTCTCACGAGAAATCGAAAGTGAAAATAAAATTTTTTATTGTCACATTTGTAAATTTTTTTTCTTAATTTCTTTATATTTTTACTCTAAATAGCCTAAAATAATGACAAGTTTATTTAATCGAAATTTAAGAAAGAAATTTAGAACTTAAACACATACTGAAATTTTTTAATTTAAAAAAAAAAAAAGAATCATTTAAAATTTTTACAAGATTATTTTATTACTCATTGTGAGTTGAAGCTAAACTTGTATTAATACGATGATTTTCTGTAAATCTATTCAGTTATAAATGTTTTCGTGAAATACTAAATAATAACATAAAAGCATATAGATATTTGATTACATCGTAAATCAAAATGTTACAAACGATCTATTTAAAACACCGTGATGAATACAGTTAGTAAGAAATACTGTTCATCGTTTTATGAATTGAAAATATTAATAATATAAACAATTTAAATACAAGTCATTCATAATTAGATAATCAAATAAAGATTATATTGAATACATACATATAGTTACTTACAATTTGATGATAAATATATGCTTTTATTTATACCGATCATAGAAAGTTTCAATATTTCTCATTGAAAAAATCATAGAAATTCTTTAAGTATCTGTTCAGGTAAACCGAAAATTCATATGGCTTTCAACGAGATTTAAATGTTACGTGAAAATTTATTTTCAATTGCTCTTTCAAATCCCTATTTCACTCGAGCATTGATTAAATGAATAGTAGTTTAAATAATAAAACGTTTAGTGCTTTTGTATCTTCAAACATAACATAGAGAAAATTGCGTTCTTAGAAATGTTATATTTAATATGACATGTATATTACAGGTGTTAATTTTGACGACTCACTATGTATATAATAAAGTGTGTTTATTCGTTTCGACGTTCTTTGTTACAAATATATTAATAGAATCATCATAAGAAATGATACAATAAAGTAATTTGGTACAATAATCCTATAAATTTTTAAAAGAAAAAATTATTAATTGTTAAATAATTATATTCATCGAAAATATTCCTTTAATTTTTAGTGCTATTAATAAAGTTTAAATTAATTAATTAGTTTAACATCTCATCAGAAAAAGAGACTAATTAATTTTGTAAGATTAAATTTTTCAAGAAGTTTTACATACAAATGGTATCTAGTTAACTCTTAATCTAAAAGTAGGTTTATCTACACATATTCAATGAGTTTGTCAGTTTCTGAGTCGTGTTTACTCTTCAAAAGACAACTTTAAAAAATTCGAATTTTTACAAGGGATTAAACCCACTCTTAAAACTGCAAGCTAGTACCGAAGTGATAAATAATCCCGTCTTAAAGTTTGAGAAAACGATCCATTGACTGCGTAATGAATTATCGATTTTTTAGCTTTAGCTTTTTATTTTTCCTTATCTTTGAAACATTTATCGAACCAGCAAGGACCGCTAAAAATCACATTTATTTTCGTGTGTGCATATTTATTTGCATGTGTGAATCGTAAAAGATTGGTGAAAGCGAAACGCGTGTGTATAAAGGCGAAAACCACGTTTAGGTCATCGTAACATTTTACTGCTTGTACGTAAATATTGGATTAGTTTAAAAAAAATTTTAAGTTTTCGAATTTGTTTTTTTTTTTTAGGATGCAATTTTTTATTAGTTTATGTAAAATATATGCTTTCGGAATATAGATGAACGTTTAACATAGCTTAATAAAAAATAAATAAATTTGAAAGTTGAACTGTATTTTAAAAATTCCTATCAATTTTTCTGTTTAAATAAGGATGGTTAAATTTAATAATTATTTGCATATAATATACATCGATTAATGTTGAAGTTGCTTTAACTATATTTTGTATTTATGTGCGCAAATTGTATTTGTCAATTTAAAATATAAAACCACATGAATATTCACTTTTTTAATTAGCATATGTGAATATTATTTACTTTATGAGTAATTTACAGCATCTTTTATGCGTTATAGTAATATATTTTCTAACAAATGCGTGGTGAATTATTTGATTAGATAAGAGCGATGATGCGGCATTCATTCAATAAATGTAATTGTGTATTCATTATAGTTGTAAAATTTTATTTTAATCATAATTCATTCAATATAAAATAAGTAACTTATTTAGAATGAAAGGCTAAAATAGATAACCTAATACAATATTCAAAACAGCATAAAATAGGTTAAGAACTTACTAATTTAAGTATCCAAAATGAAGATCTTTAGCAAGACTGAAAGCGGCAAAGAAACCAATTTGTCTCGTACATATTTCTTTTTTTACTCTTACGACGTCTACGTGGATATCTTCTTATCCAAGTTTGTGTATCTTTGTAATCTTTTTCCTTTCTCTTTCTTTCTTTCTCTTTTCTTGCTTGTCACCACCACATCTATACTTATTTTTTTGTCTCGAATATTTTTTCAAAAAAGCAAAAAAAAAAGGAAAAATCGTCAGCAGTGCTGGTACGGATAAAAAGTCTTGAGACTGCACAAAACATAAACACGAGTGTACTTCTTCCTTTCCCGCGTCAGACGCACTTTTTCTTTGGGAGAGTAAAATAAATAAAAAAAAAAAAAAAAAACAAGCGCGAGCCGCGATGAACGAGTGAACTGATCGAGCTGCCCGAAGTCTCTCGTTTTTTCGAGATTATGATGGTATATATATATATATTATATAATAGACCGAGTGTATACAATTGGAAAAGAAATTCATAATAATTTTAACGCTTTGGATGTTAAAAAAATTTTAATTCGAATTATAAAAATAAATTTTTATTTGTATTTTATAGCTTCTTTTTGTAAGGACAAGCGAATTAATATACAAACAAAATAAAGACAGCATGTGATATCGAAAGCATTTGACACAAAAAGATTCAAGGAATCATTGAAGCAAAAGAATTTTCACTCCGAATACAAATTTTCTTAAAATTTAATCGAGCGTTTTCATTGGCGACAAAACATTGGCGCTGTAGTCAATTTAGTGCGTGGTGGGAGAATATGCCGGTTTGTAAAATGTATTCTCTTGCCACGTGACCTGTTCAGTATTACTCGAGCGCTCGGAAAGGAAATATTGTAATAGTGTAAATTACAAATTCTATAAATGTACAATTCTATTGAGTATACAGTAAAATAAAAGTTTTCGTGGAAAAATTATAAAAACAATAGGGAATTAAATACAAAAAGCAGATGAAAAGTTTCGAAAGATCTACATAAACAATAATTGATGGAAAGTTCACGTGAGTAAATCTCTATGTATTATTATCATCCATAAATAGAACTCCGAAGTTAGTTGCGACGAAAAAAATTATTTTTTATTTTCAATAAATTTTCAACAATTTAATTCAATTTTTTATTTTATTTTGATAATGAATTATTTTCAATTTTTATTAAATATATAGCTTATCCTTAAATTAAGCATTAAAAAATTATTTAACGGTAAAAATTAATATCATTTGTGGCTAGGATGTGAATTTCAAACCCATACGTTAATATTTTTTCATGTAAGACGTATAATGTTATAAATTATTAATTTATGTATTAGAACAAGAATGGATTTTAAAAGATTTCTTTTTATTTATTATTTACCATATTATTTATTTTTGACATTAGTTCAATGCACCTAATTTTTGTTAAATAATTATTGCAGAAGAAATTTTTTTAATGATCTGTAAAAAAAAGAACTTTTAATTTATTTAGTACTTTGTGCATTTTTTAATTAATTTTTTTTTCTCCGACCCCTATAGAGTCGATTTTATGTTCCTTCTTCTATATTAGTTTTTATTCTCTTTTCGTAGATTGGGAAACAAGTTTGCATTAAAACTCCCTTTGTAAATTCTGTAGTTTCTTTTCCTTTCCCTTTTCAGAAATTTTGTTGTTCATATTTTCATTTCTGTGCTAATTATTATTATACCTATAATTATTAATATGATTTCTTGTATACTAGTTCTCATGTAATTTTCTACAACGTTCTTGTGCTGGAAATTTAGAAGTTTTATTTCTTCTTTACATCTTTGCAAGCTAATGGATTCAATAAAGTGATTCAAACTTTAATTTTTTGTGATTCTACTGCAAGTTTTATTTCAAAATTATGAATAATTTTAAAAAATTGGCTAATTTTCAATACACTATTTTCTTAATATTTGTCAATCTCTTGGGATTTTTTAATTAGATCGTTATAATTTGCTTTATACAAAAATTATTAAATATTAAATATCAACAATTTTTATCGTTTAACGAAGATAAAAATCACAATTGTTATTTAATTCATCTTTTTCTACACGTATCATATACGTACGCTAGATTTATTTCTTTAAATTCTAGGCTCTGAAATTTTTGCAATCAGCAAATTATCACTTTTTGTAAAAAAAAAACGCGATAAACGAAATAAAATGTTTGACACTCAACTTCCAATTGCAAGGCATACATACGCTATGAATTTCAAGAAAATTGAATTATAAAATATGTAACATTTACACGTTTCTTATTAAATTTTAAATGTTCACAATTTATTGAATTTTAAAAATTTCGCTTATTGACTTTCGAGTACAAGGAAGAAAAAGTAAAAAACTCTGGAAGCGGAATCACTTATTTCTTTCTTTCCAACGTGAGTTGAAAATTGATCAGCGCTGATAAAAAAATTCTTAATACTTTCTTTATTTTTTTCTAAAAGCTATGTGTACGTTTTACATTTTTTTATAAAATTATTTTATCGTCGCATTACTGGAATTCTCTGTAACGACAAGATTTTCCACTAGCAAATCTTTATATTTTGCTTTCGGTGTTATAATAAAATTTAATGTTTTATTTGTTTTCATTTAAAAAATTCTAATAATTGTTTATTTATTTAATTCTGTTTCTAGATGCTTATAAACGCTAGAAATATTTCTTTTGATTTTCAGCTCTCTAATTATCGAATTCTTCACTATTCATTA
This sequence comes from Chalcis sispes, assembly GCA_949987625.1. Taxonomy (NCBI): domain Eukaryota; kingdom Metazoa; phylum Arthropoda; class Insecta; order Hymenoptera; family Chalcididae; genus Chalcis; species Chalcis sispes. The sequence goes on along the minus strand of OX465098.1, from coordinate 54,421,431 downwards.
CCCTTGTAAGATAACTCAATGTTAGATTTAATGTTTAATTCTTAGTTTTCGGCCTATGTTTTACATATGCTAAAATTATTCTTTTGGATTTTAGATTTTGAGAAACTTACAAATTCTTTAATCTTTTGTTTTTCTGATATAGAAAAGAAGTATTTTATCTTCGTTTTATTCTGCCGTTATTTTAAAGTTGATCAGCATTAATAATAATTTTGCTTCATTTTATTTCAATATAACAAGAATCATCTCAACATATCTTAAAATTTATAATAAAATTATTTCATATTTATCTTTTAGATATATTTTTATAAAAAATTAAGGCATCAATTGATTGCTGCTTCCAAATTGATTTTTCACTTGCAAACGTGTATTCATTCTTCGATAGTTGGTAGCAAATTTGAATTCGTTCAACCTTCAAATTAAGTTTTGTATCAAGTCTTCAATTCGTGAAAGTTTTATACAAATAACAAACATTTGTTTTATTTTCTATCGTTTTATTTATTCATGTTGCGGAGAATTATTTTTAAACTGTACAAGTAACGTTAATGTTACAAGTTTATCTTTTGTACTCGATTATAATTTAAAAAAAAATGTAGTTTAAAACTATACCCTGCAAAATAAAACAAATTTCTATTCATACATTTTTTACAAAAAATTACGATCAAGTCGATAAAAGATGATTTTTTGAATAATGTAAGTGCAATTGATTTAAATATCATTGAATAATTATTAATTTTAAATTATTTTTAATGAGCCCACTATACACGCAAACGAAGACTAAAGTACGACAATTTTTAAATATTCAAGTCAAGGACCTGAAGTTGCAGAGGTTTACATACATTGAAGCATATGCAAGAGTATTTTTCTATCAACGTATATATATATATATATATATATATATATATTTTTTTTTTTTTTTTTTTTTACTATAATTTAAATAAATTTTTTACTATAACGTATTTTTACACGATTCTACTTAGCCTTGAATAACTTGTCGCTAGTTTTTATGCCGAATGAATGTATATTACCGTAAAATTGTATACACTAATCATTTGTCTGCATTTAATTTTTATTTTATGTATTTCGTTTAAATAAAAGTTTGTTTTTGTGGTGTTTTCTTATTCTCCTAATCCTAATTAGAGAAGAATTTGATCGAAAAACGCTAGATTATTGAAATTAAGATTAGCTGCGAATACTTTTGAAAAAGAAATAGTACTTATTAAAATAACTCTTATCCTTGACGTCTTCATTTCCAAATATATATTACTGTAAAAAAAGAAGAAAAAATTAAAAAATTGCTTTTAATGATAAATATTCGGAAGTAGACTGCAAAATTTTGGGCAAATATTTAAGAATCCAAAATAATTTAAAACGACTTGGGGTCTCAAGCTCTATTATATATTTGAATTTTGAAAGTATCAGATGTGCCAGTCTTTTGAAAAATCTATTTTACTTTTTTTTGGGGAGATTGAAAAGAATAATATGAAGATTGAGCTGTTGGTATATTGAAAAGTTTATTTTTAGAAAATCATTCCTATAAATTCAATAACAATTACTATTTGTATTTACGTAATTGAATTTTAAGAAGAATAATGGATTATTAATTTTAAAGGATTTCAATTATATTAAATTTTTATTCATCGGAAAAATTACTTCTTTTTGTAAATTAAATTAAATAATTTTTTCGCGTTTCCAGATATCTGTCAACTTTTTTTATTTATTTTAAGCATTGCATAAATACTGGAGTTCAATTCTGAATATTGTTGACATAAAAATCAATTGGAATACAGATTTATGTTTTTTTATTATATTGTGTCGCTTTAATCAGTAATCATACATATTTTATCGTTGCAGATTTTATACACTGTATAGAAATTGTATTGAAAATAAATTTTAATATTCTTTGTATTCATCAACTGCACAATCCCCATATTAAATGCTTAAAATTGATGAAAAAATAATAAGAAATCGCGAATTAAGAATATTTAAAAGGAATTGTTCAGTATAGATATTAAAAATTTATAAAGTTTTTAATATTATCTTAATTAGTAATTTTTTTTTTTTTTAGAATGAAACGTACATTTTTAAAAGTAATCGACAATAAATGAAACACTATAAGAATTCGTTTTAATCAAATATGTTAACTGTATTTTGATTATTAATTTTTGTATATTATGTTTTATAATACATATTTATTTTAATGAAAAATTTTAACTTCTTACATATATATATGAAAGAAATTTTTATTAGCCTAACCTAATTAGTAATTCCAGAGATTTAACTTCTACTTTTAATAAAAAAAAGTGTTATTACATTTCAACGACCGGTTCTTTATCTTATCAATACTTAAACAATTATGTAATGTCAACTATAATAAAATACCAACATCGTCAAACTTTTAAAGTTAAACAAATTTTTTTAGGCAAAATTAAAAGTAGATTCGTAAATCTAAATTTGCAACGACATTTAACAATAAAAACTATCCTATGGATAATTCAAGAAAACGACTATTCGAAAGGTTTATATAAATTTTATTCTCGATATCTTCGGTAAAAACTGTATAATCAAAGAGTAGCTTCGCCTGGCAACGCAGTTTACACGTACACGTAACGAAGTACACGAATCGTTTAGCTCGCTCGCTCGCTCGCTCGCGCGCGCGCGCGCTTGAAACAGGTTTTCGAAAGCTGACCCAACGGCGTTCTAATCCCGCGAAGAAAAGTGCGCAACGCGGCCGCGCACAGATATTCTAGACTCGCGAGTATTTTCCTCGCGCTTCTATCGAAGTTTAAGATATACCCGGAAAAAAAAAATTTAGAGTCGGCGACCTTTAATTTTACATTGACGAAGGCGTTGATGTTCGAGAAGAAAATCTTTCTCGTTTTACGTGTTATAGTGATATTGCTAGAAAGGTTTTGAGTCGTAATAATTGCATTTTTAATACTATTAGTTTACATTGTGATTTAACCTTATACAAAGAATTTTTTAAAACGTTTTTATCATAATTTTATCGTGTGTTATGTATAACGACGCCAGATTTATGTTTAGTACTTGGATTATTTGCATCGATAAATCCGTGTTGAATTCTATATCTTAATTTATGCTTACAGATGAAATATTAAATTTCCTAATTATAAGTTCTAAGTGATGTTATGTAGGAATATTTTGTAAGGTTAATTAATAAAATCTAGTAGACTCATACATTAATAAACATTAAAGCAGTATTTACCCCAATACGTTAAATAATATTTTCAATATAAGGTTTTTTATGATTAATGCTTGGAAATCAAATTTGAACATATCAGCGTCCACTTACGATTCAGGGCGAACCCAATAACTTGAAACTTTTCATTTTTAGCGACCCAAAAAAATCTTCGATTACATGTTTTTTTTTTTTTTTTTTTTTTTAACAATATTATTGCACGCTTTATACGTTTTGCGATCGCCATTTTGAATTATAAAAATCTAGTAACGATAAACCTACACTACAGATCAAAAGAAAAATTGAAATTTTTTTTTTTTTTTCTAAGAGACAGTAGCTTTCTGGTATACTAAAGGTAAACCACAGGATTTATACACATGAATACATGTGTCTAATAATTTATTCAATTACGTACATGCCTTATTTTAAACTAATACAAACAATAACAACTAAAAAATCTTGAAGGATTTTAAAAAGTTTGTTTATATAAAAATTATTTATTTATTTTTAAAATATAAAACATAAATACATAAATTCTATTTTCAATTTATGCAACAATTCTGACAGTATGTTCAACATATATGTATTCATATAAACGCAACATTAACCGATTTTAATTATACAAATAAAGTTATTTACATTTGATAGTTGCTTTATAATATTCGGAACGCTTACAAACAATACAAACCTTATCTTTAATTTTATCAGATTTCATTTCTCTTAAAATATATATGTATACACATTTATACATATATTTTAAAACCTTTTTCAAAACAAAATATTTCCAAAAACATAGAAGTTCGTTTAGAAGATCGCGTAGTATATAAAAGTTTTGTATACATAATTTAAAATAAAAATTGAGATTAATAAATTAAACTTAAACAAAGTGCATGTTGAGACTAGAATTTAAAAGGTAACTATAGTTATAAATTCCAGTCGCCAATGTCTCCGATTACATCATTAAGACGTCGCTGTTCGTACTGAAAAAAAGTATATAAATATATCATCGTTAAAATAAATAAACTTGTGATATTGTTTTCACGCAAAAACTTATAAATAAAGTAAAATTATTATACTCACAACTTTCATAAAATCAGCTTCGAACATCTCAGAATCATCGTCATCGACGACTATTGTATTCCTTGCAATATCGCGTTCCACCTTAGCAATATCATTCCAAATGTTATTGTTTAAATAATTACGAATCCGATCTTCGAATTGGGCAATAACTGAGCAGTTTTACAATAATTATTGTAAGCTTCGTTTAATAACTCTATATGCTTTAATTTTATTTCGTTCGTAGCATAAAACTTCAACCGAAAGCTATTTTCTAAGTTTCCAGCAACCAACGAGTAAATCTATAAAGAATCAGATTAAAAAAAAAAATCAAAACATTATTCTATCAATAATAAATCATTCGATATTTGCTTAATCTGCTATTTTATTTTAAATGTATACACTTTTAACGAGTTCAAATAACATAAAGTGGCGAATTGTCTAGTTTTAAATCGTAATTCTTTTATTATTTTCTATACGCTATACTTACTTTTCCTTTCAACTAAGACGCCATAATACATAGTACACTCTATTGTTCCTAAAACATTCAAAGCTTGCTCGTACTCTCCGTTTTGAATTAGCATTTGAGATGTTTTTAATGCAACTTGTGTCTCTGTCTCGATCATTTTTAAAACTTTTTCACGGTGAAACTAAAATATTTGACGTTATTAATGAATCACTAAAAACACCGCTGTATAAGGTTTCACAGATAGCGCTTTTACTTTTCGATGTAAAAGTTTGTAAAATTGTATACATTATTACAGTTTTTATTTAATTAGGTTTATGTATAAAATAAAAACACGTATTAAAAAAAAAAAAAAAAAAAAAAAAAAAAAAAAAAAAAAAAAAAAAAAAAAAAAAAAATAAAAGCTAATCAGCGTTGAATGTAACGAATGAAAAATAAGCTTCCTTATTTTGAGGATAGACACTTAAGACAAAGTGTTTAGTTACAAAAGGTTTAGATGTTCACCGGTAAACTTGAACTGAACCCCAACGTGCTCAAGGTCGGAAAACATCCCTGGAATATCCCATCATACAGTTACTACCACTTAACGTTTATAAGATTCCGGCTAACAACAGTTCGATAAGATTTCTATCTTTTTCTCTGATTTTGTTTGTCTTATGAATATAGTACTTTCATATATCGTAATTTATTAAAAATTTTAATAGTAATTAATAACTAGTTGTTTGTATAAATTTTTTTAAAATCTTTATTTACATTTTCTCCTAGGTAATCTATAGTGAAATTATTTTTAATTATTTATTACGAAAAAAAAAAAAAAAAACCTTAAGATATCATTTGTAAATTTTTTAATACTTTTAGTAATATCGTTAAATTAAAAATTTTCATAATACAATTTTTAAATGTATATATACTGTTTTGGACTATTTTTAAAAATTAATATTACATAATTTCATATGTCTCTAATTAACAACACAGTAAGTTTTATTTTTATACAAAATAAATTAATCTCTTGTAAGATTACATTTACACAAAGTTTGAAAATACAATTTCAAGGTCAGAAAGGATAAGATAACGATTGAAGAAGCGTCTATACGCTTTGGAAAGTAGTATAATAGCTGCCGATATTTTCAAATGTAATTTAATAATAATATTTAATTATTGATTATTGAAAATTATAAATTTTTTCACTCGATTTAATATTTGATGTAAAAATAAACAAATAAATATGTACATAGATTTTTAAAGTCGAGTAGATAATTTATATTTTGTATTATATTTAATATTTACATTAAATTTATTCGTATTTTGTTTTAATAATCTTAAATGAAGAAGCAATTTTGATATTTTCATGTTATTCAGCGGAAATTTATTTAAATCCACCGCAACTATATTATTAAATAATAAAGCATAAGTATCGGTAATAATTTTATAAGTTCCTATTATTTTATTAAAAATATATAAGCTTCGATTAATTTTATATGATAATTTATGTGTTTACATTAATCAAATTTTTTTCGAGTATCAAATACAGTATGCAAAATTTATTTAAATTAATTTTAATAAAATGGTCAATAACTCAACCGACTGGATAATTTTATTATAAAGGTAAATTATTCTTCGACGTATTTTGAAAATCTCCGATGGGAAATAAAAGAGACTAAGCAGCTCTGCTTCTGGTTCGTCAAAAATTACTTGGTTAATTGACCAAAAGGAACACGTAAAAGTAAAATAGAATCGAAGAAATAAATCATCGTTCTGGTTCGATACATTATTCAAGCGCGTATTATAAGTCGCTACAACGCGGTAGGGAAATCGTGCGGGCCTTAATAGCTCGTAACGCCAGTGGCATCTTTGCTTCCCGCGATAACAATAATTTCTTTGCATTAGAGCAAGAAAGAGCGGCGGTAAGCTCGCATGGTGGATATATACACGTATACATAAAAGCTTATTCTATAATCGCATACACCGGTCTACTATTTTCCATTTTCTCTCTCTCTCTCTTTCTCTCACTCGTGGTATCGGTCGCTGCACTTCTTTGAGATATATTTCTCTGGGTGATTTTCTTCGCGGTAGCCTTTCTTTTTTATTTAGCCATGCAAGAGAAAGAAAAAGAGAGAGATAGAGAGAGAGAGAGAGAGAGAGAAGGAAAAAAACGCATTAAAGACGCACATCGACACGGGTATCTAGTCGGACCGCCCGAGGCAGTTATGCCTTCGTTACAACGAAGGCGAGCTGTTGCCGCTGCTTTACTCGAGATTACGAGAATTGATCTAAGTATACATATGTATACATATAAGTATTCATGTGTGTGTGTTCGTATATATGGTTTTGGATTGAATGCGTAATAACGCTTATTTCGCTTAGCGCAGAAAGATCAACGACGTTTAGCGTTCGATGCTGGAAAGGAATGATTATTCGTAATTACTTTAAAGTCCTTTTATTTTACTTAAGCACAAGTTCGTGCATTTTTTTTTTTTTTTTTTTTTAAAGTCCTTGTTGATAATATCTATTTATTTAGAAATGATTTATCAAGGTTTCTTTAAAAGTAACATTTATAACGAGGAGTATGAAGTTTGATATGTAATAAATTTAATTGTTTTTGATTGTACGAATCATTAGCTACAAAAGCTATGTATATATTAAATATTTGATTAAATTATCAATTTATTTTATTTTTAACTTTATACGCCAATTTTTTCTTAGAAGAAATATCCAATAATTAGATGTTATTTAAGTCTCTGTTTGCTAAAATTAAAATTAATATTTTACTGTAATCTAAAATAAGAATAATATGTACAAAAAAATACTTTTAGTTACCCATTTATTTACAGTATTTTAGATATTATACTAGTATATATATATATATATTATATTGTTATTTAAAAATTCAATCATTATCTAATCAAATTAAGCAAATACAACGACTTCTTTAATCGAAATAAATATAGCTATTATGTGGATTAAATTATTAATTTAAGCTAATATCGCGTTCTTTATCTATCGATACATCCGAATGTACTCGTGAACACGTAGTTACTTACTCAAGTAGTTAGTCATTCAATAAACTGATTCACTGACACTTCTAGACTATTCTTACTTCTTCGTTCTTTGAATATCAATCTTGATTAGTAACATCGATTGACGCATTTGTATTCATCGAAATATTTCTATGTTAATTTAATTGATGATAAAGCGACAGCGTTTTGGAATTTAAAAAATTTTCATAGAAGCATAAAATCATACAGTTTTTTTGTATACATTGATACACATGAAAGTTTTATTTGTTTAACAGTGATTAATTGGTAAACGTAAATTTATTCAATAAGCTTTCGTGAAAAAAGATCAACTTGGTCGATTAAATTAAAATGCATAAATAATATTCAAGAAATTCCGAAGTGCACGTGAATTATCTGTCAATGATGCCTTTGTAACGTAACTGTATGTTTTAATTTTACGTCGAGTCACATTTTTTATTATTATCGCTTATTCGCAATCGTGCGCTATCTCCTGTCACAGTAAGTAAAAAAGAAAATAATAGATAATGAAATTTGCCCGTCACTATCATATTTTGCACAGGGAATTTCAACGGAACGTCACTTTTCTAGGAAAGAAGAAAAAATATATAATTGAAAATATGTCGCAAGTCGTTATAATAATACGTTTTTTAAAAAATCGAATTAATGGTTTGACATTAAATCGTTGAATCAACTTTACATTATAAATAAGTGTGTATACAAAATTATACAGAATTAGATGTGACATATTTTTTGTTAAACGCCGATCGCAATATATATTGAATATTTTATTTTAAAAAATGTAATAAAAAAAACAAAATTGCATCGTACTTTAATCGCATATTTGAAAGTAAAATGATAGTTTCGTTATACTCATGTAAAAAGCCGAAAAAGTATATCTTAACCATACGCATTTATACATGTACACAGTATTGATCCGACGAAAAAGCTACGTGCGAAAACTGCGCGAGCCGTACATGAATATATACAAGAAGCAGTTCGCGACGATAATCACGGCGCGTCGGTTACAACATCGATCGAAATCGCGCGTCGAAAGGTAACGCGACACTATCTTGCTACTTGGAGAGGGATAACCTTTTGCGAGCTTCTGCTTCGTTTTTCTGTCGGTTAGCTTGTTGAGAATTATAGCAACGAAATGTTCGCTGGCGTTACTTATACTTTTATGTAAGATATTTAACTCGGTTTTCTTGCATCTTTCCTCGAGCTTCTTTATATGCGCCCAACTTTCAATATATTTTAATATGCATATATAACTTTACGTACATGCATATATAAATATCGTATCGCAAAAGTTTTTTATAAGACTAATGCGACGGCTGCTCGTTGAGAAAATGTTGTGATGTCGATGAAGTTGTTTTTTAAATGCTTAAGTAGGCAACAATGAGATGACGTATTAAATCGATCGCTAACAAGGAATTTTCACTCGACGATTAATGATTTGCAGATAACTTCTTTTTTTCTTTTTTTTTCCGCGTATCGTTTTAAAAAATTTTACTCACTCGTATTATGTGAATTTCGATTGCGATATTACGGTACAGTTTTATTGAATTTTAATGATAAGGATATAAGAATTATTGAAACTACGTTTAAAATTCAATAGGATATTACGGTTCGAACGATGACAGAGCGATAAGAAGCTAAACAGTAAACTCTATTTAGCTCGACCTTAACTTTCGTGGCATAAAATAATATTAAACAGTAAATTTACCGTAACTCGATTTAACTGCGTTTAAAACACCTTTATAAAGCAATTTTAGATAACGATTTGAAAAAAAAAAAAAAGACCGTTTATTTTTGTTTAAAAAATTAAAAAAAAGCCAAAAAGCTTTCATTACACACTTTAATAGCATTTCGCAAAACAATGGTTTTGAAAATGTAATGGAGCTTTCCGTGGAATATAAAGTGTGATTTCTAACGTACTTTTTCATGCTGGAAGCACTATGCAATGATAAATCTTTAAAACATGTCGTATAAATAAGTATATCTAGGATTGCTGCCAGGTTATAAAAGTTTTACGAGAGTTGAAAAATCTTATTGAAAAACCAACTTTGAAAAATTCACGAGAACATTTCGTGCCGTTTATAATAATTGTCTAATCAACTAAAATGATATTTATTCATTCGGCGTAGTTTTCACTTCGCCATTATACAAACTTTTTACACGCGACTGTATGAGGAATAGAGATAGAAATTTTCATATTGATTTTCGCATTGAAAGTAGGTAAATAGAACATAATTATTCATCCATATAATGAGCAATATAATTTATCGAGAGACCAATCAATTTTTTATTCAATGAGTAAATAGTGATAAACGCGTAAGTTTCATTTTTATTGATCAATTAAAACTTGTACGCCATAAATTTTTATACTTTCTAAACTTTCCGATTAATCCTTATATCAAAATATAATAGGCTCTTTGCATTTTTTAACAAATATTTAGATCGGTGATATTTCTAAATAGTCGAGTGGATTAAGTTTAAATAATTTAAACGCCTAAAATATAATAACTCTAATGCTTGAAAATAAAATTTAATGAATAATAAAATTACATTGCATCGATAAAAAAAGAATAAAGTTAAGCACGATTAAAAAGAAAGAGAATCGATTGTTTAAAAAAAAAAAAAAAAAAACAAGAAAAAAATAAGAAAAACACCGATACTTGCATAACCGTTGCTCGAACGACGTTTACGTCCCTCGATACGGTACAATATTCGTTTATGCAACGGCAAAAGATGCGTAACGTTTTTGAAACAACAACGTGTATTGTACATATATTCAAGATATATATGCATGAAAAATGCTGCACATAATGACGAGGATTATCGCGTTGTTACAAGTGCAAAAGTACCGATCACACCGAGCGTGAGCTGCAAATTTTAAAAAATCACTCACCTTGGATTATTAATAGGTTATTCGTATCGATAATTTTCGTCACGTACTTATTCCTTTTCACGGCTCTGTGAATTTTCGTAATTGATGCATTTGAAGATAATGCATAGTTTATAGTACGCGAGTCGTGCATTGGAAATTTTTGTCAGCGTGATGTAAACGATATTTTTTTTTTTTTTTTTTTTTTTTTTTTTTTTTTTTATTCCAATGCACATAAGTAATTGATGTTTAATGCGCCGTTGAAAAAAACGTTTAAATAAAAAGAAAAATAATAGATTCCTTTTTTTTTCTACAAACACGTTGAAATAAAATAAATAAATAAATAAATAAATAAACAAATTTTGCAACAAAACTGACGAACAATATTTCTAATATATCCAAATAGTCAGTCATTTCTTTCTCAAATTATATACTCGAGTCTTTAATGCATAAAAGGTCTTATTATTATCATGTCTAAACGAAGCAAGTTTAAATTGCCTTCCTATATACTTTCGTTTAAAAGGAAAAGGCAGGCAAGCAGGCAGGTTGAATTCAAACGCTTATACGTATATATACGTAGATGCACACAGGGTGAGTCACGAGCTCAGACAGGAAGGCAGTTAAAGCTCAGCGGATTCATCGCTGGTGTGTGCAAAATATCGAGCCGTTCTTTCTTACTCTTTAAACTCCCGCACAATGTATATATATATATATATACATGTATATGTAAATACGCTCGCGTAGAAGTATAGCGTGCACGGTTGTACTCTTGTGCAACGCCTCTACGCGACGAAAGAGTTTTAGACTTTACTGTTGCTCTGTGTATGTGCGCGTGTGCGCGTGTATTTGTGCTGCAAACGTAATTGGGGTTTTCGTTCGACGTTATGGTCTTGAATAATCTTGAGATATCCATGGATTATACCTATCGATTTTTATAACTTTGGAGAAAAAAGGGTTTTATGTAACATTTTTTTTTTTTTTTTTATTCTTTGAAAATAAATTGAAATTTATTATTTTTGCTTAGTAAGGTGTGCAGAAAAATATTTTTTTAATTGCATTGATTTTTTTTTCATCCGCGATAAAATGTTTTATTACATATTAAAACGGAGAAGATTGGAACATGAAATATGTAAAAATATTTAAAACTTTTTTCTGCGTAACATTTTTTATCTATTTATTATTCAGCAAATAATTTCAACAATGTAATGTTTCATCATATAAATTAACTTTCAAATGTGTATAAACTATAATTGAATAATTTTTGTATTTTAATAAATCTATATTTTCAAATTAAATAGCTCACTTTATTTCAATAAAATATTTATGTCAACTATTAACAATTTAGTGCATTACAAATATTCAATATTATAGTTATAATGTTCGTAACGGTAATTACTTATTATTATGTACAACTATATTATTCATATACGTATTACGTAATAATCATACTTCTAGGCTTCAATAATGAAATATTTATACAATTAAATATCACAATAACAGTATATGAAAAAATATACAAAACATTGTTGGTTAACGATAAAAAGCTCTATATTAGAAAAAATTTTTCTTAAAATTAACATCATTTTTTCGATTAAAGCTCGGCATTTTCTTTAAAATGCATTATACTATCGAAATAATTTTCCATATTATAATAGTTTATTAGACAAGGAGCGTATTTATATCCATAATATATTTTAAATGCGTTCTGAGAAATCGTAACAATCGACCACAGGTCGGTATAGTAATTACAAGCTTACCGCAAACCTGTTATTATCTATACCAGTACATAACGGTTCACCATTAATTTTCCTCAAATATTGTGCTCGCCGAACCGTAAGATAAAAAGGAAAGAAAACCCTTCGAAACGAATTCAAATCGTTCCACAATCCTCCGATCTCGATTAGTTACGATTGTGGATCTTCGAGTGGTTTCTTCATCGAAAGAAGAGCATCAATCTTCTTCGAAAGTGATTGTTTACGAAACGACTGACGATCGCGACGATCGAATTTTATAACGGGAAAGTGTGCGTCACCTTATCGAAACATACACGGATCGTTCTTCCATCGATTTATTCTTCGAATTGCGTGTGTCCATTGTATAACGATCTTCGGAGTCATTTGTAAGTTCACCGAGTATACTGTCCTCTCCGTTCTATTCTCTCGAATGAAATAGAATTGTAAATGTCTTATGGAAAATTCTAGGAATTTTTATTAAAGATGAGAATCTTTAAACTATGTATGACAATGAAAAGGTGTAATTTTATTTTTATAAAAGTTGTATTTCGTAAAATTTCAAAAATAATTGATGCTCATAATGATGAAACAGTAACATGAAAAAAACAATAATAATAATAATTTTATAATTTTTTAATTTTAAGGATATCTTTTCATGATCAAACTTTGTTACATTTTTTCCCAGAAAAAAACAAATAAAACATAACGCGATATTCAAGAGTTAATAAATCGACGATACCATCTTGTAAAAAGAAAAAAAAAAAAAAAAAAAGGAAAAAAAATTTGTTTTTTCTCAACCACCTCATGCTCGATATTTCCTCGAGTCTTTCCGCTCGATAATACCTTCATTTCACGTTCGTAACGTCGGCTATTCCTCATCCATGCTACTTCTCTCGTCCACTTACGCGTTATTTTTATTACATAGCCAAGGTGTGTGCAAACACATGGGTCGCCGCGCGAAGGATGCGTCTGGGGAGCCTAGAGTAGAAGAAAGGAAGAGAGTGAAAAATGAAGCGGCGCTAGAAAAACGAAACGCGATAAAGAATAATAAAGAAAGAAAAGGAAAAAAGAAGTAGATGTATGTATATATATATATATATATATATATATATATACACGTGGAAGATGCGGCCACCTCAGGCGTTCCTTTATTTTCCGATGTGTACGTGGATACATATATATATAAGGAGCCACGATGACGCGGCACGTCCTGATGCGCGATGGGAGAAAATGGACTCGGGTACGAGAGACCGAGAGCTTCTTTTCCTTTGTATCCATACATGTGTGTGTGCGTGTGTATGAGCACACGTTGTACGTGTCTTATACAATCTTCAACGTTTTGATTCTTTGTTTTTTTTTTTTTTTTTTTTTTTTTTTTCTCGAAGGAGAGCAAAAAATACTTGCACTCGGGCCAATTGCGCGGTGTAGTCTATATTGATGCCGCATATGTGAGAGAAGGAGAGAAGGAAGAAGAAAAAAGCGAGCGTACGTGTTGTAAATACCGTTATTGGGTGCTGGCTCTATGGTATGATATCTCGATTGGCTAGTCGTAAGTGTTGGTGCAAGCTCGGCTCTTTATGAATCGTAATGCGTGAAGACCGATGGTCCGAGTGGTGTGTTTGTCGACAGCAAAAAAGGGATGTTAATTTTTTTTGTTGTATATATTTTTTTTTATACGAGTTTGTTTGACTTTTGAGAAAATAATTTTTGCTTTATTATTATAGTAAATGTTATTGTTTTTTATGACGAATATTTTACTTAGTTTTTGTTACGCTGCAGTTTATTTTAATTAATAGGAATTACATAAATAATACCATAACGAAAAGTAAAAGAAACTAATTAAATAAAAAGAAACAAAAGCAGGTATAAAATTAACGTATTTATTTTGCTAAATATTGAAAGTAAAAGTTTTGCAATAAAATTTGAATAAAATGTAAACATAATTTATTCTCATTTAGCAAAAAAATTCATTATTTTATATATTTGATCAATGACTCATTTTATATACTTATTTAAGATCAATATCTAATAACTGTAAAAATATTTTTTTTTTTTATTTTCAATATCGTGTTATTATTTATTTTAAAATTTAAAAAAAGAAAAAAAATGCAATTTTAAAAATAAAACTCGGCACTCAGCGAAATGAGATAAAGAAAGCATAAGATATAAAATTGTATGCGTAATAAACCATATCGCAGTGATTTGAGATATTTTCTAATTGCATTTATATAATTCATTTACGCATCAAACAAGTTATTCTTCTTTAATAAAGTTTTTAATGTTGATCAAATTTATTAAAACAAATAAAGGACAATTTCAAAATTAAAAAATAAAAAAATAAATAAATAATATTTTAATTAAATACTCAAATTACACATGCGCATGTATAACTAACAATAAAAGTCACCGGTATGTATAAGACAATATCCTAGCACGTGTAATTTCGTGCACGCATTTTAAATAAGGTTATTATACTCTTCTTAATGAAATTTCTTCACTTATTTTTCTCTCTTTTTCTCTCAAGTTTCTTTTTATCTACGGTAAACGTCAAACAATGGACGAATATTAGTATTAGCGTTAATTAACGTTAGTAGTATGAAATAAGTGCTTAAAATACTTAAGATGAATATTATATTTGTAAATAAAACACGCGTGATCATTCTTAAATAATATAATTCGATTTATATTGATAAATACTTATAAAATTTAATATTTTTAATGTATTTTTGTATTACTTTATCGATAAATTCAATTTTAATGTTTTAGTTTTATTTTCCACTTTCATAAATAAATTACTCTTTTAATAATCAATTAAATTATTTTTCAAACTCCATTGCGATATAAATCTTGAATATATGTATGTAATGAACTGTTTTTTAAACATACAAAACTAAATAATAATTATATAAATTAAAATTTATTTAACAGTAAGCAATTTCAAATCTCTTTTTGAAACTGTATAATTTAATAAAAAATATTGCGCTTGCACATTTTACGGTGGTACGTTAAAACAGTTTCATATTACTAGTAAATTAAATACTTTGTTTTTCTTTCGCATAAGTTAGATCAAAGCGACGAGTAATTTTGACTCAGCTATGCTTACACATTTTGCTGTAGTAATATAATAAAGATACGCTCAACAATTCCTCTCTCTTCTTTATATGAAAATTTACAAGAAGTAAGAGTAAAAAAGCATATAAAACTTACAAGTCACTATACTTTCAAAGGAATAAACAAGCTCGAACTTTTCTGTTCTACATAATATATATGCGATTGTTCCGTTCGCAAAAAATTAATCAAACGAGCAATTTCCCGTCTCTCTATGCTTGCGTATGTAGAAAGAGATACAACGTCTCATACAAAATCGCGCACGAGAAAAGTTTCTCCGGCGAGATCCGTATTAAGCGAACTCTCGTACGTACGTACACTCGCACTTTCGACGAGTGCTAGCAAGGACGATGAGCGAGCGCGCGATTAGATGTGGCGCGCTATTATGTATCATGATATTAATCATAAAACTTAAAAGTAACCTCTTGAAGGTGCCGCGGCTCAGCGCTCCTTTCAGCTCTACGTGTGGCTTCTTACGCGTCGAGGTTTTCTTTTAAAATGTCTCATTGATTGTATTGGTGCTTTATTTTTTAAATTTAACACGATGCTATAAGGACTTTTGTTTTTTTATTAATATGAAACAATTATTTAATAAAAAATAACTAATGCATAAATAAATAAATGTTCGAGTATAGTCTTTGAAAGAAAAAAAATTATTTTTTCAATAGTTTTGAAAATTTAAAAATACAATTACACTTAGTTAGATAATGATACTCACACTATAAATATTAATCATAAAACTTATTTCCAAACCTATATGAAATTTAATATTTTAAACGTACAAAAGGTTCCATTAAATCGTTATATACCTATACAATTTTCATGTTGTCAAAATTACACGTTACAAATAGAACCTGAAAATTCGCGCAAAAACATACTTTCATCGATGCGAAAACTTTCGTATAACGTGAAGAAAGTATCGAACGCAGGGATCGAAATAACGTTAAAGCGAATATAATACCGCGTTTAACTTATACAAAATATGACCGTCGAGTTGCTATATACACATATATTCTCACACGTGTGAGTAACGCAAAAAGATACAAACTAGCGTTTGTATGCATAAAACACGATTACTCGCTCGCGTGGATAGAGAATAGGAGGGGAGAGGCGTACGTGAACTTAAAACTATAAAAATTACCTTTTACTTTACAATCCAGGGACATCTGTATACGTACACGAGCTTAGATAAAATTTACTTTGCGAAATCTCGGATACTCGGTGATTGTAACGGCGTTTATAAAATACAAAAAAAAAAAACAAAAGAAAGAAAAAATAAAGAAAAAAATCCTTCTGTGTGTAAATGAGCAAGTACGATCTCTATTTCAAAGAGTTCGCCGCGAAACGACGATTGTTTTTGATTTTTAGATAAATACG
Organism: Chalcis sispes; assembly: GCA_949987625.1. Taxonomy (NCBI): domain Eukaryota; kingdom Metazoa; phylum Arthropoda; class Insecta; order Hymenoptera; family Chalcididae; genus Chalcis; species Chalcis sispes. The sequence goes on along the minus strand of OX465098.1, from coordinate 54,404,591 downwards.
CGCGATTATGAAGAAGAAGAACGTCGAGCTTAAGCGCGAAGCGCCAACGTGTGAACGGAAAATCTTCGGAAAAATTCAGTTCAATGTACTCAGCTGAAATTTCGATTTGAAATTTTCTTGTTAAACTTTATTTAATAGTAGATATTATAAATAAAATTTAAATGTTTGTATTTTTTTTTTTTTTACGGAAAGTTTAACGATTATATAAAACATTTTTTAAAATAATAATTACGCAATTTTTTTTACATATAATATCTTTTATTATTTAAAGTTTAAGTATGCGCAGATAACTAAAACTCTCGTGAAAAATAAACCTTTCACTTTTTAAGTCTACTTTATTTCTAAGCGTAGGAATTATAATCAAATCTGCGCTTAGAGAAAGAAGATTGATTTATGGCCAATGTACAAATGTATTAGCGTAAAATGTGAATATATCAAAGGAGGAATATTTTAAGCTCGATAATTTTAAATCTTCGTATATTGTTGAAATAAAAGAACGTTCTTCTAATGAATTATGCTTCACCTTCTTACTTTTTTTTTCGTAAAAATTAATTATGTAGGCTATTAGTACGAGCAGAGGTATTATTTTAAAATGAAGCAAAACCTAATAGTTCACAAGTATCGAGATTCATTGAAAAAGAAAAAAAAAACAATAATGAAGTTTCTGCCTAATCTTTGTTGCATATTTTTTATATTAAGTACGTTTTAAGTGCAATGTGGTTAGATCCTAAAACATAACGTGTTAGTGTATATATATTTCGCGTTAATTAAGTTGATTAAAATTAGCTGTTAACGATAACGCGCGACGAATAATTCAATAAAAACTGATGAGAGTAAACAGCCGGTAATGACGTACACACATAAACTCTGATGGACGATAAGAGACCACAATTGTCGTACGGTTAATGGAATTTACCCAGAAATGTTATGGACTTAATAATTCTAATTGTGATTAACGTTTACGTACTTGCGATTATTAATTTTACGATGGTGTGTAATACACGTTTTTTTTCTTTTTTTAAATTAACTGGATAGAATTTTTATTTGTGTTCATACATAGTCGATTACACATTGATAATAAAATAATTCTAAAAATGTCTTAGCCTTCTTTTCGTGATGTTAATTTAGATTTTTAATATATGTTACGGGCAATAAAACTCTATTAGCATTAAAATTCAATCGACGCTTACGTTTTCAAGTTTATCATTCTTAAATAACGTTTTATATGAATGTTTTTATTTCACAAGATCACAACAAAAATGAATTTTATACTCAATAGTCGTGTCAAAATAAATGTTTGAGAAGCTTAAATTTCGTGACAGATGTGTTTTTAATAACTTCTGAAGCTTCGCGTCAACGCTTATCGAAGTATAGAATAATGATGTTATAACAGTTGAAGCGTGCGTTGTTCAAGGATAAGTTTTGTACGTATTTTTATACAAAGATATGTTTACAAATCTTTCTATAAATAGTTATAAAAAGTAGTCACGTATACACATACATATGCATGTAGAAATTAAGGCAAAGCTATCCATATAGACACAATTAAATATTCGAAGAATCATAGTGAGAATCAGGCATCGCAAGAAGCACGAGAAAAATATTAATTATTAAAAAAAAATTTTTTTTTTTTTTTCATAAAGGGATTTAAAAATAATAAAATTTTCGAACTTCAAAAATGGATCGATGAATATTCAGACGTAATGCGATGCGAAAATTCCAACGATAAAGCAAATCGACGTTCGACTCTTCGAACTATAAATCCAGGTTTAACGGGTTGACCCATCTCAGCGAAGAAAACAGCCTTAGAATCGATCGAGCTCCAAGGTTTGCAGTTACAATTCCATCGTTCGCAGTAGGAAGATTAAGCTTAGCCGTTTTTACAACTCACGATTTGAAAAAGGGCAATTAGGAACGATTAGGGCCTCGTTAAGCAATGAGAATCGAAGGGACCAACGACGGTGCCGTATAACGAGTCGAACATTCGCGGAAGTTGTACCTCGACGAAGGCAACGGCTCGTTGTGTCTTTCTTAAAGGTGTTCGTTGCTGCTACTTCGCGGCCGAGTTTACTTTTTTCTTCGCGCGCGTGGGAGGATCGACCACACGCGATCTCGCGTTCAACTTGACCGAGGATAGAACGTTCGTCGTTCGTAATTGGTGCGGTTAAAGGTGTATTTAAATATCGCTGTTTTTGTTTACTTTAATTTACAAAAATTTTTAAGTGAATTTACGTATATAAACAAAAAAGTTTTTTTATCAAAGCAGCAAATGTTTTAACATTCAACTAAACTGTACCATTTCAAAAGTAAATAAAACATTGCCTACTCGATGGTAGACTTTGGGCATCGCATAAAATAAAATGTAAAATGTTAATAAAGCAACCTCATTTATGATACACTAAGGCGTATCTGAAATTTTTGTTCGAATAAAGCGATTGTTTTAATGAAGTTAACGCTACGATGCACATGTATATATAAAAACGAGAAACTGTAACACCTCTCGCCTCTTTTCGTACATTATCTTTTATTGTAACGCTTAAGGTCAAATAATTATTCAAAAGTGATTAACATAAAATTTACGGAATACTTATGAGTCCACTAAGACATAAATTTTCGAAATAAATCCAGACATAATACGGCTAATTAGAATTTGGTATTCAAATATGCAAATAATGATGAATAATTGGCTGAACAAAGTGAGTTTTAGTGAAACATCTTTTAAATTATCTTATATTAATTACTGATACAATAATTATGATTAATTTTTAATTTTCGAATCACGTAGTCGTATACATATTTATAAAAATTAAATAAATATTTTCTTTTATTTTATTACACTTTTACCAAGTAAAGTAACTGTATAATAATTGCTATATTAACACATTAAATATAATAGCTGACATTAATTTATTTAATATTTTTTAAAATGCAATGTAAATATTTTACTTCTTTGATAAAATAAACGACATTCTGCTTATTTACACTCTACCCATTATTTTACAATCGCCGTAATCTCTTAATCTTCGAACCAAAATATTTATAAATATCTTTAAAAAAAAAATAATAATAATAATAATCATTATATTCACATCATACATATGTACACCCAAAAAGCCCATTTGTCGCGGACAATTGAATAGCAGAAAGTTTCATCCCATATAGCGGCATTAGCAGATTTTGCAATAACAAAGTGCGTCAAAAGGAGATAAAAAGAAGAGCGAAGCGCATCCCGTATCTCATGGCGTAGTTTTGCCTTAGTTTGCCTGCTCATAAAAATGGATAATAGTCGGTTTTCTGTTTGCTTTCGGCTTATCCTTCGTTATCGAGGTCACTTGGCTGCTTACTTCTACGAACGGCACTCGTCCTATCTTTGTATGTATACATATATATACTTGTTACCCATTAGCCAACATTTGGCCAAAAGATGTCGGCGATTAGACGTCTTCCTAAATAGTTTGAGTACTTTATGACATATGCTATAATACTCGTTTCTTTCTTTTTACTTTGGTGAAATTCATTTTTGTCCGCGAGTGTACATATATGCGTGTGAGTAGAAATTCTTTTTAGTTAGGAATTCTTTTTTGTTGCCGCTCATGTCGAGGCGTCAAAGTATACGGCGCCGAGTTCCTTGTTAGCCGTGGATTATGTGTCGTTTGTTATTTTGCTCGTAAGAATGAAATTCTCATACGTACGTACTTATATATATATATATATATATATATATAGTTAAAAAAAAAAACTTTAAAGTTATGTTAAAAATAGTTTACTAACTTTGAATATTTTATGATTTGTTCGTTTCATACAAAGACAATTAATTTTATTTTAAACAATATTATTCAGATATTTTATAAAATACGTACATAAAAATTAAAAAAAAAAAAAACATTGCTCCCGTATTTACAAAAGAAACGCTATTGAAGATAAACAACAAAGCGCTTTCTTCCCCGCAGCTAATATTTCAATAAGCAATTAACAAGAGAATACATCGGATTTCATAAAACAACGGCGAAAGACTTCCGATGTGCAATCAAACACTTGTAAGCTTACACGCATCGAGATACTATCGTAATGAATCATTCTTATACTCGAGCTCTCTCTCGCGCGTATATATATATACATACCATCGCTTCAATCCGGAGAACATGACGAATTCGGAGTAATGCCTCACCGTACGTGTATGTATATTATGATTATTTTTACACGTGCTGACGATTCGATAAGTTTTTTTTTCCTTTTTTCTTTCATGGCTATATATGCGCATATACCGATATTATTTTTGTGAAAATTTTCTTTGTGAAGGATGAGCAAGATTATAAAGCGGAATATGAAATTTCGCAAGATGAAAAAAAAAAAGAGTAGACTTTATGATAAATGATATGGAGCTATTGTTTAAGTATTTATTATAGTTTTTATCGAAGTTTGTATTTATGTATTTTTTGTCTGAAAAATTTTTTTGCAGATGCGTTATTTATAAAAATATAAGATATTATACTCCAACTTCGCTATAAAATTTAGATGTACTTTGCATTGAATAAAAAATAAAAAAAATTTAAAAAATATCCGTACAAAATAAAAGATTGACTATTTTACGAAGAATAAAATCAAACACAACACTATTGATTTTCAAAATCTATATTAAAAGAATTAAAAATCTCGGATTTGTGCGTGTAAATTGAAAATATCAACAACAATCGACTCGTCACATCGTAAATTGCTCAATAATCCTAACGGTGTAACTTTTGAAACTAACGGTTGTTTTACAACAATATACAATCCAACAATGGGAAGAAGAAAATAAAAAAGAAGTAAAACGATATCTCAAAAGAAAGTATAACGATAGAGTGCGCGAGGCTATATAGCGGATCGCATCCGATTATCAGCGAAGCTTAACTAAAAAACAAGCTTCTTCTTCGGCGTTCGTCAACGAGCGACAAAGAGAACGAAGAAGGCGAACGACACGCTCGACCGCTTGCGAGAGTCATTGTACGTAAGCAGCGATGTTAAAAGACTCGATATATAATCGCCACGTCACAGAGAAACAGATACACCGATGTATGTATACGTATATATGTACATATATATATACATTTGAGGAGCAACGAGATCGTACGAGTAAGGCATTCCTGCGGTGTGAACATGCGCGTAATGTAACATCCGTTCGATGTATCAGTCTATTCGTATCTCGCTCTCTCTTTCTCTTACTCGCTACCCGCGGTAATTAGTCGGCTCGTCAAAGGTTATTTCATCCGCAGTTGTATTGCATACACATATACATATGTATATATACGCCGCAAGATCTCGTGTTGTTATCACTCGAGCGTGAAGAGATTGCAATGTTCGGGGGGGGGAGGGTTAGTTTAACGATATTGAGATTTTCAAATAGTTTTGTTTGAATTGGTTATTGTAATTGAATCGTTATAAATTTAATATTTTAAACGGTATAAATAATATATAAGAGAATGATTTTGAAAAGAAAAATGATAAAAATTGTCAAAAATCGTCAATAGATTTTATTTCGAATATTGCAAATTCAAAATTCAGGATTAAAAAAACTATATTCCTGCACTGACAAAGTCAACCATGGTTAATATCTTTTGTTTTTTCATCGATAAATTAATCAAATTTACAATTTTAAATTCACATTAAAATGGTCATTTTCACGTTCATTAATTCGTCTGTATCATTTTGCAATTAACGCTCATAATACATTAATTTCTCAATTATTTAAACATGTATAACATATATATTCATATACCTATGATTTACTATTAGCTTCTGTATATTGACTAATTAACGTCACCTTTGCTATCCTACCTAAACGCATTCAGTGGCTATATTTGTCTTTGTTTCTGTCATATATAATTGCGCAATCTAATTTTGCCGCAGGCTTCGCATATACATCCACACACGTGCGCTGTACAGAGGTAGAAAAGTACCGTAAAGAGTCGGTGATATATCGCATTGACAGTTTTCTATAGAGTCATTTATCGCGATACTAAAAGTACCTTGGAAAAAGGTTCAGCCGCTGATTTTAGATAAAGCGTATACTGGTTATGTACCGACGACGACTACAGCAGCGGCGGCTACTTCTATCCAACGATTTAAAACGTCTTCGTTCTGATCTGCAATAAATACTCATGGATAATATATATGTGCGCACTTTGTCTTTGGATAAATCAAAAATATATATTATGTACTTTCTTACCATTGTTTTTTTTTTTTTTTTTTTTTATTGTAAAAGTGTGCGTTGTGACTTTAAATAAAAGTTTGATGTGATTTATAACCCGAAGGGATGTCAGTTTATCAAATCTCGCCGTGAGGACGAACATTCATTTGAAAAGTAATATTGCAAAAAATATTTCAATAGTAATATTAGTTTTTAGTCAAATTGATAAACATTTTTAAACGTTGAATGTACACAAATATAAGTTTAAGATTAATATTTAAATTTCAATTTAACGATTGCATTTTAAAAGCAATAACATTTATTTACTGCTCCAAAATTGTTCTCTCTCTCTGCATGCACACCCACGTACACACATATTCTATAAAAAAAATAAAAAAAACCAAAAAAAAAAGCAAAGAATACAAGGGAACAAAGAAAACAAAACGTTACGATTTTTCTTTCTCCTCAATCTTCTTTCGCCCCGCATTTTACTTCCTTCCTTGTGTAACATTAAAGTTCAAAATCGTGGCTCGATAAGACGATCGCTCCTAAAGATTTTCTCCTCTTCGCGTGGCTCTCGCTGGCAGAAGCAAAAGGATAAGAAAAAAAAAATTAAAAAAAACGCGGCGTAGTTTCTCGAGCACGGAGTGGAAAAGGCCGCTGGTCTCGTTTTACGGTACAGTAACCGTATAGAAACAAAGAGAGTTTAACTCTATTTCTTTCAACGGTATGTGTGTATATATATATATACGTGAAGCAACAAACTAGTCGAGCGTTTGTGTACGGGCAGTGCTAACGCGGCTTGTACACAACGATTAAACTATGATACGCGTAGGCTAACATCTACTTGTATGCGCTTGCGGGTTATTTTGCGTTATGTTTATTATATGTATACATAGTTGAAGGGAGGAGGAAGGGAATATTATGTGTATGTGTGTGTGTGTGTGTGTGGTGTTTGCGATAATGTTAGTGGAAGTTTGTTTTTTCTTATGTCCGAATGCCGTGAGAGAAGATTTTATGATAATTTTAGCTTTGACTTTTTATGCTTTTTTAAATAATTGTATGCAACGATATTGTAAAGTTTTGATTTTTATTAAAATCACTTTTATGATTATAGTCATTATAGTTATAATTATTCTTTGTATGCAAGACATTTTTTACGAATAATTTCAACTTATTCCTCAACCGTGTTTTTTTTCTTTAAAAACTATCGACTTCTGTTCAATTTTATAACAATCAATATTAATATCGGCGATACGAATTGTTAAAATTTTCTAACATATCAAACGTAAAAGATTAAACAGCTATGCAATTTATCAATCATAATTGAACCAATTACTATTATAAATAACCATGTAAATTTCATAAATTAGTTTCCGAACAGCACAAATACATCGTGGATAAATAAAAAAACGTTGACACCCGGCACGTAAACGTTATACTAATGGTGTACTCGAAAACTTTACAAGAATTACGAATTCCAGCGCAGTCGAGATTTTAAGATAATTGTCATACTTTGTGTATATGTATAAAAGTATTGCGAGTTTCACTTTCAATATACCGTATCGTGATCTATAAGAAAACGATTCGATTGTTCAAAGCACGAAATCAACTTTCTCGCATAGATATCCTTCGTTGATAAAATTCTCCGCGTATTCCAAAACGAGAACGATAATCTTCACACATACGCACGCACACACACACACGCGCGCGCGCGCACACACACACACACACACACACACACACACACACACACACACACACACACACACACACACACACACACACACACCCACACACACTCATGCGCGTCACGTTTACCAAAACATACCAATACATACACACACATACACATTTATATACATATATAAAGTTTACGATCGACGATCCATCTATTTCCTTCTCAGAAAAGAAGAGCACGAGAAAAAGCTTCGGGTTAAAGACATCGTGAAGAAGAAGAAGAAGCTCGAACAACAGGAAGATAGTCCGCAGCCGTCGTCGCTGCCGCTGGCTCCGAAATAAATCCGTGCAGTATACACTCATTGCGATCGTCTTTGCAGTTTTAAAATGCATTCGACGTTTGTAAAAAGAGGCTCGCGCACGCGGCGAGTAATGAAAAACGAGCGAGACAGCGAGGAGAGGAAGAAATTTGTACGACGGCATTGCTTCTATATGTACGAGCGTTCGTTAACCTTTTCTCATTCTATTAGTTTGAATGCGCGGACGGCTTGGCCCGGGCCATTATCCCCGCCGGGTAAATTAATAAAGTGGTTAACGACGAAAGAAAGAGAAAGAGTGAGAGAGTGAGAGAGAGAGAGAGCGAGTAAGAGTAAGTAAGTATAATATAACAGTTCCGTTCGGTACTCGGCTCTCACGAGATACTGAGTGAGAAAAACTATCTTCGAAGATATATCTACAAAGCATCGTCGATGTTAAATACTTTGACGGAGGGGGTTACGTTCGAATGTGTTTCGAGTTACGAGCTATTTTCGAGTATCCACAAGGCACGGGAGACGAGTATAAGCGTTCTTTGTTTTTTTTTTTTTTTTTTTTTTTTACACGCACGTGCAAAAATCAACGTTTATGTATTCTGCTGGAACAACGGAACTTTCGAGTTATGAGCATGGCGAATGTTTTCGGAGGAGAAAGATTATGTCGTGATTTTAAATTATTGTAGGACGATCCTTTGGATGTATAAATGTATGGATGGTTGTTGCATTTATTGAGAATTTAATTAGGTTACAAGTGTAATTGTAAATTACGTTGGAAATTTTTTTTTTTTTATGAAACAATTATCGAATTGAATAAATGCTGCTAGCTAAATGTTTTGTTGTAATCGATATTTTTTACTATAAAGTGGACATGAAAACATTTTTTTTTTCTTTTGAAAGTAAATAGAATAAGGTATTGTGTAAAAATATGAAAACTCGAACTAATGGAGTAAAAATAAATTTTCCATTACAAATATTATTTTTCGCAATTTATTGTAATTATTTTATTAAAATATAAATACAAAACTTATTATTTATAATTATTATTAATGCTAAGATTAAAAATTTTATTTATTAAATATTTGATTTAATTAATATTACAAATATTTTACGTATTTAACGTTATTTTAATAAATAATACGATAAACGAATTAAATTTTTTTTTTATAATTATGTTACAAACGAAATCGCAAAATAATTAAAACAATAAGTAATATTTTATGAAATAATGAATGCATGTTTTAATAATTTTCTCGTTACAAGAATAAAATTGTTAAAAAATTCAAACGTGAGAGAAAAATATAAAAATTTCAACGAAAAATTATAAATTCTGCTTAAAAACATTTCTCTTTCTCTTTCTCTTTCTATATATATGCACAAGTAGAAACAAAGCACAGGAGAAAATCCGAGCCATCGGAGATATTCATGGGTAAAAGTCAACGGCGATCGCTATACCCATGCAGATACCCATACTCACACATATATGTATATATAACGTATACACGGCAACTTCAGTAAGCGAACGCGCGGCGGGCATATAACACCGGACAAAGTCGATCTTCGTACACGGCACGTCCATTACCGGAAACGGAAGCTCCTCCCTGTGCGCCGCCGCGCATCAACGTGTCACCGGCTCGAACACCTACGTCCATCTCTTTCTTTCCCACTCGTTGTCCCTATACACACTTTCCATCCTTTTGCATCCTCGCACGTTCTCTTATATTCTCTCTCGCGAGCATTAAACACGAGCATTTTCTAGTCCGTCTGTGTGTGCGCGCGCGCGTGTGTGTGTGTGTGTGAGAGAGAGAGAGAGAAAGAGAGATTGAGAGAGGGGAGATAATCCTCGTCACACTCGATGACAATCGACGCTGAAAGTCCATATGCGAGGGCGTTTATGTATACGTGTGAGAGTGCGAGACACGTGCGAGCGCTCGGGAACCTGACTGCTTTTCGAGATTTGAGTTCAATAGAACAATTTTTTTTTTTTTTTTTTTTTTATTTTTTCATGGGAATGAAGAACGAGCACGTGAATACTCTAAACTATGAATTTAATTTTATGAATTTTCTCTTTCGTACTGGACACGTATTGATTATTAATTAAAATTTTATGTTAAATAAGGTTTTTCGATCTTTTTTTTTATGATTATTGAATTGTTAAATCCAACCATTTTATATAATATCCCCTCATCTGAATATTTCAAAAAAGTTTTTCTATATATAAGTTTAAATATTACCATATTATTCACTGTTTTAAAAACGATAGTTCATTTTAAAACTTTCTTTTACTAAACCTAATGCAATTGTTTTATTCGATTAATAAATTGCATTGGTGATAATTTAATATCGACGCGACCGGTAAAGTATTCAACCTACCCTTAGCGAACATAACGAATTAAGACCTTCAATCCTAATCAACTCTCGTTAAATAATCAATTTCTCCGTTATGCCAGTAAACCTAAACCCCTTAATGGATACATATGTATATTTATATGTATATATGTATTATATATACATACAAAATCAGTCGACGTGAAAAGTCACCGCATTAGTCAAAAAATCGTAGCTTCGCTTGTCACCGTCACCGATTCGTTTTCGACGATATGCGGGAGCGAGAATACCGAAGCATCATGGGAAACACGAGTTATTGTATCGCTCGCGCGCAAGGGAAAGAGTTCGTGTGAATACTTTTCCGAGCGCGAGGTGTTGAGCGAAAAGATCGAGTCTGGGTTTATATATATATATATATATATATATAGATTGCTGTTCTTTGTGCTGTGATTTTCCGGACGACTCGTTATGCGGGATGTGTTTAACGAGCCGTCCTTATGCAGAAAGGCAAAGGTTCTAATTTTTTTGTTTTTTTTTTTTTCATATACTTATTTGTGTGGGAAATTACTTTTTTTTTGTTATATAAATATAAGTCAAGCGAGTTAGTGTTCTTTTTTTTTTTTTAGAAAAAATTTGGTTTTGATCAAATTTACTTTGATAGCCCACTGATATTGTTAATAAATTTAATAATTAGTGCAGCTTTTAGGACAAAATTTGACATTCGTCGAATATCCATATTTCAAAAAGATTAATTAATTTGATGTAGAGATATATCCATAAAAGGATACGAAATTTAATCTTTTAAATGTAACTTTCGAAGTGCTTGAAGGAATAGTATAAATATTGGATTGTAAATATTTATTATTTTATTTCGCGCTAAGAAAACATTTCTTGCAAGGCTTTTTATGTTGTGCAATAAATAACATAATTACTTTTGATTATGCAAAGCTTCTTTTTTAACAAAAAAAAATTTTATTTTTTTTTATTGTATTTTTTCGAATTTCGACAAAATGTTTTCTTAACAATTCTCTATTAATTCAAGAAAATAAAAACGAATAAATTAATCTACGTACGTTTTAGCTGGACAATTCCATCTTAATCTTGAAAGCCTAAAACTTCCCGGAAGATAAGAATGAAAATTCGTACAAAGACGCACGTAGACATACACATAAATATGTAACGCCGAATTGAAAAAAAAAAAAAAAAAAAAAAAAAAAAAAGAAAGATAAATAAGATAAAGAGCCGTGTACGATCAATTTCTCATAACGATAAATAATCGAAAAGGGCATTGTCTCGTTCCTGACAGAAAGTGAGACGTGTACGCGACTTCTTTAACCTACAACAAACTATACCTCCCTCTCTCTCACTCATCACGTACGCGCATATGCGAAACACACACGCGCGCGCACACACACACACACACAAACATGAAAGAGAAGAACGAGAACGGAATGAATGAACGCGCCCACGCGCGCAGCTCATAGTACGTGTAGCCGTAAAAGACAACGCGCTATATAGATATATATACACATGATTTCTTCTCTAATCGATTACTCCAACCATGAGTACGTACGGATATATCTGCAGGTTGCTTAAGTATGTATACATATATATATATATATATATATATATATATGCATATGTACATATAGAAAAAGGACTTTGTCCGATAGCCTGTAAGTACCTATACGTAGACGTGCATAAGAACTGTTGTATCGGTGAGCGCAAACGCGCCCCTCTCGTAATCGCTTGTGTATAATGGCTATAGTCTGGTCTATTGTACAAAGTTTTGCACATATGTATATATACTTTATTCGTTCCTCTCCCTCTCTCTCTCTCTCTCTCTTTCTTTCTTCCACACTTGCGCAGCGAGGATATTTATGCATGCGTATGCGTCAAGAAGGACTGTCGCGTTTTGTTCGCATCGGTGTATATATTGCTCGAGCTCGCGCGCTGCTTTCTATTTCTGGCTCGTCTTGCTAATTCTCAAACTCGCGTACGGAGACTTTCTTCCTTTGTCACTTCCTATTTCCTTTGTTTCGAAAATTATGCATGTGAACGTTTTATGCGGGGATTAAATGGATTAATTTATCAAATAAATTGTTTTCTCATTTGTTCAAATAAATAGCTATCTCGACGTAAATTGCATAATATTCTATTGAGATTTAATTATGAAATATTGTACTTTTTTTATTTTTGTCGATAAATCGATAAAAAAAATATATTTTTTTTTTTTTTTTTTTTTTTTTTTGCATTTAGCAAATACGTGAAAATATACGTAATTTTAAACACAATGTTTGAATTCAATGTTGCAATGAATACTTTACGTTAAATCAAGTTTAATACGAAATTCATCGTCTGCGGTCGACGTAGCTGTTATTTGTAAAAAATTTATTTGAATACAAAAGAATAAATAATGATGTGCGTTCGGAATAATTAAAATTATTTAAAAATTTGTACATAATTTTTACATGAAATACTAATTAAGATGCTTTAATAAGATTTTAACATTTTATATTTTGTTTATTAAAGCTGAAAAAAAAAAAACATTTTCATGTTCTTTCTTTTGGTATTAAAATAATCTTAGGTAAATATTTATTTTAAGTATCCATTTTAAGATATAAATGTCATGTATAATCTTTTTATGAATATATCAAAATATTAATGCACGTATCTAAATTACTAAAATAAATTTATATAAAGTTGTTATAATATTATAACTTATTATAATTACACATAGTATGAATATTAATTGTACATAGAAATTTTTCAAATAATTCAATGTATCATCATCAGCGTTGATATAATTTATTAAATATGATGGATCGTAAACAAGGTAAATTGAAAAATATTTCAGAAGGATTCAAACAACCTGGAAACATAAAATTTTTAAAAGTCATGAACCATTTCCTCGTTGGATCATAAAACAACTTCTCGACTTGTACGTCCCACACCGAATCTTTTGGTACGACTGTCTGAGAAGGTCAGTAAATAACATTTGAGCGAATTCAACAAAACTGTCTGACCTGCCATTTTAATACGAATAAACTTCCATCTTAAAGTAAAAGCTTGCGCGTCATTTGCGAAAATACCAAAATTTCGATTCGTAGTTTTGAGTGCTTTAAAGTTTTCTTTTTGCTAGTTTTTACAAATTTTCAATTGATTATAAAAAGTAATTTTAATCATTCATAAAGTATACTTGCGGAGAAACAACACATCATTCTCCTAAAATAAGCTAACACATCGTTCAATAAGTCCCGAGACTAACAACGAAAACAACATTTTTTTTCAAAAATCAGTTTTATTCATCAATATAATCTCCTTTTAGAGTGATACAATCTTTCCAACGCCTTTCCAACATTTCTATACCATGTTTATAGAAGGATTTATCCTTTGCTTCAAAATAGGCTTCAGTTTCTGCAATGACCTCCTCATTCGAGCCAAATTTTTTTCCCTGGAGCATTTTTTTGAGATCAGCAAAGAACCAGTAGTCGCTGGGGGCTAAATCTGGCGAATACGGGGGGTGGGGAAGCAAATCAAAGCCCAATTCGATCAATTTTGCCATTGTTTTCATGGACTTGGTTCATTTTCATGGTGCATTGTCTTGGTGAAAAAGGATTTTTTTCTTCTTCATGTGCGGTCGTTTTGCTGCGATCTCCTCCTTCAAACGTACCAACAAGTCAATATAATAATCACTGTCGATCGATTTACCTTTTTCCAGGTAGTCAATGAAAATCACGCCATGTGTATCTCAAAAAACAGACGCCATGACTTTGCCAGCAGACTGCTGCGTTTTTGGACGCTTTGGGCGGCTTTCGCCAGCCATGCGCCACTCAGATGATTGCCGATTCGACTCCGGAATGAAATGATGTATCCATGTTTCATCCATGGTCATGTATCGACGCAGGAAATCCTCTTTATTGCGAGTAAATAGCGATAAACAGCTCTCTGAATCGTCGACTCGTTGCTGTTTTTGTTCCACTGAAAGCAATCGGGGCACCCACTTGGAAAAAACCTTTTTCATGCTCAATTTTTCATGAAGGATTGTAAATACGCTTCCAAATGATCCAGATGATATCTGTGCCATTTCTGCAATCTCACGGACCTTCACTTTGCGATTTTTCATTACAATTTTAACACTTCACTCACATTTTCCTGTGTAACGGCTTCCAATGGCCTACCCGACCACGTTTAAACTCAGCATACCAACGACAAATCGTTGGTTTGGATGGTGAGGAGTCCGGGTAATGTTTTTCAAGCCATTGCTGGGCTTCTACGGTGTTTTTACCCATTAAAAAACAATGTTTTATCAACACGCGAAACTCGCTTTTTTCCATTTTTCAAACAAATTACAAAGTGACTTTACTCTAACCTCGATAACTCTGCTGTCTGTGATCCGATCGACGTGAAATTTTTACACGTTTCATGTAAAGGTTCGCACTCTATGGAAACGTGGCCAGTTTGGTACTACTAGCACCATCTCTGGGTTAGTCTCGGGACTTATTGAACGATGTGTTAATTAAAATTTGGATGTTCACCTTACACCGAATAATCAAGACCATGTAATTTTTTCAAATATATACAAATTGGTCATTGAAACGTTCCCGTATCACGGAAATCGAACTTCCTGTGAAATAATATATACATATATATATTTTTTTTGTTTGTTTCTGGTCGACCATTGTTCGACTCGTTTTTGGCTGCAAAGTTGTCGAGTTTCAATGGTACGCCAAGAGCGAGGATTGAATAGAGTCGTTTTGACCGGACGTAAAAGAGACTGTGAAATTAACGATTGCGTGAGTGTCGAACTTCGAGTCGTGCCGCCTTTAAATGAATATACGGTCTCGATGTATTTTAACGTGTACATACCATGGATACGTTTACCTTTAGTAAACGTAAGTAAGAGGTTAAATTATTTTTTTTAGCTTGTTTGCTTTACGAAAGTTTTAAAAAAGTATTTGCTTCTATGAGAGAAATCTATTTCACTGAATAAATATTTGATGAATGCTGTGAGTCTTAGAATAGTGGAATAAATTTATTGTTAAATGATATATTTTAATAAATTTATTGACATAATATTATACTTAGTTATTGATTGAAAATTAACATTTAAAAACTTTATCATATTAAAGTAAGTAGTTTTCGATAATTAAAAAGTCTAATCGAAGCATTGAATTTGAGTTCTAAATGGTGCACTAAATCGCACTGCAAATGTATCTTCAAAAGCAGTAAATTTCCTTACCGCGATTTTTTATCTCCATAAAATAATAATTACCGTATTTATATGGCTCTATTCGTTAACTTATGATTACACTGTATATGTACTAAAAAATTTTGAAGATAGAATGATTTTATCAATGATGCCAATTTAATATTATTAATAACATTAAATTATCTAAACTAGTTTTATTAATTCTGCCAATTAAAAGGAAATAATTTTTTTGAAGAAAAATTACTTTAAATCCTTTCTTCACTTCTTTGTGTTCATGAATTTTTCAAAAAAAAAAAAAAAAAAAGGCCGAATTACATATTCGAATATCAACGAATATCACTAGCTTTATCCAAAACAAAGAATACATTATCTTAAGCGCTCGTACACACATACATACACAGATATATATATACGAGCATAATTTTTAACGCGAATTTAAAAGAATGGCTAATTATAGCGGACTCTGCGATGCGCATCGAGAACAAGTTTATGCAAAAAAAAAAAAAGAAAAACAAAAACAACACGCGTTACACAGTCGGCGTGCACCGAGGTAAAAGTGTCATTCGACACGCTTACATTACGCTCTCGCAGACCGAACTGATTTATGAAGCTGCTGGTTTTTCGAGTTTTTGCGCTCGACAGGAAGCAGCGAAGATTTTTTCCCTCGCTACCCCCCCCTCCTTTTTTTTTAACAAATGCGACTCGTGATTTAGTCAGATATTATCGGTTACGCATTTTTTTTTTCGAACGTCTCGTAAATACGTTTTATTCAAATGATGTCTTTAAGCGATTTCTATTTTTCCTCTGGTATATGTTAAAAGAAAAATGTATTTGTATGCGTGGGCGTTTTAATGCAACAGATATATATTTTTTATTTAATACGATC
Source organism: Chalcis sispes (assembly GCA_949987625.1). Taxonomy (NCBI): domain Eukaryota; kingdom Metazoa; phylum Arthropoda; class Insecta; order Hymenoptera; family Chalcididae; genus Chalcis; species Chalcis sispes. Next base: position 54,388,008 of record OX465098.1, on the reverse strand, counting down.
GAATGGCTTATCATTGAAGATCAATTTTTTTTTTCGTTCGTAAATTTATTGCTTATTGTTGAAAAATTATCAAAATAACATTTTCAGTCTTGGCAATTTGTTTCATTCTTTCAATATACATGAACCTACATTTTATAGTTAATTTCTTAAACTAACAATCTGATGAATTTTTTTCTTTCTCATCCTTATTATTATATTTTATTAATCCTTAACAAGAAACAAGAATTCATGTATAGCAAAAAAAAAAAAAAAAAAAAGTAAGAAAAAATTTTTTTAAAGGCATATCCTAGTAAAAGGGAAAAATGATCAATCATAAATTCAACGTTGTCGATCACTTATACAGCATATTATAAAACCGTAAAATATTTTCATCCGATACCTCAAGGAATACCTACCTGCAAAGAAAGACAACGCGTCACGGAATGATATATGAGACGGTTCTTGAATCGAAACGAAACGCTTCTCGTACCGTCGAGAACAACGGTTATGTGGTTACGTGACGCAATTAGGAAGACGCTCGAAACATTTCCTATCGTTGTTTAATAGCCGAAAATAAATAAACTGGATATTGGAATTGAAAATTGGAGTTGGTATTAAATCGGATTATCTATATTTTTATCAAGGTGCAATAAAAAACAAAACTTTAAAGCTTCTAAATTTTATGCGTGTACATGCTCTTCTTACCTATGAAATTTCTTACTATTATAATCTGATTCGTATATTAATATTAACAGCTGCCGATAAGATATCGTTTGAAATTATGATGTTTTATTTTAATATATTTATATGCGTTTAATTTTGAATTGAAAAACATTCTGAGTTCATACTGCAGTTTTCTTTAACGAAAATCTTAAATTTGAAAAGAATTAACAAATACAAAAATACGTTTTTATTTGTGTTATAAAACTTGCTTTGTGTATAAATAAACTATTTTTTTTTTTACTTAAATACATGCAATTTAACATAAAAATAAATAAAAAATAAAAATAAAAATAAAAAAAACTGATATATATTCGCTGTACAAATAAAGCACAGAGAAACGGCGCTAGTATTTTCAACACAATAACGTATTTCATTTGTAGTTAAATATTAATCATAAAACGTTGCGCATTATTCATTAATAATATTGTGTTTTAATGGCGGCTATTTTCGTGAATATTTAACGAGGCGAAGCTTGTTTTCCATCGAAAATATATAAACATATAAGATTCAATGAAAACATATTTATACGTTCAAAAGTCGTCTATCCTGTTTAATTATTATTGATCCTTTTTTTAAATTTAGAACAAAGGCGTACATTTTCCATATCAATGTATTAACTCAGAGAAATAAAATTATTCTTTGGACATAACAAATTTTAAATCTAAATTTTTAAAGTTCGTGTATCGGCTATTGTAACCGATACGTGTAGACAACGATATTCCGTGACGTTTAATGAAAGGCGAGTTGTTTATCGCGAGAAAGATCGACTTATAGCTAAAACAATAGACAGCTAATGTGTTGTGTTCATTTACGTTTTCTACGTAACAAAAAAGATAAACACCTATGATAAAAATCGAAGTTTAAACGATTTTTTTTCTCTTTCAAGTTTTATCGAATAAAATGATTTTTATCTTTCCTTTTTTTTTTTGTTTTTTGTTTTTTTGTTTTTTTTTAATAGTCGAAGTATAAAACAATGCTAAAATTATTCTTTTACAAGTATTTTCTACGCTTAGTAGCATAAATATGAATAATTAAAGTTTTAATGGTTTTTAAAATTTTCAAATAAAAGTGCTTTATCTTTGTGAATTATTTTTTAATTTCTTACGGTCTTATTTATTTTTTCCTAATTTACTGCCGCATACTTTTTTGCATTTTTTAAATTTCGGCTTTATAGAACGCATTCTTACTCGATGAGATCTATTAAATAATGTATTCAAAGAACGTTTCCGCGAGTACATTATTATAAAAGCATGAGCTATTTTTTATTAGATGTATTGTCTTCTTAACAAAAAAGTAAATCAAAAATGATGAATAAAGATTAATATGCTTTTTTTTTTTACTCAGTGTACGTAGCCATAATATTGATTTTGATAATACAAGATAAGTATTAAGATAAAAAAAAATTCAATAATTTTATAAAACGTTTCTATGTTTAAATTCAGCATTACGTTTATAATTGCGCGTATAAACTATACTGAAAATTCTTGCGTCACTATCCCGTGCTGCTACACCGATAAAAGACTTCCTTGCTTCACTTGTTTGTCAAACGATACGCGTAAGTATAGACGATGGAAAGAAAAAGGTTGGAATAAAGAGAGAGAGAGAGAGAGAGAGAGAGAGAGAGAGAGAAAGGAATCGGCACTTTCTTCGACGCATGGATCGATTGTTCGGTAAAACGGATTCAATGACGAGTATATGCAACCTCGTCTGAGCGAGTCTCGCGGATATATATATATATACATACACACACACACATATATAAAAGATGTTCGAATGCACACGATTATTATCATTGTTTTGATATTCCTGCTCATCCTACTGGCCTTTCTAAAGGCTTGCGCAACGCACGAGTATTGCCGTTGCTTCTCCTCCTTGCAGCCGATGACTTCTGAGTAATATAATACGAGGAACGACGATGCAATTGCGAATATATTTGCAGGCTAGTAATCTTTGATTAAACGAAACTGATAATGAAAAAGGAAATAAGAAAAGACTATTTTATTTAAAGTTAAATAAATAAAATAGCAAAGGTATTTCTTTCTTTGCAGGCTTTATTTGAAAAATTTTCTCGTCGAAAGTATGCAAACGATTCGATTGAAATATTTTACATCGATTTAATTTGCTTTAAATCTATGTAATTTTTTCTATAATTTCCGATGTAAATTTCAATTGGAATATATAATTTCAGTAACTTAAATCGTTCGCGTTTCTTATAAATATTTTCCTAATTCCTGATGTTAAAGTTACGTTTGATCACATTTCCGTATTAACCGGCAATATAATAAAATAGCATTACTTGGCAATTGATATACGCGTTCGATTTTATTATCGTTTTCCTCAACTACTCAAGTTTTTGCGACGTATAGTACCGTTTAATCGTAAAACTTTCCTCGTCGATGTCGACACTTTTTTCCAAATCGTATTTAATTTTGTCCACATTTCTTCATACGTGAACTAAAATCATAAAGTTATATATAATATTTATAATGAAAGCAAATAAATAAAATCGATAAGTTTTCATTGTGTAGCAAAAGTAAGCAAATATAAAAAGTAGAAATGTAGACAATTTTTTATTTTCGCACGAAAGAAAAAACCTCTGCTTTTAAAAAAAAAACCTGCAAAAATATAGTTCGTTAAAATTTAATGTCCAATATCGTAGATTCGAATTAAAAGAAGTTCGCGTAGAAAAAGAAGAGAAAAGAAAAAAAGTGAAAGAAAAAAGAATAAGCGCGGAGACGACTTTTGAGTGAAAACGTCGAGGGAATATCGAGAAAAAGGCGGAAAGAACTTTATTTCAACGAAGCTACGCGCATTCGTGTCTCTTTTTTCAACCCCAGCGTGGAAAAAGATCTCGCAGGGTCGCGAGAAACGAGTTTCATCTCGCGTGCATAGCGTTTTGTGCTCGGAGTAATGAAAAAGAGCTTCTTTCATGCAAAATAAGAAGAAGAAAAAAAAAAAAAGAAAAAGAAGAAATAGCCGCGAGCTAGCCAACCGTTCCGTTTATATATTTTTGCGAGTGCCACTAGGTCACCAGCTGCGTTTCACCCATTTTACGCGAGGGAACTCGTTGACATACACATGTTCTCGTTGCTCGGTGTGTTTAACAGTCTCTTCTTGTTTCTTTCTCTTTCTCTCTCTCTCTCTCTCTCTCTCTCTCTCTCTCTCTCTCTCTCTCTCTCTCTCTCTCTTTTTCTCTCTTGTCCGTTCAGTGTCGTATATTTCCGTGAACGCGCAAGAAGTCGACGCAATGAGTAAGCTCAAGCCTTGTACGTGTTTCAAAGCGGATTGCGCGGGTATTTGCACACGTGTACAGGGAAACTGTATAATTAGAAATAATTAAAAGATGAATTAAAATTTTGTTAGAATTAATAATTTTTTTTTTTTTTTTTTTTAACATTGATTGAATTAAGTTTTATGAAGGTATCTTATTTTTATAGCTCTTAAATGTTCAACCCTAGTTAAAATTAAAAACGAAATGAGTGAGATCAAAATACCCGACATGCAAGTTTGTTAATCATTACTTGTATGTTTGTACAATTTTTCATTGCAAAAATAATTAATGAGCCATTAAACGCAGTAACAAATTCTTTATTTACTAAGTTGTTTGAAGCAATTAATTAAAATTATATTTTAAAATTCAGTAATATGAAATCAACAATAAATGAGGCATAGTAAATGAGATATAAAATAAAAGTAGCGAATAAAAAAATTTGTTTTTACGTCAATTAAGACACATTTCAATATTTTAATTTATAAATATAAATCAATTTTATAAATTTAATAGAATCATAAACAAAAAACATTAATTACTTTTACTTGCTAAAAGCAAATAAATAATGTAACTTTAATAAGGATTATTAAGCAAGAATGTCAAGCATCTTAATGATGCTTCTTAATTACAAAGAAAGTAGCCATCTTCGCCAAACAAAACTCATCGGTTTACTCGCATTAAAAACGTTTTAATAATAATTAAAATTTTTTCTTTGTAATCAAGATCTGTTGTTTTGTACAATAATTTCCAGAAAATGAGATCCGACTTGTGAGTTAATTGCCGCGGCGCCACATTTTGTATTAGCTTCTCTTTCTCTTCGGATGTATTGTTCGAGGAGAAACATTGTATATTAGATATATGAAATATTTAAAATTATTACATTTAAAATACCAAGTGAAATAAATACGATGATGTTATCGGATGATTTTAAGTACTTTGCTCACGATTTGGACGGCACTGTTCGTAAATTAGATTTAAATAGATTCGAATATATATATATACGTAGAGAAATTTTATATAGAAATATGAAAATATCGAATTCTTACAAATTGTAAGAAGAAAGCAAGTGGTATACTTTCTAGTAAATTTCATTCCATTTTTACTGAAATTTTGTAGATCAAATAACTGTAAATTTAGTAGAAAATGTGCTAATTATTTGATAATTTATAAAGATAATTTAAAAATATTGTGATCTTTAAATAAAATCTTCATATTAAATAATAGACTTTTTATCTTTCACGTACAACGTAAACGTACATTTTTGAATTCTAATTACATCTATCCATTTTAAAAAACGACACCTCGTACAAAACTTACTCAATCGTCGGCAATTAATTAACCACCGATAAAATAAACTCGCGCTTCGAGTTTTAGCCGAGTCCGTGCGGTCGTATCGTTGATTCGCGAGGCACGAAACCGCAGCGTCCAGCGCGTCATCGCATCGCGAGAGACGAATTTTCGTCGGGAACGAGCCAAAAGTTGCTTATCGAATTATCGAGTGCACTTTGGGGAGTTCCAAAGGCAATATAAACGCCGCTGACTTAGTGAAAGAAAAAGAGAAGCCGAGTGCAATAAACCCAAGAAGGTTATATGCCGAGGCTTCGCAAACTTTACAAAACGACCGAAGCAATCCGGACAAAGTCAAGGACTCGGTCTTGGTGTGTATATTTTATGTATATATATATATTCAAGTCTTATGGGGCTTCCATACTTTGCTTAGTTTTCTTATTTTCTTTATTGACTGTCCCTTCGTTTCTTAATGCCGTTATACCTTTCTTTCCTTTTTTTCTTTTGTTTCTTGGCTTACTATTCTTCCAGCTTTACCGATCGATGGTTTTTTAATTTTTAAAATGCAGACACATACACCCGTTCCGAAAGCAAGCACAGAAGTTTACTTTTTGTCTTCGCTAGTTGAATTTCGACACCGTTAAAGTATGGTTCGGCTCTAAGATTTCTTTATTTCTATACTTATAATATATAAATTTATGTGTCGTCAAAAAGTATTTATTTTTTTTTTTTTTATTTTGCGATCCTGAATATTATAATTGATAATTATTTTTTTTTTTCTGAAAAATATATTTATTTAAAAGATATGAAACACACTCTGAACAATAAGAAAATAGTTAAATTTTTTATTTGCAAAAAAGAAAAAAATCAAAGGCTATTTTGTGAATTTATCGACTTTTTAGCGAATTGCTACTCTTTTAAAGAAGCTCGTGAAAATTTGAAAAACCGTTAAATATAAAAAATAAATCATTACAATAGGAAGCATTAAAAGAAACTCACGATGAAAGTTTTATGACTGATTCGGCGCTAAGTAAACCTACAACCATCGACTCATTACTCGAGGATGACATTACTTTCTTTTACTTCGCTGCACAAAAGCGATACCATCGCGTCTTGTATATTTCACAGAGTGTTGTCGTGACTCATGAGCTCATTTGTTGCTTTTGCATGGAAAAAGGTGTTCTTCATTTTTTATAAGCAGCGTGTGAGTGATTTTTGTTAAATCCTTTGTTTCGTATCGAATATTCTTTATTTTTAACAAATGGTTAGTCATACTATTTTACTTTTTTAAATTTTATAAAAAATAATAAAAAATTTTAAATTCCTATGAGTTACTGATTCTAAAAGTATAAGTTACAATTTTATAAACATAAACAAAAAGAAAGAAAAAGACAGTTTTGATTAAAAGAAAACATCCTAGCGCGAAATTTAATCAAAAATAAAAAAAGAAATAAGTAGAGAAAAAAAAAATCGTACAAGCCCAGCGTGCAATTTTTTATCATAAAGCTCTTTGTCAACGTTTCCGCCTGTGAAAAATCGCTGCGTAAACTCCGTACACTTATACATTCTCGTACACGCACATGTGTGTACATACACACGCACTCGAAGCTTTATCGCGATTTGCAGCTTGCCCTTGAAACGATCGTCGCGAGCACGCGCCGGAATTCGCCCTCTATATTGGATTTTCCCTTTTATTCATCTCTCTCCCGACTATATGCCCCTCTTCTTTTCTAGAAGAAGATAAAGCCGATTCGCTCTCTCTCTCTCTCTCTTTTCTCTTTGTAGCCGCTGGCTAAAACCGTAAGCACGTTGTCGACGAGAGAAAGAGAGTCGATCGTTTCGTACGTGTCTCTATATATATATATATATATATACGTTGGGGAGATTTTTAGCGTTATTTCGATGTTACATGGTCCGTCTGCTCGTATGTATATATATATAAGTATCTATATGGACGAAACGACCTTTCGCTAGACGGATTCTCGTCGCAGACGAGGATTTACAGTTATGGATGCGTGTCGTGAGCTTTAAAAGTCAAATTTTCGGGGGTGTTTGCGATGAGTAAGACGTTACGATGAGTTGTAAGAAATTAGTCGATTTTCGAGGGATTATTTTTTATTTTAGATAGCGTAAAAGAGTTTTGAGATGTGAACGAGATTTATTGTTTTTTCGTTACATTTTTTCTATTTAAAGGTGCATTTAAAATTAAAACGCACTGAGGTATTTAAAATAGTTCAGATTTTTATGAAATTAACGTAGCTGTTTAATTACACTTATCGTTCAAAATGATTCATTACCTTTAAAGATAAAAACGTTCCCTCAATTTTGCAATAAATATTATAAAACTATTTTGCGAATTTAACATAAAACAACAACAACAACGTGAAATAACATTTTTTTAACACTGGCATACAAAACGCATATTTGAAAGCGCCTCGAACGCTATACCAATGTTCTTTTCTTTCACCCCCGTTTCTAACAAAGAATAAGAAAAAAAAAAAAAAAAACTGCATTACCTCGAGCAAAGAACTCGGTATCTTCCGCGAAAACGTATTTTTCCCTCGTTCTCGTAGTCTCGCATGTGAGCTCGTCGACGAAAAAAAAAGAGGGAGTATATAAGTTGCCTCGGGCTCTGCGGAACTGTGAAACGGTAAGCCTGCATAACCCGTACAGTATATGTATATATGTACATATCCACGCACAATATGTGTACAGTAGGCGAAACGTGAAACGTTGCGTTAACGGCAACGTATGCAAAGTTTGCGGCTGAAAGAGAGAAAGAGAGAAAAAATAGGCAAGATTGACACTGTGAAACTATCTATCCGGTACTCGGAATAGTTTTGGAATTTCTCTTCCCTACTTCTCCTCTTTTCTATCCTGTCAACGAGATTACCAGGACTCCTACGAGGTCTATATATATCACCGAGAACCGAGCGACGTTTGCGTAATCGAGCTTTCCCAAAGATTTACCCTGCGGAAAGTTTGATACCGTTGTGGCACTATTGCTGCTGCCTGTAGGTGAGAGATCGATGTGGAACTGTGTGGTTCGCTGCTGTCCTGCGCCCGAGTTGCTTCAATACGCGAGAGTTGACGTTTTTTCTTTCTTGTTTTTTTTTTTTTGTTTTGGAAAAGCTTACGCGTACACGTATCGATTTTTACTTGCGAAGGTAACCTTTTTGAAAACGTTTCTATGCACAAATCTGTACGAAAGATTTTTTGTCGCGTTAAATCAAAAAGTTTTACAAAAACAAATACGAGTATGGTAAGTTTTAATTTGTAGATTAAAGAGAATCATTAAATTAATGATTGTTTTACCAGGCGTAAACCTATGATGTAGAAATTTAAATCAATAAAAGATATTTTATAGTTATTTTAGCAAGAAAATGCAGTAATTAAAATCAACTATTATGTAATAAAATACTCGAGCAACTACTATTTCTTTTATAAATAAAAAATATATAGATGACAATCGAATAAAAAATAAAGAAATAGAAACCAAACAAATTTTCAATTAACGTTACTATATCAGAAGCTGATGCATCGAAAACGAGTAGTTCTGTCAGTGACAGGAGTATTAACGAGTAACTCAATACATTCGAATAATTATTATCGTCGCTCTCTTAACCGTCGGGATAAAAGAAAAAAAAAAAAAAAAAAAATCACGCATTTAAATTGAACAAAACATTTGATTCTCAACTCTGTAAAGAGAAAAAAAAAGAATTTTGTCTTAGTAGTTGGGTAAAAAAAAGAAAAGAAGAAAAACCTTGCAAAAAGAAGAAATAAAGAGTGAAGAGGCAAAGGAAGACGAAAAGAAAAAAGAAATAAAAAAAAAAGTAGAAGAAGAGCACGTCTCGAAAGTAGTAGCGAACCCGACAGTCGTCCATACAGCTAACAGAGAACGGATAGCGTCTCCTCCACCTCTTCTCCGTTGAATCAAGTATATAGTACAGGAGAGAGTAGGGGTAGTAGGGAAAACCGAGCGAGAGAGAGAGAGAGAGAGAGAGAGAGAGAGAGAAAGAGAGAGGAGCTGGAATACAGGAGGGTTGGTTGCAGGTTTCGTATTGATTCCCGTGGCGCGGGGATGATTCATGGGCCACCTCCACCTCGTGTCTCACCGCTGTCCGCCCGACTGCACCGCCCGCAATATTCTAAGCGAAACGAACTCTCCCGTTTCGCTCGTCCTATCTGTCTCTCTCTCATTATCCTTACTGTCTGTCTTCGTGTGCATGTGTGTCTGTGTGTATCCATAGGCTTGACTTTATATCAGCGCTACATTTGCTTTCGATTTGCCTGCATCCTTTTTTGGATTTTCAGCGGTTTACTAGTTTTTTTTTTTTTTTTTTTTTTTTTTTTTTAATACTATAATAGAACAATTGGTAGTTAGATAATTCCTATATTGCAAATTAATGTAACATTTGTCTTGAAAATTATTAAAATTTCTTATCTTTTTGCTCGTGAAAACTTTGCGTAAAAAGTGCTGCTAAATTAAAGCAGCTTCCGCAAGTTTAATACCATGGAGGCTACCAAAGTAATCCTTTTTTCTTTGTTCTTCATTCGATTTTCTTGTTACTATTTCGCTTTAAATTTTGTTTCAAATCTTGTTTTTTCCATCACAGTTAACTTGTGAACATTAAAATTGTCATAAATTTATCGATACTACATAATACTAATTATAGTTTATTGAATGGATTGAACGAATGTTATAAAAGAAAGCTTCAATAAGCGTATTGAATAAATAATTTATTAATTTTATAAACGATCAATTACTTATAAAGTTTTTTGTACTCGAACCTGTCATCGCTTGAACGGGATGAGTCATCGGTGAGTCATACTATTTCTATATTATTTACCTCTAAACAAACGACAAGCTTATATTTATTAAACTCTACCTAGCGATAAGAAAATGACACCCGCCGTCGAGTTAATGTAAAATTACGTTTTCTCGCAAAAGCTCGATTTTCATCGATATGAAGATATCAAAAAGTATCCAACGAGTTACGAATATACACTGACTCGAAGCACGAAATTTTATAAAATATTCAACGACATATAGAGTTAACTTTTCGAAGACTATCATTCTTTTTTTTTTAGCTTCGTATTTCCGCGCTCGCTTAAACTTCCAAGGCCGTTAACGCGCGCGCGCTCTAAATGTACGTAAGGGCGAGTCGTTAAAGCTTTCACATACAGCGGGGGAGATATATCGGCGACGGCCGACGTTTTCTACCGACGAGTCGCGCGTGTTTATACGCGTATAGTGTGTGTATGTACGTGCGAGTACGTCGCGTCGTGTCCACGTAAGCGAGCGACGATCGAGTGACGGAAAAAAAGAGAGAAAAGTGGCTTTGGCTTTTAGAGGTAAGCTATGTTCACGTCGACGTTGCCTTGATTGAGGATCCGAATGATGTAATGTCCGTTTAATTTTACGAAGCTTAATTTTCTCTCCGTTGGTTTTGGAGGAATGAATCCATCGATCGTTTGAGAGGAAGGTGTGTCGCTTTTGATAATATTTTTATAAGCCACGAAATTTTAAAAAGATTAATTGATTACTTTGTCTTATTAAATGTAATGCGATATTTTCATGTTTGAATTTTCATTAATTATTATAATTACATTTTTTTTTTAATTTTTCATCATATATTTATTCATGTATTATTCAAGAGTGTGGTAAACTTGTGATGAGCTAGAGCAATTTTTATTTATTTACTTTTTTTGCAGTAAAGTGCAAACAAAAAAATAAAAATAATTGCTATAACGTTTACTTTATTAATCAATCGATAAAGGCGATTAATTTTTTTAAGCAAAGTATATTTAAACAAATTAATCCGAATCAAAAAAACATGAAGAATAATTAAACGACTGTTTAATTTGCAATAATTTTTTTTTTCAAGAAACAGTATAATATAACATAAAAGTATTCTTTAAAACAGACAAAAAAAAAATAGTCAACCAAATTTAACTTCAACGCATTAGAAAATAAGTATTTGAAAGTATCAACGAATAAACATAATATTCAATTCGAATCAATACGTAAAAATAAAGAAAAGTAACTTATAAGCGTACATCGATAACAGCCATCTTAATAATTATCGCAAATTATCGTTTGTTAAGAAAAAGAGAAAAACGGGGGGAGAACAATACGATCGTACACGTAAATGTGTGCCCGTGTGTGTGCCCGTGTGTGTGTGTGTGTGTGTGTGTTTCAATTCCGAGAAGCTTACTTATTTCCTCGTCATTTATGGTCACTCGTGGTTTTATGGAGAAAAAAAAAAATTTTTTTTTTCTGTTAGCCGGTGAATGTCAACGCGCGCGTGTAGACGTGAAAGACAGAGGGTTGATATGCGAAATCGATTTGCGGCTAAAGGAGAACAGACGGGGAGACTTTTATAGGAGAGACTTGCTTAGGTGAGTGTATGTGTATGTATACGTATATGCGTATCTGACGATTATGGTAATCCGATGAGGGTTGTAGGATGGTTATTAAATTAATCTACGGCTACGATTTTACGAAAGTAGAAAGTTCGATTAGAATTTTTGATGCATCGATTTATTTAATTTGAATTATTAAAATTTAAAATATTTCGTTTCTACGTTTGTTTCAAAAGCAACAAAATACAATACAAAATTATGTTACCGATATATTCTTTTTTTTTTTTTTTTTTATAATCACAAGAAAAATCATTACTATCATCTAAAAATATCAACATGAAATTTGAATTTGAATTTCAATCTGATTATGCTCACCAAAGATCCCACGTAAATTATCATCAATCGTTGAGGTTAAAATTCATTGTAATTAGAGTGCGTTGAATTCAACATCTTCCGTGCAACATTGTCCCATTTATAAACATATAAATCATCCTTCCCTAAATTTTAAAAGCTATTAAAAATATCTTGTAGCTGTGCAATCTGAACCCTTATTTTAAGGGACACGTGTCGTTATTTACGTAATATTATCTGCGAAAAGTTTCTTCGCATACTGTACTTGCTTGAAAGGTTGATATAAAATTATTTTTTGTCCGGTTTATTTTATTAAGTGAAAAATAAATATATGTTTAACGCGTTTATTTTTATAATTTTAGTTTTTTGTTTAAAATTTATTTTTAAATTCCTTTATCTTTACACCAAAATAACAACTTATTGTAACTCTAACATCCATAAAAAAATCGTTTACATAAAAAAATCATTTAAAAAATTTAATTTTCTTGTAGATTTTGATTTACGAATTTCGAAAATATGCAATTTTCTTCTTACATATATATATATGTATATAAAATACCTATTCTGTTGCAACAGTTAAAATTACAAATCTTAATGGAATTCTCTTTGAATATTTGAACAACTAATTAACAATTCAAACGCTCTGGAGAAAACAAAAATACAGACTATAAAAAAAACCTCGTAATATTTGAATTTCCAATAATCTTTTCGAGACAACAAAAAGCAATAACTTAAATATTATAATTCCTATGCACAATTACAAATTAAACGGTTCAACGTAAACTGTAAGTACGCACATTCATATAAACATTTAATTGCGCATCAAATCACAATACTTTGTCTCTTACATTTATATATACACATACTTAGACGCACGACAATAACAAAGCGAATCATAAAAATGGCATCGCGCATCTATACGTACAAGTCGAGAAAACCAATCGCTAAATGATATGACGCGCAAGAGGAAAATATTGGCGAACTCACTGGATATCGAGCCGAGCAGCTACACTCTTACAACTATACAGTGACAAATAAGAGCCGACTATATACACGTACACCGGCACCGCCGACGCCGTCGCCGCGAGACGGTAATTGCGTTAGGGAGGAGATGACTCACGGGCGTGTGTGCGTGTCCGCGTACGTACGTACACGAGCTATCGAGGGAATACGAAAGAAATAAAAAGAAATAAAAAGAAAAAAAAAGGCAGAAGGGAACGAAGGAGACGAAGCGACGAAGAGATGGACGGACGGAGTTGGCGTAAAAGAATATAAAAGGAAGCTTTCGCGTGATGCTTCGAGCGGAAAACGAGTTTTGTAGATGTATGTGTGCGGTTATAAGGCAAGTGGAAGACTTTTATTTTATTTTTTTTTTGCTTTTTTTTTTTGTTTTTTTATTCGTCGATGTTGTGTTTGCAGTTTTAGCCGATTAGATCGGGTTGGAATTGATTTGATTGGTAACTCGGAAAATGTTCAATTTTTTATGATTCTCGGTTTTTCTCGAATTGATCAATTATGATTTGCGAGAAATAAAGCCATTACAAGATACTTCAAGGCAAAATATATTTTTGTCGACATTGATTATGTTTTGATTAGAATGATAATGATAATTACAAAATTTTAAAATTTACAATTTAAAAAGTTTTTTTTTTACATTAAAAATAAAAATAAAAAATAATTTCGACTTTACAATCGCTTACGTTATCGATTTCGTTTTATTCTCCCCTTTGTTACTCGCAAATTTAGCAAATGTACTATAATCTAAAGGGCGTGGCCACTTCGTGTAGCGTAAGCCTTGAGCACCGAACGAAGCATAAACGACGCCTTTGGGTATACAAAAGAAAAACGACGAAGAAATGAAAAGGCATTTTCTCTTAATGTAAACTTTATCATATCGAATTCACTTTTAAGAAACACATCAATCTCAACTGTTCAATCACAGTTTGTCTAAAAGCTACAGTTACGATCGAAGCTGCCACGATTAAACGGTAAAGCGAACGATAGCAGTCGCCGGAGAACTACTCCGATCGTCGTACGTACATATATACTTATATCTATTTACATTGCAAGTCTTCTCATCGCTCTTCCGCGAAAATTTGAATAGCGCAAGCGGAGGGTCGCAGACGCGTGCGTCATTTCATCATTCCGCGAAACGATGCAGACCGAGGGATCGATCGATTTAATCGGTGGTGTGATCCGCCTTCTTCTTACGTTACCAATCGCGCACGCGTGTCTTTTATTTATGTGTATATATATGTGCGCATACACTTATATATCGCGAAGAACACCTGCACGTGCCGCGAAGATAAGAGCTTATTACTCGAGCGTCTTAGACTTAGCCGATACTGTTTGCGAAAGCTGATACGTTTTTGTGAAAGAATATCAAAACGGATGTGCGAGCTTACAAGCGACCGATACAGTACGGTGGCGATTGCTTTTTATATCGTTGAAGCGACGATAATTTTTTATTTTTTATCACGAAGAGATGGATTTTAAAAATTTATTTGAAGAATAAAAGCGCTTGAGATTTTTTTTGTTTTGTTTTCAAACGACTAGCGTGTGCTTTGTTTTCCATGCAAGCTCGTTGAAGGAGAAAAATGTTACGATAAAAAAAAAAAAAAAAAAAAAAAAAAATATCTAAGAATATTGTGACGCAGCACTGCAAATTATGATTGTGATTACGGTTATTAGCTGCGTTATTAAACCTTGAAAAGGTTGAGAGCTGTTAAAAATAATTGCGTAATTTTGGAGAAAAAAAAAATTATTAAGAGAGACTACATTTGTTAATGAACTAAAATTTTAAATAATTCGTCGTTTGAAACGTTAAAGTATAATTATAATTTAAGAAAAATAAAAATAAATTTTATTTCATTTTTAAAAGCTACAAAAAATATAGCGATTAAAATTTTCGTTTTAACAACTATAATTTTTTTCATTTTTTTTTACAAACATAATAATGATTATATTTGATTAAAATAGTTTAAATCTTCAAAATAGTATGCTTTATAACGTATCATCGTATAGTTATTAATTTCTTTTTGTTGGACAGTGTGTAACACTTGTATCAAGCAAGTATAAAAAAATTTCAATAAAATATAATATATAATAAACTTTTTACGTGCATTAAAAATCCATCCACTTTCTTACCACTCTTCGTTTCTTCTTTCTCTGCTTGAAACTTACAACGCATCTAACATCGATATACATATACGAATCTATATAAGAGAACGTGTCGCGTGCTTCATTTTTACGCAAAAAAAAAAAAAAAAAAAAAAAAAGAAATTGAAAAAAAAAGCTTTAGCAGCTTTCGCTGGAAAAGGATAAAGGTCTATTTTTATATCGCGCGTTTCTGCGCTCGTTTTCCGCCCTGCTGTCACGCGTCCCTTGTTTCATTTCCATATTCGAAAATAGCGCTTGAGAGAGAAAGAGAGAGAGAGAGAGGGGGGGGGGAGAAAGCGCGCCGTTTCGCCTTCTCCCACCCTCGAGCGACAAAAAGCGCAAGCGAGCGAAGCAAGGAGCTTTTATATATTTTCGGAACCCGAATGACGCGATGACGAGAGTGGATCTCGAAATTCTCCGGTATCCTCTCTCTCTCTCTCTCTCTCTCTCTCTCTCTCTCTCTCTTTCTCTCTTTTGTACGTACGCGAGTTGTAGTCGAGCGAGGGTGAAAGAGGGCTTTTGACTCTCGGCTGACTTTCGTTAGATAAATATGGGCTTCCTTCGGCCTTTAGGTTTCACCGATGTGTCACGTGGCAGTAATTCATTGAGGAATTAGTCACTCTCTTCTTCTTTTTTTTTTTTTTTGTTGATAATTTATGGGTTTGATTTGAAAAATGTTCACTTGGAAATTTTTAATTGGATGAGTTGTTGTGTTAAATCTATTTATTCTTATAACAAGTTAATTATTATAGAATTATTTTATCATCTATTCAACTGCTAGTTCTTATCTAATTGTTGAATATTGTAATAAATTCAATTGTATAATTTTATGTGGTTTTAAGTAAGATAACTTTATAAAAAATACACGAATCACATAAAATTATAATATTGTCACAGTGTAAAACATAATATAAAGAATTATCCATAAAATAAAAATTTTCACAAATATTTAAAAAGTATTAAAATTTTTTTTCCAGAAATTGGAATATTTTTGAAAATTTTAATATTAAATTGATCGATATATGAAGACAATTTTGATGATAATTAAATTTGAATACAAAATAGTTGTTTGCATCATAATGAAAAAGAAGGTGTTCAAGTCACGTTCAAACAGTTAACATGTCTTATAATAATTTGTACATTCAACGATAAGTCGTCAACGGTGTAAGACACAATTTGTCAAATGTTATCGGATCGACTTACCATAAGGTTATCGTCACAGACCATTAAAATCCCACGAGACGCCGATAAAATTGAAAACTACAAAAAGTCCCCGCGTTATATTACACGCATTTCACATGCACAATGTCTCGTACATCTTTCTTACGCGCGCGCAAAGTACGCAAACCATACGGTGCATCAAGAAAATTCAAAAAAATAATCCCCTTGTATATACGTACGGGCGCGGCGTCAAAGTTCGCGGGCGACTTTTCGCATCTGGTAGAAAGATCCAAGGCCGGGCAATCGACCTCCGCAACGGCGTGTATACAAGCCGTGAAGGAGAAGAAACTCGTCCCGCGAGCAATAGTCATATTCAAGGACACGACACCATCGCACGCAGTTTGCCCGATCACTGAAAGTATAGAGAAAGAGAATTATTATTAAAAAAATGATCGATACTTACGTGATAAAATCGTGAATCATTTGACGCTATCCGCGTGTTTTCAACGCAACAGTTTTTTCAAGATTATTGCTAAGTTTCTTCGGCCGAGACTTTAAAGATGGCTTGCGTAATTTTCACTTTCGATATTTATAAATTTCGTTAATGCACTGCTTTACGACCCTGCAGGTATTTAACTGTAGCTAAGTGAATCGCTTGGCACATTCGACGAATATTTTTCATGTACACGTAAGTATGTTGTATGGAATTAATCATCGTTTTTTTATTTAAATAAATCGATAGATTTGTAAGAAAATGATCATTCAATACATATCAATGCATAGTATAATTTCAATTAAAAATAAAGCTGTGCTTCCTTTTTGCCATAGTCTCCATTAAAGTATAAGGTGTCATCTTTAATGTATAAAAATTAAATATTATAAAAATAAACTTCCTTAATTATTTAAATGCATCCATCGACTTTTTTTAATAATTCGCGGTAGTAAATTTTGAAGCACAGTTGAGGAAAAAAAAAAATAAGACTAACCTTCGGTAAATAAGAGCAGTATACATATCGGGATTGATATTACAATCAATTGTGTTGATATGCTCGTCGAGTTGAATTTATTTGACAGGTGGAGTAAGCATAAACACATCTTGTACCAGCAGTGTCTTACCATTGCGTTTACCAAATATCAGATTGTTATTAAATATTTATTGAAAAATCGTAAGTTTCTACTTTTTACGTTTTTCTACTTTCTTTATATATATACTTATATAATGTTTTTTTTTTTTTTTTTTTTTTTTTTAATCGCACACAAGGAAATTAAGAGCATGAGAATATAAATACGACGTAATAAATTGCTGTTGTTAACGTTTAATTGCGTTATTTGGAATAAACTATACTTGCAGTAAGATTTTTAGCGATAAATGCATTCTTTAATTGACTAAAAAATGTTATTTAGTCAATTAAGTAAGTTTTACCGCGAACAAAATGACACCAATGACCTTGAGTTTGATTAATTATCTAAATAATTAAATTTTAATCGATTTTTCCAAATTCACGATAGATATGCTTTATAAATTATTGTACAATTATTTTTAACAACTTAGACAAACTCGTACGACAAGACTGTATACAAAAGGTATCATCGATAACAGCGGCAGCATACAGAACAATCCTAGTTTAATCATTTACAAAGAAGAGTACGAAAAAATAAGAAAAAAAGTCGCGAGACAAGTAAACAGTAGTATTTATCGCGCTAATCAAAGACGAAAATGACTCGAAAACTGGAAATTTCTTAAAACTCTCGATGCGGCATCGAATGGTCATCTGCATATACATAGCTCGGTGAGGTATTGCAGGGGAAAATAAAAGTAGCCACGTGTGTATGTATATATACAATCATATACATAGACATTGGTACATGCAACTGAGGAAGAGCAAAAGAAAACGAGTAAGAGAGAGAGAGAGAGAGAGAGAGAAAGAGACAGAGAGATAGAGAAAGAACCGGTCTAACGTTTCAGCAGCAGCAGCTGCTACGCCGGTTGAAATCCAGTTTCCCTCGTTCGAGCTCTGTGCGCGGCTTTTGTGTCAATCCAAGGCGATGAACTTGTTGACATCGATAAGTTCAAGCGCGCGCCGATTGCTTTTCTCTCTCTCTCTCTCTCTCTCTCTCTCTCTATGATCGTAAAGTAAGCGACGATGTTTCTCGCTCTCTAAAGCCGAATGAGCTATAGGTTTGACGCCGACGTGATTTACGAGCGCGGAACTAAACGAGGTTGAGCAGTCGAGTTTCGTTATATGTACTGAGCTATACACGTTGGTGTATGTTTAACGATATTGCAAGCTTTTAGTTTACTGGTTTCTTCTCTGTATTGCGAAGATTATAGTTGGAATTAATTCATTTAATTTCTTACAAAACATTTTAAGCCCCTTTAAATTAATAAATAAATAAACGCATATTTAATTGCGCATTTTTGAGAGATAAGTTTCAATTTTGATAATTTATTAGATTTTCCTTTTCAATTTTATTGATTTAAAATAAATAAACAACTTATTTTTTTATAAGAAAAAATATTTTTATATATTCATTCGAGAGAAAAATCGACGTATTGTATCAAGTAATTGTAAAGAAACAAAATTAAATTGATACTGTTACTTGACTATAAATAATTTGGAATAAAAAAAGTTATCAGTAAACAAGTTGTTTTAAAATACCGTATACCATATTTTGTAGCTGATTTTTTTTTTTTTTATATTACAATGTTTATATTTTAAAATAACGGAGTTTACAAAATAAAATTATTTTTTTTTTTTTAATCAATTTCACCGTATTCTAAATATAAAACGATAACGGGATTTAGATCATAAATTACATTTCAAAATGTAATTTAAAAATGAAAATAATTAAAGATACGATATTACAAGCAGCAAAGAACAATTCCTAACTGTATTTCGATTAAAATAAAGACAACATTCACGAGCTCTTTTTATTATTATTACTTATGTATTGATACTACAACATCTCCACTTATAAACTAAATTCATCCGACGAAAAAGCTCGCATCGTATTATCTTTACAAACTCACGGTATAGTCTTCCGATTCACTGAGAGCGCATAACTACATATCGTACACATATACCCGCCCACGCGATTTTTAAATTCGAAGCGTTCTCATGAGAGCAGCGATCGCAGCAGCGGTGGACAACAAAAGCTGCAATTACAACACAGCCGAGTCGTGCTTTATATTTACGTGTCCTCTCACCGCAGAAGCAAAAAAGAGAGAGAGAGAAGGAGGAACACGATTGCATCTGCACCGGTCACTTTGGGGCTTCGATCATCGATCTCGAAAATCCCCACGGGTTCCGGTGCGCCACGTACGCGTTATCCCTCTCTCACTCTTTCTCTCACTCGCTCGCTCGCTCGTTCTCTTTTTGGCTTCCCTCTTGGGTTACCGAAAAGGTGGAGTTTACTGTGTGTGTTTCTGTGGCTTTGTTGTGCTGTGCAAACCAAAGTGAAAAAGAAATATTAAAAAATAGAACGCGTGGACAAGGAATGAGTTTATATGCGATGGGTCGAACGACGCAGAACGACGAAGGTTGGGTAGATTGATATTTTTTTTTCTTTCGCGTTTGTAATCGTATAACGATCGTATTTATGGTTTTCGCTAGTATAACTTATATTATTAGGAAGAACTAGTAATTTGTATTTTAAGTTTTTTACCGGATTGATCGTTGAAATATTCAAAGAATAAAATAATTTAAAGTGTTTTATTCTTTTATAAAAATATAAGTATATATCAATTAAAGTAAAATTAAAATAATTTTTAATACGATTAATAAATTATAATATAGATTTTAAAATTGTTCAAGAAGACGAAAACAAAATTCCAAGAATTCTCGAAATTACAAACGTAAAAAGAGAACAATTATAATAGATTCACAATTTATCTCATTATAGTAGTAATACATATATGCACAATATGTGGAAAATCCATGAATATATGAAAAATAAAAATATTTGATTACATTATAATCAAGCCCAAATACAGAAGGAGGATGCGCAATCTAAGTACAATTTAAACTTAACATTTTATATGAGTAGAGTTTTTATGTGTACATACACCATATATTTAACATATTTTACATTTTTAATATTCATTTGTAAGAAAAAAAAAAAGAAAAAAAAAATAAGTTATACCTTTTAATGAAAATTGATAAATTTCTTAAAGAATAATTTAACTTTAAGAATAAAGAAAAATTTATTTTTTACACCAATAACACGAGAACAAATTTAATTTTATAAAATGGACACGAAGACGATGCTGACTTCGATTGCGAACAATCAGCATCGTAAAAAGGGAACCTGAAATTAAATTATATTCGACAAAGATAGATTAATATCCGAAAAAACGTTTCAGCAAAGAGAAAAGATACACACCGTCATGGACGTCACGTACGTATACGCGACATAACACGTATCTACCATATCGTTGTACAAAATTTTTGTAACTTTATTTATGTAAATAAATCTTCCGTGGTGTGCAATTAAAACTTTTATTTATATACTAATAACTAACAGGAATTAAAAAATATGCCTTTGGGATTTAGCGAATGCGATTTTAACTGTATGCCAAAAATTGATGTGTATAATTAAGATGATGACTTACTCGGGTTGCAGCTCTTTTTTTTTTTTCTTTTTTATGTTTTCATCATCGCTCTACCGAAATAATTATTGTCGTAAAAAAACCAATTTAAATTGCAACTTTTTTTTATCTTACATTGAACTACAAGAAATATTTTTTTGCAATTATTTAATACATTTTTAGCAAACTAAAATTTAGAACAATTAAGATTTTATTTAACTTATTTAAGTTTGAATGTTAAAAAGATTGTAAAAACCATATTTAAAACGATTTTTGTTCAAATGCAAACAAATATTTATTTCTTAACAATTTTTTTAAAGAAAATCTGCATCGTATTTAATTTCAATCTTATTATAACGATGTTTTACTCAATTTAACGTTGCATATAATATTCCCACTTATAAACAAACCAGCAACGTTTTAAAAATTCTTTATTAAACGAAATAGATAAAAAATTCTCAAGTTCACGAACCAACGAAAATACCATAAGGCATATATATATAACATTCGATTCTTAAACTCGAAATCAAGCTCGTCTAAAGTTACACACAAGCCATTCCTTTTTTTCGCCGGCAAGCTGTCAAGATATATACGTCAAAGAATGAAAAGTTAAAAATGATTCGGACCTTCTTGTGCTCCCTCCCCCCAGCCTTTTCGGTTGTATAAGAAACGACTATACGTTATATGATGTCTACCGTAGAACGCACGCACCCACATAGACACACGCATATAAACGCGAAGATATTACGGCGCTGGAAGATATCGCGCCGTAGAGTTCGAGGATCCTCGGTTCATTTCTTCCTCCGTTCTTGCTTAATCTCGTTTACCTTCGGCGATTCCTGGAACGAGCATCGATCTACACGTTGAGCAAGAGAAAGATAGAGATTGTAAAACAAGCATAAACGCAATGAGTTGCGATCTTTCTTTTCTCTCCGTCTCGTTCGCATAACTTTTATATATAACGTCGTTTCTTCGATGTACAAACGCGAAAGTGGAATGAATTGTTTCGGTACAAAAAAATAAATAAATAAGTAAATAAATAAATAAAGATAAAAATACATCGGCGATCGATGCTATTAAGTGAGAAGAGGCTGACAAATGATATGTGATATGAAGAGGAAAAAAATTGATGTAGATTAGATTTTTATTTACGACCAAGTCTTCCTATTATTTCTTTCTCTTTTCTTTTTTTTTTTTTTTTTTTTTTTTACGAATGGTTTTGAAATAACGAAAAACTCTTATTTTTTACGCGTCTGAGCTTGATTTTTTTTTCTTCGACGCTGGACGTCCGACCGTTCCGGCGTAATTTTAATTATAAAATGCTCGATGAGATGAGCGCATGGGTACCCACCGCTTTTTTTTTTTTTTTTTTTTTTTCTTTTACTTTCTAATTGTATAGTACGTCAATTATTTTATCGTGAATGATAATTTTCTTTTTCCCTTCGAATTATTACTCTTAATTTTTCAAAAGAAAAAAATTTTGTTTCGCCTACGTTGATAAAAAATAAATTACACATTCTTGCGTACCCTGCATTAATGTACATGTAGAATTTTTATTAAAATAGTACTTCAAGTGATATCGTCTTAATATAAATATCGTGAATAAATTTATCGTAAATTTTTTCGATACTATATTTAAATTAAGTCTGATTAATTCAACTAGTATCTATTCTAAAATTTATATTTCAAAATCACTTTTAAATTCGTCGAAGATACGATATACCGTAAAAGCTTAAAATATACCGTGGGAAAAGAAAAATAAATGAAGCGTGACGTCAAAAAAAGGCAATATCAATCGTGTAATTTATATGCAAAAATGTATTCGGAAGCACTAATTATAATAATATAATTATGAAAGGCAGAAGTATCGCTTAATTGTCCATTGAACTGAAATTTTCTATTTTAAAATTCAACGTTCGTTTATCGATTCATTTTATGTTCAATAGTAACGACTTTTTGAAAAGAATCTTGGTTTAATTACCAAAGCCAATGGCGTTGAGTATCTTTACAACGGGACAAAGAGTTAATTTGATACTTCCGTCTACTTGGCAATGCAAGATTTCATCTTTGCGCCTTTGGCTTGGATCGATATAAATTGGATAACTAGTGCACTGCTACGTGTTAAAAAGAATTTGTTCTTTTTTCTTTTTATTTTTTGTTTTTTGTTCCTTTGTCATGAATATACTTAAAATATTCGATAGCATATTGAGTTTTATAAATAATTTTAAAAATATCGTTTAAAAATCTCGAGTATATGTACACGTTAAGCTTTTTAAAAAATTATAATGTAATAAACATTTTGGTAGACCAATCACGATAAAAAATAATTCACTGATATATTTCCATCAAAACTTACGTTAATCAACAAAAAAGCCTTCACAATTTTATAAAAACAAAAAATCTTTAAAGCCTATTTGAATAAAATTTTGTTTCCATGTTATCCATTTCACTTAACAAGTGCCTCACCCTCGTAAGTACAAACAAACAACTACGAGTGTTCACAAAACTTTTAAAAATAGAACGAAAATAAAATAAAAAAAAAAAAGAGAGAAAGAAAAATTTATATACAAACAATCGCAAGAAGTAGGCAGAGGAGTCCACAACACGCGAGTGAAAGACTCACTAGCGAGCGTCAAACAGGAAACCGAGAGGAACATAAACCAAAAGACGCTTTTACAACGGAGGATTTGTACTTTCTTTTTTTTTTTGCCTGTTCACATATGTAAGTACACATAACCATGGCGTAGATCCCACGTTCTGTTAATCTTTTTCTCCTTCGGATTAGGAATATTTCTGGAGCTTAAGAAATGCGATAGGTCACGGATTTTCGTCCCTCAAGAGGAGTTTTGCTCCTTGTAACAGCGGCAATGAATAGAAAGGATCGATTATAGTCCCTCCCCCCCCTCTTTCTCTCTCAGTGTATACTTGCTGTAAATCTACAGTAAGCAGTGTAGTATAGTTCTGAAGCAAGTAATGAGAATTTAACGAATAAGACTTAATTCGGCAAAAGAAATTGTTACTTCTTTCTTTCTGTTTCCGCGATAGTTAAGTCTTTTATAATGGTTTTGAAAAATCTAACTTCGCTTTAAATTTCGAAAGTAATAAATAACTTTAGAAGCTCTAAATAATTTTAATTCGATTAACAATAGTATTCGGTAACTTATTGTTAATTTTATTTTTATAAATTGTTATTACACATTTTTATAAGTAATTTTTATGCTTTGATCATCGATATTCTAGGTTGGCCAAATTATTTAATGTATGCCATAGCTGCGAAGAATGCCAATGAATCCCTGCCAATCATCCCTAAGTAGAGATCACGGAGCAGGAGAGCTCGAAAGGAGAAAGGCTGGCTGTCAACCGTTAAAAATGTAAAAAAGTGATTTTACTGTACCTTTTTATTCGGCCTGCGGAGGAATTTATCGGTGATAAGTTATCCCTCGTCGTATGATATCCGATAGTCAGCAGAAGCTCTAAGTGCATCCAACAGCGACTGAAACAAATACGACATTAGTAAGGAAAAGAAATATGACGGTGAAAAAAATACGAGACTCGGATTCACGAGGTAATCGGTGAACCACCTAACAAGCTCATCGCTGCCATTCATCCCCTAAGGAGAGAGAATCGGCACAGCGATATCTCGAAAGGAGAACAATTGTGGGTGGAAGAGAGATGATCCTTATAAACCCTCGCAACACCTTTTTAGAAGAGGAGACGAAAAAAGGGGTTGTCGCGCGCCTAACGGTGGCGTTCGGTACTTAGACGCCTAGCGGAGGCGTGCAGTTCTAACTCGCTCGGCGCTAATATCAAATCGCGCGAAGGGATATTATTAAATGCTTATGCTATAGCTTCGTAGCTGTAATAAAATATTTTTTAAGAATTTTCACGTCGATAAATACGTTTCGAAAATTTAATAATGTTTTCATAAAATCTTAAATTTACAAATAAAGAAATGGAATTACAATAAATAGTAAATTTAGATATTTAACGTTACGGTATGTGAAAATTGATATTTACGAGGATATACGTTAAAATATTAAACGAGTTTATTATCATTACGTAGAAAACCGAGAATTTATTATCTATTAACTAGAGATTGCTTGTATAAACACGCGTATAAATTTTATTAGAATATCCTTCGTTTCTCTATAATGGTTTGCGATAATTCATTTTCCATATCTTTTAGTAAAATAAATTACGAAATTATTTTACACGAATAAAAGTTAAAATTATATACTTACTAAAATATTCTTAAACAAGATGTAAAAGTAATGCATTTTATATTTTAAAATTTTATTAAATTATGAGCTACGAACTTATTACATTTTTTCATTGATTATTCATGCAAAGGAAAGTCGAAATTTCTGAATTCTACATACAAGTAAATTTAATCATTTAGCAGTCGAAATAATTATGGTAAACTCAATGATGAATACAAACAAACAAAAAATTCTTCCAATAACTAATGAAGATACGTTTGAAAAATAATAAACATAAATTTCCTCAACATAAATTATCAACGTTAAATTCCGGTAATATAAAATAAAAATATTTAATCTCGCACTCAGCATCGTAAAATAATCCTTAAACTTATGTTATATACACCACACGTGGCATTTTGTACTTTTTCTTTGAAGAATTAATTATATAATCAAAGGTCAATGATAAAAACTATATAAAAACATCAAACATAACGAAAAAAGAATGAAAAAAAGTAAAAAAGAAAAAAAAAACAAACAAACAAATGAATCCATAAATTATACGTTATCGTCAAGATTTAAATCAAACCCACGTATGGAAAAAGGAAAAAATACCGTCCCGTATAAGCTCCTTACCTCCGAAACGTAAAAAATAAAAAAAAAAAGCGTTCGGTCATTAGAGCAACATTGTATACGTTCGAATATTAATACCAAAGCGTATAATCGCGGGGAAGATTTCCACAAAGGAAAATCAAGCAAGCCTTGCCTTGCCATAACCAAGACGCCCTCGGCGTTTCATTCAAACCTTATCCACCACCTAGAGTAAGCTTTCTCTCTCTCTCCCTCTCTCTCTCTCTCTCTCTCTCTCTCTCTCTCTCTCTCTCTCTCTCTACTGGCGAGATTCTCGTCGTGAAGAGATCCGGTCACCGGTTCACTTGTACGTGTGCACGCACACAGAGAGACACGATGCTCGACCGGTTTGGGCATCCTTTTTTTTTTCAAAGTATAAAGAAAGAGAGAATCCAGCATTCGTGTCTCGTAGGCACGCCTTAATTACCGAAAACTCCTCGAGTGGTTTATCCTTATCCTCGCGCGATTTTGATGGTTGTACGGGTGATTTTTGTACAGCTCGTAGGTGTTTTCCTTTCGTGCCATGCCGGCTTTTCTTTTTTTTTTTTTTTTCTTTTTTTTTTTTTCTTTAACATCAAGTATCGCTTGGAGACTCTGAGGAACGTTTTATCTTTGGATGCTTTTACGCGCTTTTGATGCTTTCGTTATGAAGAAGGTAACTGCGTACATGCGTGTGGTATATTATTCGCTCGCATGTTTGGTTAAGTTTGAATATTTCACGGCTTCGTTATGCGTTGGTGAAAAGTTTTCAACGATGCGAGATTGAATTTAAATTTTTTAAATCGAGTTCTGTTTTTTATCTATGAATTTATAAAAATTCGTTTGTTTACTGAGCTCGATATTTTTCGTTCGTTCTTTGCTATATTTCTCATTCGAATTAAATAAAACTATTATTTTTGTATGTAAAACTAAGGCATTATGCTGTTACTGTGATTTGCTGCAATTTTAATACATAAAAAGCTTATATTCATAATTTTAATGCAAACTTTTAATCCCAATCGTGTGAATTGTATATATATATATATTAATTTAAAATTTCTGAAAATAATATCGTTAAATATCGTGTGAAAATCTGCTCGATCATGGCAAAGTTAATTTTAATGCTATTATTTATTTATTTATTTATACTTTTTTTTTTAAATTATCGCGCATCGAGTACAATTTTCAACTTTAATCTGCACATTTATCACAATTATATACACGTTACACGTTTTCTAAAATTCGAACAAAGGAAAATAAAATAGTTCCTCGATCATCTTCACGCTTGTCAATGTGTATTGCGTGTTTGAAGCGCTGAAAATTATTCGCAATTACACTCGGAAACAACGAAATTCAATTTACGTAACCGCTAATTTACTTCATTAAGAGAGGGAGAGAGAGAGAGAGAGAGAGAGAGAGACAGCGCGAAAGAAAGAAGAAAATTTAAACGACGATAAAAATAAGCACAAAAAAAATTGTGCGAATATGAAAATTTTATTAATTCGAAGCATATAAATTTTTATAATTTTTGCATCACGGATATGATACAGCTCCGAGTAAATATCTCTCGGTACATGTATACAGAGCTATGTGGATCAAACGGAGAATCCAACAGCGCCGGCGACGGCAAGGAGTAAAAGAGAAGAAAAATTTTGCTAGTTTGTTGGGAATGCACTCGAGAGTCGTCGAGGGAGCATTCGCGCAACTTTGCGCTTATTACGTAAAGTGCAATTACGGAAGTGCAATTGTAAAGGTCGGGGAAGCTAACGAGCAAATTTCAGACGTCGTTCTTCTCCTCATCGTATCTCGTGTATATGTGTATAGATACAAATTTTTTTCATTCTTTTTCACATTGTAAGCATAAACAAAAAATTTATCTCTTATTGTTTTTCTTTTCTTTACTAGCAAAATAATTGCAAACATTGTTTCTCTCGGTTTGTTTTTTATAATCAAATTTTACGATAAAGAGATTTTTCTTACTTTTGATATGGTTGCAAAGATTAAGAAAAATAAATTGTGTAAATTTTTTCTCGATTATTTTATTTATTAATTTTGATAACTAATCGTTTTATATTTATAATAAAAATAAGCTAGCTTTTAATTGTTACAAATCCTTGAAGAATATTTTCATTTCGATGCGCATACATATGTATAGGTATAAATCGACATTAGACCTCATTCCTCGTAGCATTAAAAAAAGAGGATAAACAAAACAAAATCCTTCTCAGAAGAAAGACCGGAAAGTAATTCAACTCCATAAGTCTTCGGAATCCACGAGGAGTCTTACCCAACTAGATTATCAGGTCCGCCATGCGTTTCATGACTCACCGACTTGAAGACGCATATAAGAAGGTACATCTATAAAGAAGAAGTCACTTCTGTCGTGGAAGAGTTTATAACGAAGCAACGCTAATAGGAGAGAAAAAGGAAAACAATCGATAAACGATTTTATTTAGCAACTGATGCAATAAGGACAACGGGCAAGGTTTAGTTTTTTTTTTTTTTTTTTTTACGAATATGCTATTTTTATAAATGATCTTTGAAGAGTTTAAAATAGTGTAATTACGTGTTTTTTTATTACAGCATGAGGTGTTTTTTAAAATGAAAGATATGGTTTATAAATTTTTGCGCGTTTCGAAGAATTTATTAACGATGTGTTATTTAATAAGGCTGTCTGCGAGCAAAATAATTAATTTATAATAAAAATTAAAACAAAATGCAGAAAATAGAACAAGATATTATATGACAAAATATGATTTTATTTCGTTATATTAAACTATTTCCATACATTTTTTTCATTTGAAAATTTAGTATTGATCATTTGTCATTGCGAGTTTTATGAAAATATGTTTCAAAATACCTTTATAACGGAATTTAATTAAAACTAATCCTGAAACAAATTTTTTCCTCTAAAATTTATTTTAAAAATTTTTTATTCGCGTTACTTGTAAAAAATGTGTATTTAGCGTATTATAAAATATATATTGTGAAGTTATTTTAGAAATAATTCAAAGAAAAACTTTCTTTCAAACAAGATCAAAAAATATTAAATTTCATTTCATAAACATTTATGCTGAAGTTACATGTTTGTACGCGAATAAAATACGAGTTAACAAATCAATTCTTTTAATTACTATGTTTTAAAATTTTAATACAATTAATAATATTTATTAAAAAAAAAAAAAAAAATATTAAAAAAAAGTTTATTAATCTCAATTATTTTTACTAATTTATACAATTTTATAACGTGTAAAATATTTTTTAATCGCGATAAGTGTCTTCGTAAGTTTTTAATTAAAATTACAAGATGATGTACTTAAAAAAAAATAAAAATAATTTTACTCGTTACAAAAATATCAATTACTCTCTACTCGAAAAATTTCTAGAAATTTGAAAAAAAAAAAAAAAAAAAAATTAAAAAGAAACCTTACAACGTAGTTCGTGTATTATACGACGACGTTAAATGTTTCGCATAACATACTTCAATCTCGAAAATCAAGAACGACTCATTTTCCAATCTACGTTTAAAAGGACATTCATTTTTATAAAAAAAAAAAAAAAAAAAAAAAAAAAGTAGAAGAGAAAAAAAGAAAACCCTTCATCCGCTAGCTATGTAGAAAAGCTCACCCGTTTCCTACTCACGTCACACGTAGAATCATCACCACATATTAGTTATTTATGTACCTTGTGCGAGCCTCGCGTCATTACAGCTTGAGGCAAAATATGTTGTGGATGGATAGTAGGGCCGCAGTCGCGAGCGCAGCGAGCGACTAAGGCGCCTCTATCCATCCACAAAATATGAGCCGAAAGCTTTAATGACGCGAGGTTCACTCATGGTGCTTAAAAAATTTTTCAGCCTTGTAACCCGTACGAAGACTCTTACTTAGTTAACAGAATAATTAATTTTATTTTGTTGCATATCAATTAAATGCAATTTCGAACCCATACTGACAGTTCGTAAACTACAGATATCGTCTGCTAACGCATGCGCATTTTGTACACACACGCGTACATGCACATGTGTGTCAAAAAGTGACAGACAACATAATGTAAATATAAATATAAATTATGAAATTAAAAAAAATAGTAAATGGATTAATATTTAAAAATAAAATTAATTCTTGAACAATTATTATTTATTAAAAAATATAAATTTCTTGAGTATATTTATTAAATATTTATACAGAATAATATTTTTAACAAAAGTTTTTTTTATAAGATTTGAAGGCTTATTAATAATATTAATACTATTATAATTAATATAAATACTTTCTTATGTTATTTTTATCATAACAATACTATATTTGTTTAACACATTTTTTGTATAATCAATGAATTTTAGTCTCTTATTTAACATGAAAAAACAGTAACTTTTTTAAATATTTTAAATTTAATTTCTTCACACAAAAAACTTTTAAATCATTTATCTAAATCACAAACAAAATTATAAACTAAAAAATTATCACTTTAAAATCACTTATTATTAAATTTTTTAATTTTGCGGGATTATATTAGATTTTGCTTTTTCTATTAGTTTATTTAATTCACGTTTGCATTCTTCATCACTGTCACTATCACTCGTCTTATTTTCATTATTTAATAAATTGTCCATTTTTATTCTTCTTCTCACATATTAAGAACGAATATTACCGACACACGATACACTATACTGAAAGAAAACCAAAGAAAAGCAGAGCCCCGTGGTCGCTTGAATGTACATACTGAGCGAAGGAGAGAGCGAGACAGAGATAGGGTGGTCACGTGGGAGCAATGGTGCGCGCGCTCTTATCGCTATCTCGTTCTCTCTCCTTCGCTCAACATACATAAGTCTTATTACGCGTTTCAAAAATATAAGTTTCGATGAAGACTCACATGCTAGGCTATATGAAGCGACAAATACATAGCAGTGGCGCTGTTAACTTTTTTTTCTCCTGGCACGTATACAGCCTAGAAGGACGTATAGAATGACATACAGCCTAGGAGGACGTATAGAAAAATGTTAATACGATCGAGAAGGCGCTTGCGCGTATGGAAACCATTTACACGCTGACGATGCTCCGTAGGTAAGAGTCGCCGTACGGGTTAGTAGGCTGAAAATAAATATATACGTCTATTACTCGTATTATATCGTAAAAGGAGAAAGGACCGAGAAGAAAACTCGTCACGTATATACGGCTTATCTCTCCTTCGTCATCTTTTGCGCTACTCTCGGGCACACGTCTGCGTAACTCTCCTGCATAACATTTAACGTTTAAATATATGTATATATACGTTTATATATATAAGCAAACGGCGCTTCTCGATCTCTTAGCGTAAATGGTATGTATACGTATATGCGCGGTATCTCTTTTCATACGTATACCGAACGTCTTCGTATGTATACTTGACTCTCGGTTTAAAGGATCAAGATAGCTCCGAGATATTCGTGCGCCGCTACTTGATTGGAAATATTTTTATGCTTTTATGGAACAACGAAGGATAACGCTATTATATATGTGTATATGTAAAGAAAGAGAGAGAGAGAGAGAGAGAGAGAGAAAGAGAAAATGAAGATCCCGTGGAGTTGCTTGACTTTTGATTTTAGGTTTATGTTCGGTATTATGCAATTATTTATAAAATGAGGTTTTCTTTTATGTAATTGTGATTTCTTATATTTTCAATGATTATGATTTTATTAAGATTTTTGTTCTTTTTTTTTTTGAAACATATAAGTACCGATGGAATTTTGATGTTTATTGTACATTTTTTCGCTAATAAAAAAAATATGAATTTTATTAATTTATTTCCTTTCTTTTTCTTTTTGTTTTTGAACATTTACTGTTTTATTTAAATAAAAAACCAATTAATTAATACTTATATCTCTATTTTTTATAATTTTATTATATACAGTAATATTATTCGATTTAAAAAGACATTTTAGGTTAAAATTTTTACTTTTTTATTTTCTAAAGTAAGTCTCACACTTGTAAAATAATTAAAGTCCTATTAAAAAATATAAAATTACTGTACTATAAATATATATTTACTGAAAGAAAAAAATTCAAATAAAAGATGAAGAAAAAAATTATATGAAAAAGTTACGATAAGCTCAAACTATCTAAAATAGATAAAAGAGTCACGTGTATTCAGAAAGCCGCTTATCGAAGTTTGCTCAGTAAGTCTAGGAAGTAAGATGAACCAGGAAGGATTCGAGTGCAGTTGACGGGAAGTGAATTTCAATGAACTGATAGTACGTTGCACCGGCTATAATACGTTTACAAAAATATTTGAAAATCGCAGACGAAAAAAAAGAATTAAATTTTCTTGTTTTATTATTAATTTTATCAATAAATTTATCATTAAATTAATAATATTTTTATTTAACTAAAAAAATCTTTTTGAAAAAATTATCTTTTTACGGTGAAATATTTATATCTTAATTTTTATTCATCTTACAGTCTTTCTAAATGGGATGACTATTAAAAAGAAAACCTTACAGACATGTATATGATCAAAAGATACTTTAAACGTAATTTATGGACATCATTAATCGTTTGTTCGAATTTTGAAAGTGAATATTGTCGAGATAAATTTTTGTTTCATTATGTGTAAAATTGAGACTAAAGAAAGTCGCCTTTATTATAATAATGTAAGTAATCGTTACTTTTGAATTTATCTTATTTCTGATGTGTTTACATTGGTTTCTCTATGCTTCGTGTAAATAAAAAGTCCAATGTAAATTAAATGTGCGAACTTTAACTTGAATAAATGTAACGTAAATTTGACAATTTAGTCTATGTGTTCTAATGCACGTCGTTAAAAAAACTAAATACCTAATCGATCGAATTATGAAAAATTACGGCAGAATAATTAAAATTTTAATATTTTTTTTTTTTAAATTTAAAGTATAATAATTACACCTGATTATTTTTCGTAAAATCGTACAATAAATAATAAATAACTATAAAGTACATTAACATAGTAAATCACCAATGATAGTGTTTAAACTTACAACACAATTATTATCGTAATTCGTTATCTATTAAAAAAAAAGTACCTCTCTCATAAAATTCGCTCTTGTTCGCAATCAATTACAAACAAATTTCACGCGGTCACGCGAAAATTCGTTCTCTTTCCTTTTTTCCATTCTCTCCGATCGTTGATACAACCTCCTCGTGCAATGACACCAAGGTCGAGAAAATTACGCTTACACGCGACTGCCTTTTTTTAATGCTATAGCACACCGAGAAATTATACTCGTTTCAGCTCGTCCCCCTCCTCCTCCCCTTTGAAAGATAAAGTCCCAAGAGAAAGAGAGAGAGAGAGAGAGAGAAACGGTGCAAAAATCGGGCGCTCCCTCGTATTACGGTGCGTCACGCACCGGCGAAAAATTCTTCCGATAATATCTCAGTGATAATACTTTCTCTCTCTCTCTCTCTCTCTCTCTCTCTCTCTCTCTCTTTGTATATAGATATACTGTATATATCTGTGAAATTGTCTCGTGTCGTTTACGCTCCCTCAATTTTTTTTTTTCGCATCTATTGCTCGTATAACGAGAAGGCGGGGATGGAGACAATTTTTTATCATATAGTATAAACACGCGTAGGACGTGAAGAATAATTAAATCATGATATCGATCATCGTGTATTTCTTGGTCGAAACTTTAGCCTCCGCCACTTTTCGTTCGGCATAAATATGTTGGATTACGCTTTGTTTATCGGGGTTTCAATACTTTTTTTCATATACACGTACACGCGTGCGATGTACAGAAGCAAACGCACATATATATTCACGTAGACCGATCTCGTCCATTAACGACGATCACGCAACGGTGCTTGTATTACTCGCATGTACGTGGACGCGTTTAAGCGCGATAGTTTGCTTCGCGAAAGTGAAATTTATAGGTGAGTGTGTTGACGGTCTTTATATGCGTCTTAAGAAATAATACGCGCGTCGCGAATTAAAGTAAATCCATTTATACACATATAGTACACTATGAGATGTATATCTTTAGACAGGACATTTTTTATCGGTCTATTCTCGAGCGAGGCATTAAATAAATAATTTTGTGATGTGCAATATTTTCTTACTTTTTTTAATATAAAATACATAATGCGTATAGTAAGTTTAATTAAAAATAAAGTGTCGCATTTTTAATGTAGTGATCATTATTTCTCTTAAGAGTAAAATAACACACAAAAAATAACAAAAATAAATATTCGAAAAGTTAAGTACCAATGATACGTTATTTTCGCGTTACTAATTTCCGGTTCGATATCAATTAAAAAAATGCAATATATATATATATATATATAATCTCCAACATAAACTTGCCAATCTACCGGCGCCGTTGTTAGCAAAGCTTCCTTTTAAACTTCCCGGAAAAATATTCTCGCGCGAACAAAAGCTCGTAAAGTAAATTTAATACACGAGCCCGTACACCAAAGACGTATAAACTCTCTAAACTCGATGCAGGTTACCGTTTGAGAGTTTAAAGTGAAAAAATCAGCCGCGCTTAACGTACGTCTTCGTAGCGACAAAAATCGTACGAGCGAGAACGTGGAAAAAGAATAGAAAAAATTACAGCGTAAACGCAAAGAAGAGGTTAAGGTAAAAGAAGGTAACGTTTCGACCATTTGGACGAGATCAACGGAGCATAACGAAGCCGGAACTTCGCGTGGCCCGTTACAACCGCTGTACCTAAGTCAGTAGACACGTAAGCGTTGGACATTAAAATCCTCGTGGCTAACCCTTTCGCGAGTAAAAGGAAACTACACCTTCTATTACACTTTACAGCAGAGGTGATCGACCGACCTTTTTTCCTTTACCTTTCTTTTATAACTCGGTTTAAAAGAAAATAACATCGGCGTTTATTTGCGTATATATAAATATATATATATATATATAAACGAAAAAGCCGAATCGTTTGTAATTTTGGAAAAAAGTTTCTTTATACACTTTAATGCCGCTGGTTTGTAAAGATAATTAATCTCGCTCGAACCTTTTGAAGCGTTTTAAACGGACTTTGTGAACTCGCACTCGAAAATATGGCACGCGAAATGAAACGAGAGCATGGATTTTTTTAAACGTTAACTCGTTGCTTTTAAATGATGAATTTTAAAGCGCGAAAGATAAAAAGTATAAATTTTTTCTTTTACATACGAAAAAAGTTTAATACGATTATCCTGCGAATGTTTCATAACGGATTAAAGAATCAAAGTTTTGTATAAAAGTTTATTTAAACATTTAAAACTCCTCCATATTATATTATAGCAACAAAATATTAATAAGCTTAACAAGTCGCGTATAAAAGTAAAGGCATGTTTATTAAATAAAAAAAATAATTTACTCTACTGGCGGTAAACTCGCGTAACAAACTATCCCTGTTCCATCGCTAAGAAAGTATTTCGAGTGATCGAAAAGAAAATTTCATGAACTAGAATCTTAACATACGTATATATAGAAGCGCAACCTTAACCTCGACTTATAGCTCTGGCATAAAGAGAAGCAAATGGTCCCAAAAAGCTATTTTAAGATATCCCCAGACATAAACCAGCTCTTTCACCCTATACCTTTTTTTCTCTTTCTTCCTCTCTTCCTCGGCGCGTCTGTGTGAGGCGAAAGGGGGATATGTATATATATGCGTGTACATTCGATAAATAAGTCACCTTACCAAAGTTTTCCATCCCATTTGTAAACGAGCGACAGGTTTTTATCGATAACTAAGCCGTTCGTAAGAGATAAATTGAGCGTGAATTTAATAAAAGTGGGAATTGCTTCGTAAATAATGTGAGCGTTTGCGCGTTAAAATGAATGCATATAAAATTTTATATTATAAAATTCGATTATGTACACAATGATCGTAGGTAAGGAGAAAGTTTAAAACTTATTAAAGTATGACTAATATTTTTTACTCTCGTACAACGAACGAAAGAACGAGAATGGAAAGAATGAGAGCGAAAAGAAACGCCGATTGATAAGACTCGAGCAATTTCATGCGAGCAATAAAACAACGCAGCGTCGAACAATTTTTCCAAACATCCAACCGCTCCTACAATCGCAAATTCTGCGAATAATAAGTAACGAGACATCAACGCTCGCTCGAGCTTAAGTGCAAAACAATAGCTTGATATAAGTATATGCACATTCTCTCTCTCTCTCTCTTTCTTTCTCTCTCTCTCTCTCTCTCTCTCGCGGTCGAACGAGCAGTTTAGCATTGACAGTGGCCTGTTTATCATCGTCGTTGCCTCCGTCGCATAATAAACGATCCGGTCGCCTTAACCTTCCTCTCGACAACGACGTACATATGTATACGTATGTGTCGTGTTCGGGTAGGAGAGAGAAAGTTTATTTTAGGTAGCGCGTGTATACGTGTACTTTAATTAACTAGGTATATTTAACCGAGTTCAAAAAAATTTCATTTCATTCTGTTTCGCGAGGTTAGATTACTTCGACTGCGAAATATATAAAAATCAATATTATTTAATTGGAAATGCGTAACGCTGTGTAGCGTTATATCTATGAATGTATGCAAATACGGTTGTATCGATTGCTTTGAATTATTTTATTATCATTTACTAAGCAGTTTACAATCAGATTTAAGGAAAAACGTTTCACCAATCCCCTAAGAATAATATAATAGTTTTTGTTTTTCGTTTTTTTATTTAAACTTGTAATCAAAGCATTTTTATGCGCTGACTTTAAAAAATGAAATCGATCCTGTTGAAATTATTCGCACCATTTATATAGGCCTACAATATTAAAATACGATGTCTGCACATATACATAATTTCCTTTTGTAAGAGTATATGCTGATTTCGCTCAAGTGTAGCTGTGTGTGTGTGTGACGGTTAGTTTATAGTTACATATTTCATAATACATAAAAATCATTATAAATGAGTCGATATTCAAATAAGATTTAAAAGTTAAAAAAGGAAAGCTATAAAGTGTTGTAGTTATAAGAAATGTCTCATAAAAACTAAAAAACAATGACGATTGACAAAAAAAAAAAAAAAAACAAGAAAAAAGTTCATCACAGCCACTTAAGCCCGACAAAAGCATCGTATTTATAGAGACCTAAAATCAATCAAATAAAGTCTCTCTCTCTCTTTCTCTCTCTCTCTCTAATATATATTAATGATGTCTCCTTTTCATTCGATCCTATTGTTCGTCATTTAATATACGCTGATGATCTGCAGATCTATATCCAATTCCCATTGTCGGATTTGGAGTATAAAGCTGATTTTCTGAGTAAACATGCTGATCTAGTTTTGCAATGGGCTGTCACAAATCATTTACACCTGAATATTAGCAAAACGAAAGCCATAATCTTTGGCTCTTACTTTTACATAAATAAGCTCCTGGACATGCCTATCAAGGGAGTGTATGTTAACAGTATGCTCATACCCTTCGAACAAACTGTGCGTAACCTTGGCGTATACCTTGATTCTAAACTTACCTGGAAAGAGCATGTTGCTCATATTTGTCGCAGAGCAAACAGTCTGTTGTACAGACTAAATTTCTTTCGGCCGAGCACCAACTTCACCCTACGTAAGCATCTAATCGAGTCAATCCTGTTCCCTCTTGTAGATTACTGTAAATGTATTGTCTACTGCGATCTATCTGGTGAACTTGATCTTAAGTTACAGAGAGTCATTAACTCTGGTATTCGCTACATCTATGGTGTATCTAGGCGCGAGCACGTTGCCAAGTTTAGGTCCTCTCTGGGCTGGTTATCTACGGCTACGAGGAGAAAATATTTTATGCTTACTACATTATTCAAGATATTTAGAACACAAGAACCCTCGTATCTGTGTGAAAATTTCTTGTGGAGCCAGTCGTATAGGCCTTCTCGGGGTGATGTGAGGCCGTTGATCATACCGTCGGCAGCCACTGAGTTTCGTGACAGATCCTTTCTTGTTTCTTCTTCCCGTTCTTGGAATGGTCTTCCCTCTTCTTACTATAACATAAGCTCTATCTCACTTTTTAAATCCTCTGCTTTTACTCTTCTCCTTTCTACTGAGAGAGAACATACAGTTCACCTGCTTTCTCAATTTTAATCTATTTTATCTATTTTATTTTGTTTTATTTGACTGTATTTTATTGTTATTTTATTATTATTTTACTATTGTTACTGTTAATATATCATTTATTGTAATTGTACAATTCTGTATAATAAAAATAAGTATCTATCTATCTATCTCTCTCTCTCTCTCTCTCTCTCTCTCTCTCTCTCTCTCTTTCTCACACACATACATAAACACGTAAACGGACAAATCATCTATAACGAAGCACCGGTAAAAAGAAAAAAAAAAGGAGAAAAAGAAAAAAAGATACGGAGGCTCGCTCCCGCGCTCGGAATTTTCTCCGCGGTCATTCAAAGAGTCTTTTGAAAAGTTGATTGACGTCGAGTCGTGATTGGCGCGCTTACTCACGCAAGAGTAACGTCGGTAGCGGTAACCAGCAGCGTATATGTGTGTATATATATATGTATACGTATAGGAAGGATGTACCAACGATAAAAAGAAAGAGAGTCAAGGGAGTAAAGGGATATATGTATAAATATATATACGAGCTTGATCGAGTTAAGCCGGGGACAAAGCCGCGCACGCGAATGTGCCATAATCGTTTCATTGTCCAGGCGCTTAAACAAACGTCCGTTTGAATGGTCATCGGGAGAAGGAGAACCGCCGGCTGGAAACTGATCGTGAAAACGCTTCTTCTTCTTCTTCTTCTTTTTCATCGTCATCTCTTCTTCTCCTCGACGACGATTCAAACGATAGTAATGGCTCGACATTTACTGTCTCTCGGCACTTGCGTAATGACTTTTTGTGGTATCAAGATGAGAAATTGTGCGCTTGTACTTGAATTAAGTATATGTGTACATATACTATATATAAGAGTCTTTGAGAAGCGTGCGAAGTGTTTGCTTTCGATCGATTCTATATTCCAGGCGATACGTACGATTGTTCGCGCATTGGATTGATTGTTTAAAATATTTACTTTTCCTGGTATAGAAATCTCGGCGTAATATCATTTTTTTTAAACAATTTAAAAATAGTTTTTTAAAAATAATTCCACAAATATACAGAAATCTTAACGCTTAAAAGTTACAGTGTCAACGTTTCTTATCTATCTATACTACACAGCGCGCTGCAGATACACGTATATAAACGTTGGACGCAAATTCACAAAGTGACCTATCGATTAATTACGATCGCGCGAGCGGACTATACACGCTCTGCTCTCGTGCTCCTTTATCTCGCCTTTACGTTTTTATTCGCTCACTCGTATACTCGTACGTGTATAAGTATCCGGTATCGATTCGTCGATTTAATTAATAGCGGTTAATTATGTTAATTGGCGCTCATGATCGGCGTCGCGCATCGTTTCTCCTTCGCGCATTCCTTCCTCGTGACGCGAGTATACGCGATCGCATAAACGTATGTATACGTGACTAAAAGTTATATTGTACGTGTAAAAAGTGCAAGAGAGAGAGAGAGAGAAAGAAGCAATACCGTGGCGTTCGTTGAGTATTTACTCCTTCGCTAATTTGATGAATCGACAATGGGTCGACCCTCTCAACCCCAATTTATATCCCGCTGCGCCCCTTTCGACTTTGTATTAATCGCTCACCTCGTTGGACTTAACTCTCTCTCTTTCTCTCTCTTTCTTTCCTCGCCTTTTTTA